>CM042152.1:93092465-93107465 GCA_023376005.1 Doryteuthis pealeii
CTTTTGTTCATCACAAATAATTTGTTTTTATATATACCTATATATATATATATATATATATATATAAGTGTGTGTGTGTGTGTGTTTGTGTGTGTGTGTGTGTGTGTGTGTGTGTCTATGTGTGTGTGTGTGCGTAAAAAAGCATATTAAAAAGGATTCATACTTAAGCTGTATTTACCAAAGCAGAACTGAACAATGAAGAAAACTTTAATTTTTTTGGTATAGCCCGCTTAGCATTCATTTCACATATTCCAATACGCTTTCCAAAGCAACTATAGAATTCCTATTTTGATGTCTCATCGAATTATGATTTTAAATGTCCTCAATTTCCTCAGATCTTACGCTTGAGAAGAATATTCACTTCAGGATACAAGAAAACATATTTAAATAATATAGAGATATTTAACAACCCCTCCACACGAGCAGGATGTGACACAAGGTAAATTTCTCAAGCGGAATTCAACAGGTTTGTATTCAGAGTTTTCCTTCTCCTAGACCGGTTGCCTAACCAAGGTTAAAGATCCCAGTCTGCCCTACTATTTACCCAATGCTGGAAGGAGAGTAGGATTCATAACTTTCCCAAGGGTGTTAGCGCTAAGTGAAATGCAATTACCACGTCCAGGATTTGAACTCGGGGCGACGAGTCCATTTCCCATGACTTTAATCATTACACCATGCGCGTCCAGAAAATAATATATATGAGACTAATAACCGGGATTCTAGAGTTTGCATTTTCAAATTTTAATCTGGTACAAAAATAACCGTATAGGCACCCAGTGAGAATCGAAATCATTAACAATATCCTGTTAGCTTAACTCGTTAACTATTGCACTACTATAGAAAAAGGGAATTCTCAAACTTTTTACTTGATGCAGACCTTTTAACCAAATTTAATTTCCATCCATTTTCTTAGTTTCATTGGATATTATGATGAGAGGGATTGATTTTTAAAAAAGTTTTCTCTTTTAAGATTAGCCTTTTTAAAGATTACGAAAAAAGGTTGTAAACGGAATATTGTATCTTACAATATATATAAATACAATTGCATGTTATTAGTATGTAGAAATGGCCAACTGTATTAATAAGGTAAAACAATTTTATTTATAACTCAGGTTTAAATAAAATCAAATCGTGGCGAGTGTGACGTAAATAACTAAAGGAATTGAGAAATTGAGTAGTAATATAGTGTTACATAATTATTAGATACCTAATATTTATGTGCAATAGTGTAAAATCAAAATGGCCGTTATAAGCTGCAGCCCATGACCTTGAAGGATTTGAATGACAAGGATTGACCTGTCCTGATCCTTCCTTCCGGTGGATACCGTGAGAATCGGCGGAGAAGACACTCTTTCGGTTTAGATTAGAAATAGATCTTAGTCAGTCGGCGAGAAACCAAGGCAGTGGTGAGTCGTGTTATACACACTCCGACTCGATCTGCGCAGGTAGTCTGGTGGGAGATTTCGAGAATAAAATATGATCAAAGTAAATCGAAGTCTTGTGTTATTATCTAAAAACTACCAATGACACAGGGCTTCTGATAAAGAGAAATCCACAATGGGAGACCAGACACGAAGTCCCCAAGAGAAGTCCAGACGAAGAAGAGATGTTAGAAGAGACCTAGAAGAATTTAAGATGGAAAAGACGTCAGAAGAAGAACAGAGAATAGAAGAATAGAAGAAGTAAAGTAGAAGGGTATGAAACAATAGTTTCTCTTACAGACAGAAAAACACCCAATCTCCATTATAAAAAAATTAGACATTCAAAATCTTATTTTTCTTATCTATAATTAAGGAAAAGATAAATCATCATTTTTAAAAATATTTTTAATATTTTCTATATTTACTTGTTAAAATGTATTTCCCATTTTTTCTTATCAAATCTGGGAGTTGTGATTCTACCCAAAAAATATTACAAGCTTGACAATTTTGCAAAATTTCTTTCTTTATTGGACTTGCACTTCCCAACCACCAAAATTATAATTAAATTGACTTAACATTTGAAAATCCGGCTCACCAGAGTGGAATTTGTTTGTTAATCATAATTTTATTTAATATTTACTTTAAAAATCTGTTACAGTGAATAATAATTCACATTTCATAATATTTTGATTTCGACGAATTCGGGGCAGTGGCACTTGCAGAACCTTGAATTATGCGAAAAATTACTTATTTTTTATTTTTTTATTTTGTATTGTTTAGATTTCTCGGACTGTTTTCTCATCTTTATTGTTATATACACAACGTTTCGCTCGATGTACACTCCAGCCCTCTTCAGGTGATTCTTGTCAATCTCGAGAACCTTCACATCAAACGCAGGAACTTTCTTTTCGAACTCGAGAGCCTTCCTGTTGCAATCAGGTTATGGTTAACAGAATGAGAACTGTCTACCTCAATAGATTGAATAAAGGGTTCGGTTTGAAGTTCTGGAAGGGCTCCCGATTACGACATGAAGGCTCTCGAGTTCAACAAGAAGGTTACCAACTTCGACGAAAATGTTCTCGAGTCAAGACAAGAAACACCTGAAGAAGACAGGAAAGAATATCAATCGACACTTTGTATATATATATATATATATATATATATATATATATATATATATATATATATATGTGTAAATAAAGATGAGGAAAGCTGTCTGAAAAATATAATGATATAAATCATTAAGCCTCATCTCAAAAATTCAGACAGATGATATCTATATCGCTATCTGAATTATGAATTTTAAAAACTATGAATTTTAAAATAAAAAATAAAAATATTAAAGATTCAATCTGAATAATTTTTAATAATACCATAACTTCCTAATCGTAGTTATCATCAATTCTGACCTAATCTATCTTGAAAATCTTTTTTTTTTGTCGTGGAAATCTTTTTTATTATTTTAGTAAAGTTATGATTCACTGATGGAAAACATGCGCGTAAAATATGTTGACCCCTTTGGTATATGATCAACAAATATTTTAAAGCTGCTTTTATTTTTATGACGTAGTATGTTGCTTCTTCGTATAAATTGAAAGACAACATCAAACGTGAATTTCTCTGATCCTTTTCCCATTTAAAACCCATTTATGAAGACCGTAATAACGAAATTGTTAAGTTAATGGAAATTCATCGTATGAGATATTTATGTTAATCCTCTGAGATTTTATCGTTCCGGTTGAAATATCAGTTAGAGTTATCCTCAAATCACGGATGATTTTATAAAAGGTTATTCAACCTAGACGGTACTGAATTCTCTACAAAGACGTTTCACGTTTTAGAAAATATCCTCAAACAGACTGGTGTGATCACTGGGGCTAAATCAGTAACATCAGACACAAAGGGATACTTTTACGATGTTGGTGAATCAGTCAGAAATTTACATTCATTCAATAATTTTCGAAATTTCTATTTCTAAGAAATACACACCTGATAGTGGAGCCTAGAATATGCTGAATATACCTCTACGGAAGGGTAGTACTCACTCCAAAAATAAGGTGGTGGCCTAATTGGGAAGCTCATTAAACTACATCTGAAGGTGAGAATCCAATTCTGACCCGGAGTGGTTTTGGGTCCAACCTATGGGTCAAATAGATTTCTTACTCCTTATAAATCAGGAACATAGAAACATGTTAGTTTGGTGTACACGTAGATATCATTACATGATGTCATATTCATCTGACGCGTGGGGGAGTACAGCAGAACAGCAATATTGTTTTAGCCATAATGGCTCTGCAGGCGATTCTCTATAACTAAAACTATGTTCGCAGGCTTATCCAATCAAGTAAACCTGTTAGGTCTACCGGCTTGGTAGACTCTGGGGTTAGAGCCTGTTAATCTTCCTGTTATATGCCCCTTTGTATATCGGGTATATAAATTGCAAGAGGGGAGTAGAAAGGTGATGGGTGCTTGGATTTTTACTTTTCTTCTTGTTCTGTCTTTGTCTGTGGCCATTTTCATGTGGGCTGATTTCTTCTTCCTCCGGGTTGGGCATTCTGTGCTAATTCCTTGTTGAATAATTACGTAAGATTTTTTTGTTTTTTATAGACTTTATTAAGAACCCACAGCTCAATAGGGTTCCTAACCGCGCGGTGAGAAGTCGGCATTTTAGAGCAAGGCGCACTTGCGTCTGCCCCTGCTGACTAACGGCCAAGCTCTGCTTAACTAACTTAATTTCTGTTAACTAGACCAGTTCCCTCTCACACACCTTTCTATTGGCGGAAGTTGGGTGGGGGGTCAAGTAAAGGTCATTACCAGCTAATCGTATAATATAATGACTAATGGTAAATTTCCATTTAACCCCCTCTGACTTTGAATCTTCAACGAACTTCAATTCAAAAATTTAGCTACACTTACAATAATAATTCGTAGGCTACCTACGAACTATGTAATATTCCATTAGTTACGTTGTGTTACATTCAAATCATACACATCAGTACACAATAGAAACATAATATTGGCAGCCATGCAACGGATTCCAAAGACGTAAACATCACCATTCATTATATTTTCTGAAGAGAGATTAATAGAGAGATTAACAAGAGAAAGCAACCAAACCATTTTTGAAAGCTGTATTCATATTTCTCATCAGCAGCGAATTCAAGTTTGTATAATAGACGGCTTACGAACGACAGGGTATTTGCCTCTCATCCCACTTATGAGCGCTGGACACAAGGTCTCGTTTTAACGTAAGCGCATAAAAATTGCGTCAATCCCGTCGGTATTCCCCCTCAAGGCGGCGCCTCAGGCGCTGTGCAATAAAACCAGCCCTGCCCCTTTAAATCAAGGGGGCAGGTATTGCCTGGGGGGATAGCCCCCTGGGATCGACGCTATTAATTAACATTACCGGTCCAGCGGCCGAAGATCACTGGACCCCCAGCTAGGCCGGGTGGAAGGTCAGAAGGAGTAAGATAAAGTGTGAATGCCGACGGGGTCAACGCATTTTTGCACCCACCACCCATGAGCTTCGGTTTAGGGGTGGTCCCACATTAATAGGGCCTTGTGTCAAAACCGTACACGTGGGGTACGTATTAAATATCTTTGTAGTACCGTAAACTTTATTTGGTATTGAGGCTCTTAGTATTATCTGCGTTATTCGGACTATTGTCCCCATCTTCATTGTTATTTGTACAATGTTTCGGCCGATTTGCCCTCCGGCCTTCTTTATGCATTTCTTGTCGGACTCGGGAACCTTCTCGGATTCGGGAACCTTCTCGGACTCGGGAATCTTCTTTTCGAACTCGGGAACTTTCTTGTCGGGAGCCATCACGGAACTTTGAACCTAACCCTTTATTTAGTCCACGGGGGTATCCTGTTCTCATTCCGCTAACCATAGCTGGGGTAAGAGTTGTGTTAATTATTTTTCTAACTGCCTTCACTCAGGATTGAACTCGGGAACCAGAGATAACTGTAACTTAGAACTGTCTTAACCTAACTACCTTATTCACTAGGCCATGTGTCCAATTAGACAATTGAGTGTGAATTTTGGGAACCTATTTTACTTATGTATGATTTTTTACCAAGACTCATTTTGTGTTTTTTTTTTCCCGAGTCCGACAAGAAATACGTGAAGAAGGCCGAGAGCATATCGACCGAAACGTTGTAGAAATAACAATGAAGATGGGGACAATAGTCTGAATAACGCTGATAATACTAATCTTCAAGCCTCATCTCAAACATTCAGAGAAATTGAGGCTCTGGTTTAGGAGTTTTGAGGCGGCTAAAGTGACTTCTTCTTTGTCAATACTTCCTGGTCAACTGTTACCCAAAGTTGTAAAACTATTATGGCCCCTAAAGATCTAACAAATAGATATGTTTAAAAGTAGATCTATAAATAAATAAATAATTTATCAGGCATGAGTGGTTTGCCTTTGTTTATGTTGGAGTTATAGGAACAAAACAAATAACCTTATATATCTATTAATAATGAAGATTCGCTTCCGGTTTTTGTCTATAACAAAAACTACGTCACTATACCCGAAATCGTCATAACATAGAATAAATACACTCAAAATTTGAACATGCAACATGAGTCAGTCCTCATTGTTTTTTAAACCAAGTTTTAATAGATACATCCCTGGTATCATATATTTATATATAGTTTGTTTTATTTTAATAGATATTCAAAGTTAATAGAACTTAGTTTTGATTTCAAATTGTTTTATTTTTTTTAGTCTTTTAATAAATTTGATGATTTCATGATTTATGGTTCAAACTCTCCGATATTTAATTTCTAACTTCCACCTCCTCAATCAATATCTTTCAAAAATTTATTTTTACATCGCCCGGAGGGTGTTTTTTTATTTTGCTAGTAACTCTAAATAATTCTTTATTTTGGCCTTGCAAATTCATCCTTGAGGATTCATTAAAGACATAAGATATTACTATTTTTATAAGAAAATTGTTTATTGCCATCAGAAGGCAATTACTACAAGGGCAGATAATTACATCAAGGGAGATAAAAACATTAATGAATAACTTCCTGATTGGAAAAAAATGGCGTAATCCCTGGCAGCAATACAAAACGGTTAATCTTTTTGATTGGTTTTTAGAATGGATCGAAAATAAACAAAATTTTGACTAATCGATACAGAACGACTCGATTAAAAGGGGAAAAAAAATTACGTCCATTACATGTTTTTTTTCTCCTTATACACAATCAAGATAATTATAATCGTGCACTATTTAAAAGCCGAAATAAAATATTCCAACATTAATTTAAAAAAGAGTCTAATTAATTCACAGAAAACACCGAAAAAAATATCCTAGAGTAAGAAATGATGTTTTGTTTAAATTTTACAGACAACTTTTCAGAAAAAAAATTTTTGGCAAATTAATTTAGTTTAATCAAAAATAGTTTAACCGTCTAATTTTTTTTTTATAAATTTTATTTGCTTTCCTTATTTATTTTTAATAATGCTTTTCAGTTCCTTTTCCAAGATTCCACCCGCAATATCTTGAGGGTAATTATTTAAATTGTGTTGTGTTAAACTGCACATGTTGTGGCTTGTTTGGAGGAGCATTTCTCTCGCTATTGATCGTATAACAAACCGATTTGAATTTGTTCCGCTTTAGGGCTGTCTTCATTATAATCATGCAAGTTTTTTGTTTGTTTTCTTTTGTATTTTATTTTTTCTAATTTTAATTATTATGATAAAATTTGACATTGATGAGGCCATTTCAAGGTTCCCCTGCCTTGTAGACAAACTTGACTATTCCCCTCCTGTGCTAGAGATAATTCGGTAAATGACCAATTTTGATCCATATCACAATTTCTGGAATCTTTTATAGAGATTTAATAAGTGATCATCTCTCTCATAATTCTTTTTATTGTCCGGTCGATAGTGTTATATACTCACATATAGTCACATAATACGTCGGGTATATAATATTGGGAGAGACAGACAGAGAGATTTGATTGGATGATTAATTTGGTTTCGTTTGGTTTTGTTTTACGGCATATCAACCTCAGTTGGTCACTTAATGCCGATAAAGTTTTGAAATAAATCAATTCTTAATGGATAATACAATTTTGTTTATAAACTCATGTTTTTCTATTAACCCATAGATGGGACTCTAACAGCTACTACCACTCCGGGTCAGAGTGGTCCAGGGAGCAATGGTGATGAAGGGGTGCTTCACGTTCCCCAAACCACCAAAACTGGAACCTCACCATCAGATAGAGTTTAACGTCATGAAGACCCGCAGTCACCGCCTTCTAGCACCCATAAAAAGGATCGGGCTTGCCATAAGAGCAATGGGTTGGGAAAATCAGATAGGTGCTAGGGCTTGACGTCACCAGCCGATTGATCGGAGCGGGCCTCTCCGACCGCCCGTCTAGCCCAAGATAGGGCCAAAGTGGAGTATTGAAAGTCATGTATTGCTCAGCCACCTGGGTTATATCCTTAAGCATCACGGGTCGCCACCCACGGCAAACACGTGGCTCCATTGGGGGTGGATGGTTGAGGATGATCTTACTTTTTAACTTCTGCTTACTGCTTCAACTGGTTCTAACTCGTCGGTCATTTTCTCTGGGCTGACTTCTCTTCAGAGCTTCTGCTGAGGGTTGATCTTCTTTGTTGCTTTCTTTGGGCTGTCATCTTTTCTTTTAATATTCAATTAACAAACAACACGTGGTTGTTTTCTTGATAAAGTTTTATTTCTAAACCCGGCCCATATTCAGACGCAGGAGGGTGCCGATTTAAAAAAGGCGACCTACAGGTCCACTCACTCTGACTTCTCTGACTTATTCCCACAGCGCCCAATCGTGCGCTTTCAAGGAATGAAGTAAAATGTTAATAACTGTCTATAACCGGCGAATAATTTTCCATAGGACCCCGTTATTCTCAATTTAACGGACCCTATTCAAAATATCCTAACTACAGGTACGTTCATAATTTATAAACTGCTCATAAATTATGTAACCGTAAGCACGTTACGCTCATCAACATATCCACTCCACAGTCATGGTGGCCCATCGTTGTGTAATAGTTATCAAGCTTGTCTCGCAGATTCATTACTACTGAATAGCTAGTGCCATCCTCGATGGATGCCCTCAAATCTCAACCCTATACCATATCCTATTTTGGGCAAACGGTATTACAATCTTATGGGCCATTCTTTAGGCTTTAAGCAAGAGCGCTTGTCCAGCGGAAATCATCAATAAAGTATCCTTTGATTTTCAATGGCATTGTAAGTCTCTCCACAATGATTGCAAATAAACTATGGCCAGTATCAGTGTTTAAGTAATGAATCAGCCACGTATTATAGCTGTTGATTGGCTGGAGGAATAAACCACGTGATCTCGCTTTGTCTATAAATTTAGGTGGGGAATTGTAGCACACCTGATATGCCGAAATATTCCAACAAACGGGCTAGGTAAATTCCTACCCTCCCCGCAGCCAAGTTTGATATTCTACCACTCTACCCTCGACCATGTGAGATATTCTTCTAAATACCCTCCACGCAGGCAAGTAGAATATACTTCCACAATATCCCTTAATCAATTGGGATATACTTATACATGGATGTTGCTTCTTCTTTAACAAATTGTCCTTTGCTAATTTAATCTATCCTCACTAAATAAACATAAATTATTGTATATTGGTGTTGTATATATATTTACCAACCCTTTCCGTACGAGCAGGATGTGACACAATGTCAATTTCTTAAGCGGACTGCAACAGGTTTGAATTCATAGTTTTCCTTCTCCTAGACCGGTTGCCTAACCAAGTTAAAGAGCCCAGTCTGGGGATTAGTTCAAAATTTATGAAACGCAGGGATAAACGGTTTTGTAAGATGATATCGAACATTCTAAGAGCGCTAACTTTCCATTCAAAACATTTTAAACAAACTGATCAACAACAACTATCACAGTCTCCTTATTATTCTGTGATAATTTTTTGCTTTTCCTTATATCAACAAAAGCCATGAAGAAGATCTACTAAACAGATTGAAACACTGCAGCGTTGGCTAAATAAATATCAATCATTTTATTTGAACCTGTGTTTTTCAAATTTTTCACTATATATATATATATATATATATATATATATATATATATATATATATATATATAATAAAATAAATATATAAAGGTTTTACATATCTATTTATTTGGTGACAAAGGAACATTCACGACCATATTGGTTTCACGCAAGGCAATCGTCAGGTGAAGATGTTACAAATGCAAGGAAAATCGAAAAAATACCAATAATACTGCCTTTGGTACACCATTCCAGCAAAAGTTGAAATAGTGACCATCCCACACTATAGTATATATATATATAATATATATTATATATATATATATATATATAATTTCAAATATTTCTAAGATTCCAATGTCTTAGAAAAATAGAGTTTTGAAAAAAATTGACACAGAATCGATTGATTTATTTCAAAAGTTCATTTTGCAATTTAGACATTTTTGCATCAGCGTTTTGTTCAGACATTTTTAGTAATTTTCTAATTCATATGAAATAATCATCCTGTTGAAATGATGGGCTGATTCAATTCCACCCGGCAGCTAAAAAAGCTTTCAAAATTTTGAATCTGGATTCTCAAAATTGTTTTACACAAATATTTTCTTTTCGCTATCATTGTTTAAATAACTGCGTCAAAAGGTAGTTGCAATATAAGGTTTTATTAATATTATAAATTTACATTTTGGTAACTGTATATTCGTCAGACATCAGAAGAAGACACTAGAATATAGCGGCCGAATTTGTAGGGAAAAAAATAACCAGAAAACAGAACAGAAGCTGAACTGAATTAAATAACGTTTTGATAGGAACAAATAACTTTAGATAGAGTGAAAACCATTTGTGGTAAATCACCGAAAGAGAATGAAAGAAAGAAAGAAATAAGAAGAAAAAGAAAGAAAGAAAGAAAGAAAGAAATAAGAAATGTTATATACCCACTTAATCTGCCGGGTATATGGAGGAGAGAGAGAGAGAGAGAGAGAGAGAGAGAGAGAGAGAGAGAGAGAGAGAGAGAGAGAGGGGGAGGGGGGTGATGGATTGGTTCTTACTTTCTTCTAATTCATCGGCCATTTGTGGTAAATCGCCGAAAAAGAAATAAATAGATAAAAAGAATTATTTTTATTTTTCTTTCTTTCTTTCTTTCTCTTTCGGTGAAAGAAAGAAAGAAAAAAAGAAAGAAAATAAGAATAAAAGAATGAAAGAAAGAATGAATGGATGAATGAAAGAAAGAAAGAAAAAAAGAAAGAAAGAAAGAAAGAAGGAATGAAAGAAAGAAAGAAAGAATGAAAGAAAGAAAGAAAGGATGAAAGAAAGAAAGAAAGAAATGAAAGAAAGAAAGAAAGAATGAAAGAAAGAGAAAGAAGGAATGAAAGAAAGAAAGAAGGAATGAAAGAAAGAAAGAAAGAAAGAATGAAAGAAAGAAAGAAGACTGAAAGAAAGAAAGAAAGAAAGAAAGAAGGAATGAAAGAAAGAAAGAAGGAATGAATGAATGAAAGAAAGAAAGAAAGAAAGAAAGAAAAAGGAATGAAAGAAAGAAAGAATGAAAGAAAGAAAGAAAGAATGAAAGAAAGAAGAAAGAAGGAATGAAAGAAGAAAGAATGAAGAAAGAAAGAAGAATGAAAGAAGAAAGAAAGAAGAATGAAAGAAAGAGAAGGAATGAATGAATGAAAGAAAGAAAAGAAAGAAAGAAAGAAGGAATGAAAGAAAGAAAGAAAGATGAAAGAAAGAAGAAAGAAAAGAAAAAGAAAGAAAGAAAGAATGAAAGAAAGAAAGAATGAGAAAGAAAGAAAGAAAGAAAGAAGGAATGAAAGAAGAAAAGAATGAAAAGAAAGAAAGAAAGAAAGAAAGAAAGAAGGAATGAAAGAAAGAAGAATGAATGAAAGAAAGAAAGAAAGAAAGAAAGAAGGAATGAAAGAAAGAAAGAATGAATGAAAGAAAGAAAGAAAGAAAGAAAGAAAGACAGAAAGAAAGAAGGAAGGAAAGAAAGAAATTTCCAGACGACACCCCCCCCCAAAAAAAACAAACAAAAAAAAACAAAAAAAACAAATGATGATAGACAGAAGACAAACAGACAGACAGAAAGAAACCATTTCTTTTCTTCTTTTCTTTCTCTTTCGGTGAAAGAAAGAAAGAAAGAAGAAAAATAAGAATAAAAGAATGAAAGAATGGATGAATGAATGAAAGAATGAATGAAAGAAAGAAAGACAGAAAGAAAGAAGGAAGGAAAGAAAGAAATTTCCAGACGACACCCCCCCCCAAAAAAAAAAAAAACAAACAAAAAAAACAAAAAAAAAAAACAAATGATGATAGACAGAAGACAAACAGACAGACAGAAAGAAACCATTTCTTTCTTTCTTTCTTTCTCTTTCGGTGAAAGAAAGAAAGAAAGAAAGAAAATAAGAATAAAAGAATGAAAGAATGGATGAATGAATGAAAGAATGAATGAAAGAAAGAAAGACAGAAAGAAAGAAGGAAGGAAAGAAAGAAATTTCCAGACGACACCCCCCCAAAAAAAAAAAAAACAAACAAAAAAAACAAAAAAAAAAAACAAATGATGATAGACAGAAGACAAACAGACAGACAGAAAGAAACCATGTAGAAAGTATTAATGTATAATAGTAAATTGTTTCCGTTAAAATTAGGTTTTACTCAATTGAAAACTTAGTTTATTCATGTATTCCCATCTGATACAATTTACTTGCACACATTTGCATAATTTCAAAAATTTCCATTCAATGCTAATAATTTATGCAAAATTTTTTTGTTACAAATAATCATTTCTATTTGATAATAATCATTTCTTCGCACACGGTTATATGGTTTCATGTATTCTCATCTGATACTAATACTTATCAAATACATCTATTTGACTCATATATGGAGTCCTAGCAGACACTACCAGTCTGAATCAGTGTGAACCTTGAAGTAAATTAAGTACGCCATTCTTCCAAAATCTCCAGAATTTGAGTCTCACCATCAGATGCGGGTTAGTGTCCTATTCAGTACTCCTGTTACATAATCTATGCATAGATTATTGTCAAACCCCTGTATTTCTGAAGGGATGGCCACTTTTCATATCACGGGCGGGACAGTTTCAGCTTGGACGTCAGGCAGATAAGATATATCTGCTTTAGCTGCACACGCGCGTTGTGTTAGTTAGAGAAATATGTTTAGTTAAGTAAATAACGGTTTAAATGAATAATATGGTTTTGTGGTTGATGAATGTTTTGGCAACAAGATTGACCTAGAAGAAGAAATGAATCAAGGACGACCAACCAGCAAAAGCAGATAAATAGAAGACCAGACACGAAGTCCCCAAGACTAGGTCCAGACGCTGGAAGAAGAACGTAAGATACCAAAGATGAGCAGAAGAATAATAGAAGTAAGAAAAGAAAGGGTATACAACACTCCCCCTTTTCGGGATGGAGGGATTTTTTCACCTCCTGCAGAAATTTCTTGAATAGATTCATTTTATGTTTTCACAAACATATCATATCGTCTATTTTTATTTATATATACGAAATGATCCGAGGATATGTTTGGTTCTACTAGCAGAAGTACATGTGTTACACACTGGACCTGTCAAAGAATACAAACACTTGTATCTAGGAAAATGTAAGATGCGATGTTTATTCCCTCGGTTGTGTACAGCTGAGTCGTTGGCAGGGTTACGCAAACGTGGAGCCTTCGGGAGTTCTTTTCAATTGATCTCGAACCTGATCGTTGTCTGTCTAATCGATCTCTACGGGCTTTTTTATTGTAGCCTGACCCCCGGTGTCCCGCCTCTTTGTTCGTGACACCTACGCAGTTTCTCTGTAGACACGCCTCTTCGCCCACGCAGGCTGATTTCATTGGCTATGGGCTACGCCTACAGATTTCTGCACCGAAATCATGTCAAATGTTCACCTGCATTTCCAGGTGCAAATGGTCAGGTCAGGGCCACATCCTGTTTTCGTTTCCAGGCTGCACCTGACCCCCATGCACTTCCTATTTAGCCTGGTCCTTGGGTGCACTGATCAGACAACATATTACACATGACGATGGTAATGATGATAATGCTATTTAAGAAGCAATGTATGATGCTAAATCATTTGAATATTAAATTACAAAACATATATAATTTACGAATTTTTGATATAATTCATATGACGAAAGAATCAATAACTATAAATCCAAATGCACTTTTTTATGTGAAGGATTGGTTTGGTAGGCACTGAGGAGATCACGTTGCAGGTTTCTAAGTTTGAGATGCAGATTATCAGATTCTATGTTCAACGTGTTTTTTATGTTTGCGTTTTAAATAATACTCATGGCTAAACCCAGATTCCATCATATGCGAACTTGGAAAAGCTAACAATGTGAGCTCAACAGTTTATAAGCAGTACTTGAGATATGTTCAACAATATCCAATTCATTTAGGCCGTAGTGGCGTAGTGGTTAACATGCAGGGCTGCGAAACCCTAGCAAGCAACTTTGAATATCAGTCGTACTATGACGTTCACTTTCGAACTGATACCTTGGAAAAGGTACAAACGTCCGCATTCCCGCTGCTATGTTCATCTACAAGCCAAGAGAGATTTACAATGAAACATAGACTGCTAGAGTGTGTAGACTTTGATTACGCACCTTTCAAGGAAAAGATCACTAACCATCCATAATCGTTGAGTAACTTTCCATAGGACCCCTTGATGTTAAATCAAATAGACCTTAATTCAAATATTTCTAGCTACAGGTATGTTCACAATTTATCACTGTAACACTTATAACTTGGAAAACTCGTAATTTGGGACTTTCATTAGTCAAAGTCACATTTCTTGGTTTGAAATTCACAACTAAAAAAAAAGTGGTAAAAGTTATTAAATTGAATTAAAATTTTCCAAACACATAGAAATAAAAGTAAATAAAGCAAACAAGATATTAGGATTAATATGAAGCTCATATGAATACATGGATAAAGAAATGCTGAAATATTTATTCATTGTATTGGTAAGACCTCATTTGGAATTTGCTAATGTGGTTTGGAGTCCATTAAATTAGTCCTTGGCATTAAATAACCCACGAAGGATGATATGTCATTAAACTAAAACCAAACCAATTCCTTCAAATAGACTTCGCTTCAAGATCTATGTTATATTGAACATTTAGAAGGTTACAAAAATAGCGTTCAGTCCCAATGCCAATTCAGTTGTAAATATTAGTGGAAATGCTTTTATTCTCTATGGCTCTTATACAATTTTGCTGTGATGTACCGGTTTTGCTTTCGTACTGTTATATATGATGGCAGCAAACTCGTATTCAAGTATTGCCATTGCTTGATATAGTAACAATAATCTTATTATAATGGAGATTGTGTGGTATTCTGTCTGTAACCGAAACTATATAGCTACACAAATCACAATTCCCTTAGTTATTTACGTAACATTTTCCATGATTTAATTTCTTTTTAAAACTCAGTTATTAATAAAATTGTTTTACATTATCAATACGGTTGACCATATCTACATACTAATAACATGCAGTTGTATTTATATATACAA
>CM042152.1:93117465-93122465 GCA_023376005.1 Doryteuthis pealeii
ACCCAACAAGGATTGACATGCCATAAAATCCAACCAACCAATCTCAGATGTCCAGCAAAGATTAGCAAATGACATTTCTGGCCAATCAACATACAGCTGATACTGTAGGAATTAAAGCAATTAATTTTATTCTGAAATTCATTTTGCATAACGTAAATATTGATGAATCCAAGAAAATGGATTTTTATGCAATTTTCCGTGAGTGACAAGGAGTCCAATTCCAATGCCAAATGTCTCAATTTGATTTCGGATTTTTGTTTTGTTCCGTCAAAAGAACATTAAAACAAAACAAAGAAACAAAACAAACATGACTTCTTGAATTACAAAACAAAGTAGTCGATGCGTAAAGTAGAAATAAAACAACTAAAAAGTTAAATATTCTCACGGATTTATGGGTTTTCAATTATCGATAATTCTCTTTATTTTTCTTATTTGATTGAAAGTTTTAAATGCCGGTCGAAAGGAAATTGGATTCATGCTGTTTACGCAGTGTATACAGTTTGTGTTTTCAGTCAAATTGAAGACGTTTCCTTTTTAATGTTAAAAGAAAGAATGGAACAGAAATGGTTTAAGACATAAAGCGATATCTTCAACTTCACCCCACTAAAATGTTTCTACACCTGCCTAAGCTACTGGCTCACTGAATTAAATTAGTAAAAGATGATTAAATTTTATTGAGAATTGGGGGAGATATGGGGCTTCAAAAATGCCCCCAAATTACCCCCTTTAGGCATTATAAGTCTACTTATTTTCGTGAAAATTTAAGTTGTCGATTTCATTGTCATTTCTCATAGATTCTGATGCATAGAAGTCATGGATGCAGAAAAAAGTGCTCAATTCGGAGATTTAGCTGATATTTGAGGCCTGATACCCCCCCCACCTTGAGAGTGCCTGAAAATGACCAATTTCGTGAAAAATTAAAGTGCCAATATCATATGATTTTCTGATAGATTTCGATGCGTAGAATAAGATGGTAAAAGATTATTGAATTCTGTTGAGAATTGGGGGAGATATGGGGTTTCAATTACTTTTTACCCTCTAATGAAAAGAATACTAACACATTTTATTTTATTAAGACAGAAAAACATTAACCATGATCATTAAGATGATATTAAAAACAAACATATAGATACATTATCAATATAAATACTAAAGTTTTTTTTACACACGCCTAAACTACTGGCTCACTGGAAAACATGTGACAACAAGTCTCTTCCTATCTCCAGATTTCTTTTATTTTTACCCCCTATCGAAAAATACTAACACATTTTATTTTATTAAGACAGAAAAACATTAATAATGATCACTATATTATATGAAAAACAAACAAATAAATAAATTACTAATATAGATACACGTATTCAATTATCTGATAAATATATTGAATTATATATTAACAACAGAAACTTAAAATTCTTACACAAATCAATAATATTATTTACGATTTCTCTGAATGTTTGAGATGAGGCTTGAAGATTAGTATTATCTGCGTTATTCGGACTATTATCCCCATCTTTATTGTTATTTATACAACGTTTCGGCCGATATGCCCTCCGGCCTTCTTCAGGTATTTCTTGTCGGACTCGGGAACTTTCTCGGACTCGGGAACCTTCTTTTCGAACTCGGGAACTTTCTTGTCGTATTCCCGAGTTCAAAAAGAAGGTTCCTGTACAAATAACAATGAAGATGAGGACAATAGTCCGAATAACGCAGATAATACTATTATTTACGAATTAAAAAAAAATCCCCTTTTTTTCAAATGTCACTCTTCACCGAATATTCCCACTTGGATTTTTTCAGTATAGATACCAAGATAACGTAGCACAGAGCTAGATTTAATCAATTCTGTTTTGTTTTGTTTTACGGCATATCAACCTCATTGAGTCATTTAATGCCGATAAAGTTTTGAAATAAATCAATTCTTAATGGATAATACAATTCTTTTATAAATACATTTTTCTATTTAACCCATAGATGGGACCCTAACAGGTACTACCACTCTGTCGGATGTCTTATGCCTCTTCATTGAAATAAAAACTGTATTGATCAAGAAAATAAGAATTCACATCTTTTAAGAATCAAAGAAAAGAAAGGAAAACACTCTTCAAAATTAAATTACTGTAAGTCTCGCATAGAAGCACGTGAAAGAAACATATGCATATTTATGCACTCACTATAATCTATTAGCATTTTATTTTCGGTGCCTCTTCGAATGACATTAAAATATATGAAAACGCCGTTTGCAATACTTTAAAGTGGAAAGTTTTCAAGAGAGAAACACAGTTGTCAATTGTGAAGATTGCTTTAAATAAATAAAACTCCGAGAATCGTTGCTGAATATGGATAAGAGATTCGAAAACAAAGTGAAAATGAAATGAATACTTGTTATCAAATATCACCAGACATGTCGCAGACACACACGTATATATATATATATATATATATATATATATATATATATATATATATATATATATATAACAGTATGTGTATATATATGTGAATATATGATACAAACTCGTGTGTTTATACACACACAGACGCACACACACACACACACACACACACACACACACACACAATATATATATATATATATATATATATATATATATATATATTATATAATTTCTTCTCGGTATATATAAGACTAAATCCTTTCATTGAGGGCCGAGTCAAATTAGGAATTTATTCGGATTTTAGCTAGAAATATATAAAAATCGGGGCGCAGGTTAAAAACTCAACAAATACCTTAGACCCCCGTAATATATACGCACCCTAAGTGTTGTCGAGTCGTAAGAAATGAACTCGTCAACCCGAGTTCAATTCCTGGACGAAGCTGTTTGCTTTTCACATAGCAGTAATACCCTTGGGAAAGGTATTAAACTATTAGTAGATATAACTGATTGATTAGGTTTATATATATTCACATTGTATATAAATATCTTAAGTCAGAAGTCTATTGAATGTACCTCAATAAATATAATCACTGAGAACGAATATTTATTCAGTTAAATTCAACTGACTTCAGACGGGTCGATATCCCATATTGAGATCAACAACGTGAAACTTGGAACCGTTGTCTTTATCATTTCATTTATTGTTATTGCTTTTATAAATGAAAATATTTTATAAATAATATAAAATACTACAACAAATTTAAGTCTTCATTGAGAATATCATGGCTACTTAACTTTCGAACAGAAGTCATCTTCATCAGACAATGGACTTCATTCAACGATTGGTTATATTTTTCATACTATTCTAGACTGATCAACATTTGCACCTGCGCATTCATATCTTGCGCTCACACACACACATATATACACACAGTTTTATATATATATATATATATATATATATATATATATATATATTATATATATATATATATATATATATATAATATAATTTAATATACCAAGCGTGTTGGTAAAAACCTCGCGGTGAGAAAAAACCCAGGAAATAGTTTGATTGTAAAAATATACTACCAAACATCACCCGGTGAGAAAAAAAAATTTTGGAAAAAAGAAATGACCAAGATAGTCGTACCAACAAAAAATAATCTATTGGTACAGTATTTGGCCAAAAGAAAAAACAATTTATATGTATATATATGTATATAAGATATATATATATATATATTCATATAACCGCTAGGAGAATAAGCTAATAAGTAAAAAGTGCTCAATACCTAAGTAGAGCAAATAATAAAGATAAATCTAATGAGTCAGACGAACCTACTATTAATTTCGCTTAATGCTCTTCAGGGCTAAGATCTGACTATATATATATTAAACATGTTTTGTTGAACTCAATGGACAATTCTTGTCGGACGAGTTTTTGTTCGATCCTTTCTAACTGTTTGGCCATCTTTTTAGTATCCGGGTGGAATTGGTGTATGAATCCACCAAAGGTTTTACATCGAGCACTTTCTACACAACCTAGTACCATCATCAGTTGTATAACTGGTGATATGTTTCTATTGTGTATTTTTAAACAAACAGTAGCAGTAGGAATTAGTAGGAGGAGGGGGCTCACAAGTTTATAAAAATGGATGGGGAATGGTGGGAGGAGAATTGGCGGGAAATTATAGGCATTTGGGAATATGCTGACTGGTTTCAAAGTTCATGTTGTTTAAGGTGGTTTTTTTTTGTCTTTAATATAGGCTTAGAGTATTTGAAGTTTATTTTTTGTGCAGTATAAGTGTATTTTCAGTTACAATTTCTCTCTCTCTCTCTCTCTCTCTCTCTCTCTATATATATATATATATATATATATATATATATATATATATTCAAATAAAATTTAATGAAAATAAGAAAATCCAAGTTGTATGTGAAGTTTTTTTCTTTATTTTCAATTCTAACTTCTCACGTCTGTATAACACGTCTCTTACATTTGTAAGTGACGTGTTATTCAGACGTGATTTACAATAAAGATTGTTCAATTTATTTCATAATAATTTCTATTAATAGTGTGTTGTCTAAATTGTATGTATAAAGTATGATTGAAAAAAAATTCAAAACAAGTTGGGATCTTTGTATTATTTGTTTTTGGAATATTGTCTTCATCTCTGTTGGGTTTTAGACAACGTTTCAGCCGATGTGCCCTCCGGCCTTCTTCAGGCGTTCTTGTCGAGCTCGGTTGCGATTGATAGTCTCTCACATTAAAACATTTTAATCAATGTTATGAAGTGCAGGATATAGCCAATATAATCAATACATTCAAATCAAACGTTGAAATGGTATGAACGAGTTTGGTTATGTTAGTCGCTTTAATGTGGTGCTTCCACGTAAGTTAAGCAAAATATTACTGAACACCATATTGACTTGTTGGTCAGACGTTGGCAAATAAGATCGAATTAGCCGTAATACATGGTTCAATGAAGTCAGAACAATTTTCACTACAATTTTCACGCTCAACTCAAAAAGGTGTTCTGCCAATCTTTGAACAAAGTTTAGTAATTTATAATTGATGTCAGTTATATTGATAGGACG
>CM042152.1:93129965-93152465 GCA_023376005.1 Doryteuthis pealeii
TGAAGACAATATCTCATGAAAAATATGAAATCATTAAAATAAATCCTATCCCCGAGCTTTAGAGAAAATAAGAAAATAAATTGGGCAATTTTCCGAATTATTTTTATATTTCATTTTGAAGATTCAAGCTCAGACAATATTCATTTTATGAGAACATCTAAATGCACACGGATGAGATTTTCTTTTACTTCATGAATATGCACCTCTTATTCAGGAAAGGTTAATTCATATCACCACAAGTAGGTACGTGTAAACATTGAAAACTAAAATCATTGAACCGGAATCTTTAACGCCTTGTCGGCTGGGGCGTTAGAATGCATCTTTGTAGAGGGGTAAGACTCCCCCAATATGGGGCTACCCGTTGGCCGTGATTAGCGACCCGTGATACTTAAGGATAGAACCCAGGTGGTTGAGCAGTCCATGACTTGCAATACTCCACTTTGGCCTTTTCTTAGGCTAGATGGGCGTTTGGAGAGCCCCCTCCGACCAATCGACTGGTCACGTCAAGCCCTAGAACCTATATGATTGCCACAACCCTATTGCTTTAATGGCAATCCCCAAACCTTTTTATCATATAGGTGATTGAAGGCGGTGGCAGAGGGTCTACATGTCCTGGGAATAACGTTAAACTCTATCTGATCTTTAGTTTTGGAGGTTTGGGGAATGTGGAGCACCATTGCTTCCTGATGCACTCTGATCCGGAGTGGTATTACCTGATAGGGTCCTATCTATGGGTTAAATAGAAAAACATGAGTTTATAAACACAATTGAGTATCCATTAAGATTTATTTTATTCAAAAACTTTATCGGCATTAAATGACCCACTGAAGTTGATATGCCGTAAAACAAAACAAACCAAACCAGAATGTTTACGTGAAATAACAAGATTAAGATTTCAATTCTATCTAGTACAGGTCAGAAGAAATTCAATACTATATTATTATTATTATTTACTCCTTTTGAGTTTTCACATCAGTGTTAGCTGATGGTCTTTCACTGGAGTCTGAGTGACAGCAAGTCTCCTCAGGTCTCCAGGACTCTTCTGAGTATTCTGGCAGATTGTAGCAGTGCAGTGTTCTGAATGGTTTCAATCCTTCCTCTGATATCTAAACTTTCCAAACCCTTTTCTAATCCTTTTGGGACTGTTCCAAGTGCACCAACTACAATTGGTATCACTTTCACTTTCATATTCCATAACTTTTTCAGTTCTCTGTCAAGGTCCAGATATTTGTCAATTTTTTCATTTTCCTTTAATTTCACCCTGTGATCCGCTGGCACTGCAAAATCCACCAGTTGACAAGTTCTTTCTTTTTTTGTTAATCAACACTAGGTCTGGTCTTCTTGCTGGGATAAGGTGATCCGTTTTAATTTCAAAGTCCCAGAGAATTTTGTGCGTTTCGTTCTCAAGAACAGATTCTGGTTTATGCATATACCATTTTGTTGTGTGGTCAAAATTTAATTTCTTGCATTCCCAGTGGATCACCTTCCCAACCCAGTCGTGTCTAGTTTTGTATTCTCGTTGTGCTAGTTTGCTACATTCGCAGAGTATATGGTTAACAGTCTCATCTCTATTACCGCAAAGTCTACATTTACTATTTTGTTGGGTCTTATCAATTTTCGCTTTGATGTAGTTTGTCCTTATGGCATTATTTTGTGCAGCAATTATAAGTGATTCTGTTTATTATTATTATTATTATTATTATTATTATTATTATTATTATTATTATTATTATTATTATTAAATAAGAATAGTTACTTGAAACCATGTAATTGTATATACTTTATTTGTATTAGATAGGAACACGTGAAACCATACAACTGTGTAATTTAAAAGAAATTGTAAAGGAACATTGAAAATGTTATGATAACAACCGAGCATTTACAAATTAGGAGTTGTTAAATAAACAAAACAAAACAACTACAAAGTGGTCACCCATCTAAGGGAGGGGGCTTCTTTTCAGGTAGCATCAGCCCCCTCGTCTAAAAGAAATAAAGGCAAAATTCATTGTCCGGTGCCTGGGTTAACGGAAATGCCGACGGAGCTTCAGCTATTTTGACGCCGTCCCACCACTGGGAGGATTTTTTGTGAGATCCCTAAACCAAGCAATGACATCATTGACGACGCCCTCCAAAATGTAGAAATGAGCGTACATTTAATGACTAACTTTTTAGTTAATCGAGTTAATTTTTTCCTTTAATCTCCTAGTTTTTACAAGTACTGGGCAAGTCTCTGCGTGTTTGTTACGTATCCCTGGGCCAATATATAAGAATTGATGAACTATTCGTAAAATAACGAAAAAAATACGATTTGGTCTGTACTAGTTTGTCCTTGCATAGGAGCCCATAGGAGAATGTTGATTATAAGTTCGTCCTTACTTCTCCCGTAGTGTCCATCATGTCTTGTTCTTCTAACTTGAATAGATTTTGTAATAGAAGGTAAGTGGCCGTTGTTTTGTTGGTTGTTGCTTTTATTATTTGTTCAAAACATGTAGCATCCTTGTGTAATTTCCCCCTAACTTTTCTTCTAAATGTTTCGTTAGTGGTGCAGCTTTATAGCAGTACTGACGCTGCTACGACTTGAAAGAATTTCTATATTAATTCATCAGAGAGATCAGATTTCCAACGGGGTGGGGGTTCAGTGGCTTCGGCCCTGGATATTTACAAGTTAATAGCGTCGATCCCAGGGGGCTGTCCCTCCAGGCAATACCTGCCCCCTTGACTTAAAGGGGCAGGGCTGGATTTAATGCCCAGCGCCTGAGGCGCCCCTTTTGATGGGAATGCCGAATGGATCGACGCAATTTTTGTTCTTTCCCACCCATGAGCTTCGGCTTGTGGGTGGGCCCACGTTAAAACGAGGCCTTGTGCCCAGCCCATACAAGTGGGGCATGAGGCAAATACCTATATGGTCGATATCCTACTGATACCAAATGAGAGAATGAATAAGAATTATTATATCGACGGAAACAGATGAATCTAGTTCAGGTCAGAAGAAATTCAATATTTTCGTTAACAAAAACAATACCGTTCGCTCAGTACTGGTTTGTCCATGTATGGGAGCTGTGACACGGCGAGTATTTTTCGTTGGCGTCAACCAATTTTTAACGAAAATCGAAAAGTGTAAACATTGTTTCGTTAGTCACAGGAAATGGTTTTGTTAAAATAGGAAATTCAAAATATTGTACAAATTTTGATTTTACTCATTGTGTTTACAGATACAGTCAAAGATGAATGTAGGCTACTGAGGTGATGTGTTTATCAAAGCTGTCAGAAATCAGGAAGTGGACTTATTTGCGGGTCTGGCGGATGGCACTGTATAACCTTGTCACGATTGCAGAATAGCAACAATATTTTCTATAAAAAGACGCTTTGAATTGTTAAAGAGTCAGTTAGACAGGCAAGGACTACAACTGGACTTTCTACTACAAAGACGATTGAATTCTCTGCTAGAAGTGCTCTATTGATCTACCTAGGATTGCAAGGACCACAACTGGAATTCAAAATTACTGAAATAAGAAATCTTTGCCACTAGAAGAAATAGATTTTGCCGTCAAGAAAACCTCATAAAAAGAATTGACTCTATCCCGTCCACATTTGCTGAATTACTTAATGCTTATTTGCATAGAACAAAACGCCAGACAAAGCTCCGCATCGTATCTTTTCTCTCCGATCCTGTTTTGCAGAACATATTCATCTCCATTATATATAATAATAAATAATAAAACCGTCGTTATTCTTAACAGTATGTTCTCTCGTTATTAGAGTTGCCAGCAAACACGGTAGCTCATTTCCACTAATCCCTCGACCCGTTACAAGTTTTGCATACTGGCATCAACTTCTATATGTTATATAGCAGCTTCAAATTCACGGCCCTACTACGTATATCTGTATACGTTGCGGGTATATATGGTCACGTAGCGAAGTATGTAGTTCTCGTTTAATGAAATCTACAACACATGCGTATAGTAGGAGTTTTGACTTTATTTCTTATTCTCGGCTATACGTCGTGGGTGGCGAGCGTTAACAATGAAATGACCGAGGGTTGACAATGACTAATACTATTGAGATGACTGGTCCAACAGCCGTTGCCTGCAATGGAATGTGAGCGTCTGTCGCTCACTTGTTCTCCGTCCGCTGTCTCCTGTCTAACTCATGTCGGCTCGAACCCTCAGGCCTTTTATATAGATAGATACTCCTACGCATCTTTATCTTCTGATCTGATAATGGACATTTGTTATATATTCCTTTATATTCTCCCTGCTTCTTTGACCGGAAAGCCTCGCTTCCGTTTTTTAACTTCTTTGTTAGCTTTTACCGGGAAAAAAGTCCTTTGTCATTTTTTTCGTCTTTTCTTTGTTTAATTTAACCGGAAATTCCTATTTCCGTTTGTACAATATACAACACAAGGACGCTCCGACCAGATTGCATTGATCCCAATTCTGCGGATGAAAGGAACACGATGTAGGCTCAAAAAGCATTGACAGAGCAACTGACCGGAGACACATGTGATAGTCACTGAGTTGAGCCTGTGAAAATGTGGTGGGGGAATCCGAGCACGGTACCAAATGTGGTACTATTACATACCCACATTGATATTGCTAATTGGTGTGTGTGAGAATGAAAGTTCTCAGATAAGAGTGTTCTTCAGTGATAGCGAGATATATTAGAGAGATACAGACAATTTATAGACTTACTTGCCGAGAAGATCTTACTTGCTTCTTGCTGATCCTTATATCATCTCCTCCAGCTGCTATCTTCTTGTCTAGTTGGTTTAACTTCTAACTAACTTCTTCTTAAACCAGGGAGTCGAGTTCTTCTAAGGGCTTCTGTTGGGTTTTACTTGTGTTTAATTAGATTAAGTACAAGACATTTTTTGTTACTCGATCAAGTTTTTATTTCATCTTTATGTCCATCTCACCGCGCGAGGAGACTAGCCTCATGACACGTCTTAACTTTTCGATGGCCTGGCTGAATCTCAAAACTCTCACCTCTCATTCTTCCTTTCTCGCCTTCGTCACATATCATTCTTAGTCCAATCAAAAGCCATGCCACGCGTCTATGCTTACATCATTCAAATTGTTCCGTTACTGATCACACCACTACTCACACTTGTCTCGGTAACTAATCACCCAGACCACCATCATGGTTCCACGTCATGACCATTGTGTTACAATTAATGAGAATGATAATATCGAAAATACATAAATCTACACAAAGTTATTCTAGTGTAAGATTCCCTCAAAAAGTGTGCTTTCATATATTGTACCATTTCTCTCTCTCTCTCTCTCTCTCTCTCTCTCTCTATATATATATATATATATATATATATATATATATATATATATATATATGCTGTAGATAGAAGGAAAGTGGTCAAGAAATGATCAACTCAAAACAAGTCACAGGGTGATACGTTTCGTCTGTATTCACAGACTTCCTCAGTCATCTGAGACTTTATTAAAGCAAAGCATACGTTTAAATACACGTGGCGGTGGCGGCGCCGGGGAGGTTAAGGGGGTGAGTGTGTAGTGATGTGAGATAAGGAGGAGCGGGGAATTTTGGGTAGGATGGGGTCGCTGGGTCAGTTGAGTGGTGGGGTAGAGGATGTTTGTTTGAAGTGCTGGGGCGGTAACAGTGGTTGATGGGTCAATTGGTGTGGGTATATATTGATTTATGTGAGTAAAGGGGAGGTCAAGGGGGTGAGTGTGTAGTGATGTGAGATAAGGAGGAGCGGGGAATTTTGGTGTGAGATAAGGAGGAGCGGGGAATTTTGGGTAGGATGGGGTCGCCATATATATATATATATATATATATATACGACTATCACGACCTTCCGCGTGGCGTTGAAAAAAAAAGACTACGAGACGCGTGTTTATAACATAAAAAACAATAACGACACAAAATCGCGTCCATTTCTGAAAATCGTGTCTGAAGATAAAGTTTACTTTGAAATCGATAAGACACAAAAAAAACATCTTTTTGTTTTAATTTTTTTTTTGCATTGTAATTGCCTTCAAATCATTAACATATAAGATATATATATATATATATATATATGTATATATATCTTTGTATCTTATTTATTTATTTATTTATTACATTCTCTTTTAACATTCTTCTAACATCCCTTTTCTGCTTTTCTCATTAATTGATTTATTTTTCATTATCTACTAGTTCATTATATTCCTTTTGCTCTTTTTATGATTTAATTTTCAGTATATTGGTTTATAAGTTTTCTGAATTATTTCAGAATGGCTTTATTTATTTTCAGAACAACATTTACCTTTCTTGAAATAATATTTCTAAACATCCAACCAATCGTTCCATTTGCTCTCGATGGAATTGACAAAATACGTTTGTCAGCTTTAAATATATCATCAAAGCCAACACCTTAACTCGTATTTCATATCTATTATTCACATTGACTGAACTTTCCAATTTTTAATTTGCACTCGTCACCAAAAACACTTCATTATATACTTATTTGATAAAAGTAGGAAGCGCGTGGGTGTAATGGTTAAAGTCATGGAAATGGACTCGTCGCCCTGGGTTCAAATCCTGGACGTGGTAATTACATTTCACTTAGCGCTAATACCCTTGGGAAAGGTATGAATCCTACTCTCCCCCCAGCTATGGATAAATAGTAGGGCAGACGGGGCTCTTTAACCATGGCTAGGTAACCGGTCTAGAAGTAGGAAAACTCTGAATTCGAACCTGTTGAACTCCGCTTAAGAAATTGACCTTGTGTCGCATCCTGCTCGTACGGTGGGGTTGGTAAATATCTATCTATATATATATATCAAAATGTTCCAAAACAAAATCTTATTATAATTGTCTTGATACGATTTCCCCCCCGTCCTGTCGGCTGGGGCGTTAGAATGCACCGACTGCACCTAGGCTAGACGGGCGGTCGGAGAGGCCCCCTCCGATCAATCGGCTGGTCACGTCAAGCCCTAGCACCTATATGATTTTCCCAACCGTATTGCCCTTATGGCAAGCCCCAACCCTTTTTTATCATATGGGTACTAGAAGGCGGTGGCTGCGGGTCTACATGTCCTGGGAATGACGTTAAACTCTATCTGATGGTGAGGTTCCAGTTTTGGCGGTTTGGGGAATGTGGAGCACCCCTTCATCACCATTGCTCCTTGGTCCACTCTGACCCAGAGTGGTAGTACCTGTTAGGGTCCCATCTATGGATTAAATAGAAAAATCTATTCATAAAAAAATTGTATTATCCATTAAGAATTGATTTATTTCAAAACTTTATCGGCATTAAATGACCCACTGAGGTTGATATGCCGTAAAACAAAACAAAGCAAACGATTTCCCTGATTTTGTGGATTCACATTCACCAAAGATGCAAAACGATCATCTGTCAACTTCTTAGAGTTTCTATAATAGACAAAATACATAATCACCGTAAGCAGTTGTCTACTCATTTGGCAGACATATTTTCAGTTTCTGACTAGAAATACTTTCTTTCTCCAACGTTCTTAACAAATTTAAAAGCAAAATAAATTAAGATGAAAACAAACCATAGATATCTTCAGAGACAAAAGGGATCCGAGTTCGAGTATCACCGAAAGCATATTTCTATTTCTAATTCGAAGCTGCTTATTGATGATGTTCTTTGTAGTTTCGGTGGAAACCTAATAACATTAAAATGAAAGAAAGTGTAATCAAAATTGACAATGGTTTCCCCGAAGATAATGTATATTATTCAAATTATTTAATGCCAAATTATTTGATTATATATCCAAGCTTTCAAGTCTCTCATTCAGAATCCTTCTAAGAATGTAATAATTCGTATATTGGATTGTTTCCAAGTTGTCTTTAAAGAACTAAATATGCATATATATATATATATATATATATATATATATATATATATATATATATATATATATATGGGAGAATATGTTTTTTTTTTTAAATGAAGTCGAACCTAATTTTATGAAAGTTAATTAATTAATAATTAATTAATTAATTAGGCGGGATTACCTATTAAATTTTAAGGCTAAACAAATCGAGAAAAATCAATCTCTGTATGTACATTTCGGCCTATTAGGCCTCATCAGCAGAGCTATAGATACAAAGACCGCCCCGTGTGCGATTCGAAACCTGATTGTCAAGCTGACTGTCATATATATATATGAGGTTAAGTAAACAAACAAATGTGTTTATTTTTATATGGCTTTAAGCCGACAATTTTTGGAGGATATGTGCTCAATTGAAGTCATACCTAATTTTGAAAATTAATTAGTTAATAATTAATGAATTTAGGCGGGCATATATGTTAAAATGTAAGGCTAAACAAATCGAGAAAATGTCAATCCCTGAATGTACATTTCGACCTCCTTGCTGATGAGACCTAATAGGTCTTTTCAATAGCGCTAGACCAAGATGATTGTTTTGGCATCTGAGGTGGAGCGCTACACCTACCATCAGCTCCTTACTTTACCGCTGAGTTGGCGAGGACCGGTATCGAACTAGGAACCTTGTGTTTTCTAGCCGAACGCTCTACCGACTGAGCTAACCCGGTCCCTTTTGTACAAAATACAGGCTAAGTGCATATACGGTCAGTTTCTGTCCCCAAAACTACTAATTTTTAATCTTTTCTTTTTTTCTGTATTTTATCAATGTTTATGGGTAATTATGAACTTTTGTTTAGTAAATTACGGTGTCCCAGAAAAAACAGAACCCACAAATTTTGTAATAAAACTGTTAATTTTAACTAGGGGAGTTTAGGGTTAGGGTTAGGGTTCAGGGTTAGGGTTAGGGTTAGGGTTTGGGTTAGGGTTAGGGTTAGGATTCTGTTTTTCTGGGTCACCCTGTAGAAGGGTGACCAAGAAAAAACAGAACCCAAATTATTTATTTATTTTACCATTAAACTAACCTAAACCCTAACCCTAAAACCCCCTAGTTAAAATTAACAGTTTTATTACAAAATTGTGGATTCTGTTTTTTCTGGGACATCCTAATTTACTAAACAAAAGTTCATAATTACCTGTTTTATTGTTGCATAGTGCCTTCTTCACTGGCACTAAATAATTGTAATGTTGCATACCTCTTTCTTTAATTCTATTTCTTGGCCGTCTTTAGTATTCTGATCGTCTTTGGTATTTCCTATCATCTTGACTTGGTCTGGCATCTAAGATCTTGGATATCTTCTCAGGCCTACCGTCTGGAGTTGACTTGGGGATTTCGGTCTGGTCTTCTTTTGCTATGTTCCTACTGGCTGGTCGTCCTGGATTCATTTCTTAGTCTTGTTACCAAGACATTCATCAACCACAAGAACATATTAATTATACAAACTTTTGTTTCCTTAACTATACATAATCCTCTAACTAACATAGTGCGCGTGAGTTCCAGTTTAGGCAGGACCTAAAATGGCCGACTTCTCTGCCTGACGTCTAACTGAAAACTGGGGATCCCACGTGACTTCGCGTATTTTGGCGGGCTTCTGTAATTTTCCATGCAAGGACCCGGCCATGGTATGAAAAGGGTCATCCCATCAGAATTACAGGGGATTGACAATAATCTTATGCAACCGCATAGATTATGTAACATTATGACCTTTTACAAGATGAGGACTTTACATATATGAAAATTAATCATGAAACCACACTGAGGATCCCTTGTACAAGTTTTGTACAAACCACAGGATTGAACACTTTTTGAAATACCCTTTACATTACTATCCGTCTAATTACACATAATTCCTGTCTGCCATACGTGATATTTAAACACAGGTCGAAATGTCACGTGATCAAAAACAGTCAAAGATCATGATGCTATCATGAAGCTTTTCTTATTATCCTGGCCGTAAACAACACTTGACATATCAAAATGACACGAAAACATATTCTTATTATTAACCAAACTATTGTAAACATCGATTCTGTGAGAACCTGTCTCATGTGTCAGATAATATTATTTCATTTACAATTCTTTTGTTTTGTGGTCTTTAATTAGAGGTAATTTTTTTATTTATTTTATTCATTTCCAACGGACCACCGAGTGATAATGAAAGAAAGCGGAAAGATAGACAACTGATTTGACTTAGCCAGATATCTGAACACATCTGTGGAAAATCGGGGTGACGGTGAAGCCGATTGTAGTTAGTGCTGTTGGTTCCATAGGGTTTCGAACAAAGACTGGAGAAACTGGAAATCAGATGTGTGTGCGAGACAGATCTCGACTGTCGATAGTTGTCCTACGGCCATTGTCTGCGATGGACATTACCCCAAGGAAGCGTAAGAAAATTATAACGCTGCACGGACACACTGGCAAGCCTTACAGAGAGATCGTAGATATTATGATAATAACAGAATCATTCGTTTTGTTTCAATTAATATCCACGAGGGTGTAAATAGATTCAGAAAATCATGATTCTTATAGTATTCGACGGTTTTATTTAGTAATTCGTATATTTTTAGTTTTTTTTACATACAATGAATCTTTTAGGTCTTTTTAAAGCATTAATAACTTTCTGTCCCCCCCCAAAAAATTACTATAATTAGTAAATAAATACAGCTCTTACACCTGCAATCGAGCACTTTGTTTTAAATTCTTCAATACTAGAAAAAATACTATCTATCTATCAATCTATCTATCTAAGTTGTTCACAAAGTCTCACAACAGTTTTGAAATTGAATATGTTATAACAAATTCTATTCTCGAATTTTCAGAATTGATGTAGTTTTGATATTAACTCTCGTTATTTTATTTTTAATTGATTAGTCATTTTTTATTAAAATTTCTTTTAAAAATCACAAATATTATTTGTCTTCTTTTCACGGAGTATGAGGGAAAAACGATGATGTAATTTAAGACATTTTTAGAGCCACTAATGCTGCATCTTTAGTTGCCTTAAAAAATCAAACGACTCTTTAAAATATACTTGACAAATTAATCCCATGTTTATATAAATATTTCATATTGAAATGATGCATTTCGGGTAATAAGATGTTTATCAATGAATTTCTGGAAGCCATTTACAACATTAAACATCATGAAATAGAGAAAAGAAATAACGCCCACTAAAACGCTTTATATATCAGTGTAATATTTCAAAGGCGGCAATATATTTATTTCAAAAGATTTCCACACACTTGACACTTAATAGCTGTATCATTAAACATCTCCTCCTCTCGGTGACAGCCTTTTCGAGTGATATCTATCTATATCTATACATATATAAAGGGCAGTTGTGTGTATGTGTATGTCCGGAGGAACATTCGATGATAAAACAATTAACGACAAATTAAATATATATATACACATTAAATATCACCAGGGCTTGGTTTTTGAGCAAAAATAATAAAAATTTGATTTGTATTCGTGAAGATAATTAAAAAATAAAATCTAAATGATGACAGCATGGAATTTTTTTTTCATTTGATATTTTAGAAAGTAGACATTAACATTTCTTTTCAGAGTAGCTCGATCAATGCAAGGTCTATTTTTTTACATAGGGATTTAAATGGGGCATCCCATGAGGATTCTACATTCTCCATTAAGTAACTATGGATCTGTGGGACTAACTTTAAAGAATCTCCCAACCCAGGCGACGCCGTGTAGCCGCTGCTAGTACATATATAAAGGGCAGTTGTGTATATGTGTATGTCCGGAGGAAACTTCGAAAATAAAACAATTAACAACAAAATAAATATATATACACATTAAATATCACTATGGCTTGGTTTTTGAGCAAAAATAATGAAGATTTGATTTATATTCATGAAGATAATTTAAAAAAATAAAATTCAAATAGTAAAATGGATTTTATTTTTGGCATTTAACATTTTAAATAGAATACATTAATTTTTCTTTTCAGAAGGTCTGTGCACTTTCATCTGGCACCTTACCTAACCGGTTCAATGCAAGGTCTTTCTTTAATAGGGATTTTAATGGGGCATCCAGTAATAATGGATCTGCGAGACTAACTTTTGCTCCCCTCTCTACCCAGGTTGATGCTGAGTAGTTGCTTCTAGTAATAAACTGAGAGAAAGGCTCCGTGGCGTAGTAGCTAACGTGCTGGACTGCGACATTGTAATAAGTGAATTCAAAATCCAATCACGCTATGACGGCACTTTCAGTCTAATACCATTGAGAAAGGTACGTACGCTTCATTCCTCCAGCTATTTGTTAAATTCTACCACTACTGTTCTTCTACAAGTATGGCTTCAGCATTAAATAACCTACGAAGGTTGATATGCCATTAAAACAAAGAAACCAAACCGAACCAAACATAACCCGCTACATAAAATCCTCCACAATTTGTCTTTAAGCCATTGGATAACGAGATGAACACGTACAAATTCAACACAAATCAGGAAGAAAATTGAGTAAGTTCTATCTATCTATCTATCTATCTATCTATCTCAATCTGTTCCCATCTATGATAATGCTTGATAATAAAAAAGATGGAATATTCAACCTCTGTACGTTCATTGGCCAACATATAAAAACAATTGTCCAATGAGAATCCTAAGACAATTTTTGGGCTGGGTTGGCCTTCATTTGTTTGCACAGTTACCAGTGCACGTCTGTTATATTTCAGTCACATTATCATTATCATTATTATTTCACTCAATTCGAGTTTTTTCACACCCATCTTAGCTGGTGATTCACTGAGTGACAGCAAGTCTCTTAAGGTCTTCGGGAATCTTCTGAATATTCTAGCTGATCTTTTGTTTGGATGATCTCGATTTTTCTTCGAATTTCCAATTCTTCCAGACTCTTTCCAAATCCATAGGAACCATTTCAATATATATATATATGGATATAACTCAGTATGATGATTTGATTATTACAACGTTTGATATGTGTATTTGATAGCGATTACAAAATAGTTCAGTATGTAAAAAACATAATAATCATTGATTTAACTCTTTCTTACTCTTTCTTAAAAGGTGTGTTGTAAAATAGTTTCATTGATTTACCGATAAAAATCTGTTAAGTGGCGTTTAAAATATCTACATTAATTTGCTGACAAAAAAGTTATAAAAAACATGACTCGGAAAATATCTAAGTTGGGCCAGAAATTCGCCTGACACTGACTCGCTAAAACATAGCCCAAATTAAGGCAGGAATTCGGGATGCCATAAGATCAAAATTACCAAAATATATTCCGTAATTCACAATTACAAATAAAATAAACATGTAACTTCTTTTTTTTTTTTTTCAATTCCTTTTAATTTTACGTTGGGCATTTAAGCAACGGCAAACCATTCAGAATGTTTCATTTTTAAAATTTGTTGAAATAAAATGGGACAAATAAGAAATCTGCGATTAAACGACACCAGATACGATTTGAACGGTCTTATTTTTAACCAGAGGGTGTTGCAGGATGGTAATGGACGGAAGATTCAGAAACAAGTGTAATAATAATAATAATAATAATAATAATAATAATAATAATAATAATAATAAAATGTAGACTCTACGGTTACGGGATGAGATTGTAAACCATGTATGAAGTGAATGTAACAAACTAGCAAAACGGGAATACAAAGCTAGGCACGACTGGTTGGGAAGGTGATCCACTGGAATTATGCAAAAAATTACATTTTGACCATACAACAAAATGGTATATGCATGAACCATAATAGCTTAAATATTAAAACCTTTCTCAAGGGTATTAGCGCCATGTGAAATGCAAACCGTCTTGTCCATTATTTGACCTCGCTCGGCGAGTCCATTTCCTACGATTTATCCATTATGCCACCCCCAATGTTATTTAGTCCTCGGTGAAGCATATGAGCCCCGGTTGAGAACCAATGGTTAGAGGCATAAGAATTGGACTCGTCGACCCCAGTTCAATTCCTGGACGAAGCCACAGTACACATAGCGCTAATACTTTTGGGAAAGGTATGAAGCCAACTATTCTCCATCCAGCTATGGGTAAATAGAAGGACATACTGGGCTCTTTAACCTTGGTTAGGCAACCAGTCTAGGAGAAGGGAAACTCTGAATTCAAACCCTTAAATCTCCGCTTGGGGTGGTCACCACTAGAATAGGCTCAGATACTTAGTGATCTATTTCAAATTTAAAAAAAAAATTAATGTGTGTGTGTGGGGGTGGGGGTCACAGTCAAGTCTGAAGCAATGTTCTTCCAATCGAGAGGCTAAACACTCCCAACTGTATCACGCTCGTCTCACCAACAATATCCAAAGTTATTTCTCTATCCCGCTCGTCTCGACAACAAAATGCTACTGCAGTTGTCCTCTCATTGGTCTGGGAGGGCAAGTCCTTAAAATATACCTCAATCTCACCACATCTGGGCTCCTCACTCAGAATTGTCCGTGCAGCACGTGCGACACTCGTCAGCACTGCAAGTACGGGTCAATCCTTACGGCGCGACCACCTACATCCGGGCCACTCTGCTATTTCCTATTTTATTGTTCGTCCACAGCGCTCTCACATTCTGAAGGACGCGGGTCCGACTCTAGGTCAGTCCTACACGCCAGGCAAAGCCTAGCCCGCTTCCTTTGGGAATACGGCAAGTCTTCACGCCCGCCACTCTGTCTGTCACACCGTGTTGCACGAGGTAGGTCTCCTCTCTCACTATAAAAATAAAGATAAAAAAGATAAAAATTACATGAACAAAAATTATTTCAACGCTTTCTTTAGTCCTCGGGGGAGCCATATGAACCCCCGTTGAGAACCGATCCTTTCAAGATACTAATTTGCTTCAATTCCAATGGAATCGACGTTGTATTCCAATCATGCTTATTTTTTTTAATTCACCTTATGGAGGTCCGATCTCACTGATATGTAAAAGAGATAATTCTTCCAGGTCGTGGTTATATCTGTACTGCTGTATGGCTGCACCACTTGGACCCTAACGAAGCGCCTTGAGAATAAGTTGGATGGGAGCTGCACAAGCTGCGTGCAGCTTTGAACAAGTCGTGGAAACAACACCCTACGAGGAAGCAGCTGTACAGCCACCTGCCCACCATCTCACAAACCATTCGAGTGAGACGGCCTAGGCATGCAGGACACTACTGGAGAAGCAAGGATGAGCTCATAAGCGACGTTCTCCTGTGGAAGCCAACACATGGACATGCTAGTGTGGGTCGCCCAGTAACGATCTACATTGACCAACTATGCGAGGATGCTGGTTGCTGTACAGAAGACCTCCCAGGGGCAATGAGTGATAGGGAATGTTGGCGAGAGATTGTCATGGATATCCGTGCTGCTTACGTGATATGATGATGATGATGATGATGATGATGATGATCCATGACAATCTCTCGCTAACCTTCTCTATCATTCATTTACCCAGGGAGGTCCTCTGTGCAGCATACAGTATCCGCGCAGAGTTTGTCAATGAAAGTCCTTGGTGGACGGTCCACACCAACATGTCCATGTGTTGGCTTCCACAGGAATACGTCGCTTACTACTTCGTCCTTGCTCCTCGAGCAGGGTACAGCATGTTTTGTCCGTCTCACTCGAATGGTTTGTGAGATAGGGGGCAGGTGGCTTTACAGTTGCCTCTTTTTGGGGTGCTGTTTCCGCAACTTGTTCAAGTTAATTTTCTACATTCAATCATTTTTTGATTCACAGATTTATCTGATTCTCTTCACTGGAGAATTTCCTGTCTATTTTCCCGTCGCAGTAGGTCGTTAGTATGTAATTAACTATTGCCTTTTTTTATTATTAATAAGGATTCACTTTTGTCTTTGTTGCTATTTTCATTACTAATATTCAATTTTCTCCTCTGGTAAAACTTTTTTTTAAAGATCTAATTGGCAAGATCGTACAATTTTGAAATACTTGCAATCTTTAACAAGATAATGAAAACCCAATCATTGGAGAAGGCCTAAATATCAGTTCAATTAAATCCCCCCCTACTACGAGCGCTAATTAAACCGAATTAATTAAACACCTAAAGGTTTTAATTATCAGAAAATTTAAAAAAAAAAGACTTAGTATAAATTAAGCAACTCACTAAACCAAATGCTTCAACGCAACCCGTTCATTTTTCTAATAATATCTTTCAATTCAGCACACACAAAAACACAATCACATACATGAACATATGTGCACACATACACACAACACATACAACACACGGGAAGGCACACGTACACACACATACACATAAACAGACACACAAATACACTATCTTTCAAATTAGCACACACACAAAAACACTAACACATAGACGATCACATGCACACATATACAGACAAACACAGACACACGCGTATATGCACACGCACACACACTGACACACTGACACACGTACACACGAACAAACACAAACACTATACACATACACACACGAGCAGGCACACGTACACACACATACACATAAACAGACACACAAACACACTATCTTTCAAATTAGCACACACACAAAAACACAAACACATAGACGATCACATGCACACATTTACAGACAAACACAGACACACGTGTATATGCACACGCACACACTGACAGACGTACACACGAACAAACACAAACACATACACGATCACATGCACACATATACAGACAAACACAGACACACGCGTATATGCACACGCACACACATTGACACACGTACACACGAACAAACACAAACACATAGACGATCACATGCACACATATACAGACAAACACAGACACACGCGTATATGCACACGCACACACACTGACACACGTACACACGAACAAACACAAACACATAGACGATCACATGCACACATATACAGACAAACACAGACACACGCGTATATGCACACGCACACACACTAACACACGTGCACACGAACAAACACAAAACACATAGAAGATCACATGCACACATATACAGAAAACACAGACACACGTGTATATGCACACGCACACAACACGTGCACACGAACATACACGAAAACATGTACACACATACAGAAAATGCTGTAGGGGAAGCTATAAAAATCTCTGTGAATAAAATAAGAATAAATCAAATTTCAAATAAATCTGAAATAATCAGAACTGACAGTAAAAAGATTAACGTGTAGTCATAAGAAAAATTGGCAAGAAAAATTTTGAAAGATGCCTGGCCATTTCTCGATGGAAAAAAAATATTAGAAGATGGAAGAACGAATGAAGCAGCATTGTGTTTTTAAATACAATGAACCAACATTGCTCATTTGAAAGATTGTGGTTCATGATAGGTTTGGTTTGGTTTGGTTCGTTTTATTTTACGGCATATCAACCTCAGTGGGTCATTTAATGCTGATAAAGCTTTTAACTAAAGTAATTCTTAATGGATACTCAATTTTGTTTATAAACTCATCTTTTTCTATTTAAGCCATTGATGGGACGCTAACAGGTACTACTACTCCGGGTCAGAGTGGACCAGGGAGCAATGGTGATGAAGGGGTGCTCCAAATTCCCCAAACTTTCAAAACTCGAACCGCACCATCAGATAGAGTTTAACGTCATTCCCTGGACATGTAGACCCTCAGCCACTGCCCTCTAGCACCCATATGATAAAACGTGTTGGGGCTTGCCATAAGGGCAATAGGGTTGGGGCAATCATATAAGTGCTAGGGTTTGACGTGACCAGCCGATTGATCGGGGGGGGGGGCTCTCCGACCGCCCGTCTAGCCTAAGTAAGGGTCTAAGTGGAGTGTTGCATGTCATGGACTGCTCATCCACCAAGACTGTCATTAAGCATCACGGGTCGCCACCCACGGCCAACAGGTGGCCCCATTTGGGGAGGTCTTACCCCTCTTCTATACTACTGGATACAATTTAACTTTTGTTGGACTTTTTATTTATTTATTGAAATAGATCACTAAGTAGGCCTGAGCATATTATAGTAGTGACCACCCCAAGCGGAGATTGAAGAGGTTTGAATTCAGTGTTTTCTTTATCCTAGACTGCTTGCATAACCATAGTTAAATAGACCAGTCTGCTCTATTATTTACCCATAGCTGGAGGCAGAATAGTTGGATTCATACCTTACCCAAGAGTATTAGCGCTATGTAACCTGTGGCTTCTTCCAGGAATTGAACTCGTGTCGACGAGTCCGTTTCCTACGACTCTAACCAGTACACCAGTTGGGTACTTTTTAATGCCCGTGAGTATTTAATTACTTGTATATATATTGTGTACTATAAACTCAAGTTAATCTTCTTAATTACAGGGCGGCCATGATAGGTTGATGATGTTCGTTACTAGATGCACTTATTAGGAGAAAGAAAGAGGAAGAGACTGATACTGAGCACTCTACTTATATTTACCACAAAAGACTTGATCAACCACTAACTATATAAATAAAATAGGGGTATCGTACGGATTAAGGTTTATTTTTGTCTTAAATGGGTCAAAACATGTGTTTAGGATTAAGTTCGTCCCAACCTGAAAATATTAAAACTTTATACAGAGAAATGTTGAAATATTAGATAGACAAAAATAATTTTAATTTCTAGATATTCTGTTGTTTAGTTTAAACAAGGCATCATGCCTTTACACGTAACTTGAATAATATGTAGGAGCTAGTGAAAATCATATATATTAATATATATATATATATATATATATATATATATATATTATATTATATATATAAGGAAAAGGAGGTTGGAATGAATCCGACAGAATGAGGTAAATATAAGGAATGAAAGAACAAAACTGTTTACGTGAATGCGTTTTTGTTGTTTGTACGTGTGTGTATGTTGTCATGCGCGTGTCCATGAAAATGCGTGTAGGCTGTGACCTTATGACTGTATCCTAGCACACGTATAAACAAAACAAAAAACGCATTCTCGTAAACATGCAACACGAGAATACAGTTATATAAAAAATACCATCATTTCCCAAAAAAAATTCCTTTAAAAAGAAATGTCATAACCAGACTGCTTCAGTTCCAGTGATCTTTTGAAAAAGAGATTTTATCTCGAAAATTAAAGAATTAAATACAGGTTAACACACAACACCATTGTTACCGTATTGTTTTTTTTTTCTTTACATCTGCATTGTGATAGCCTTCTAAATCAACCTCCTAACCAATATATATATATATATATATATATATCGATCATTATACAGCAAATGGACCTGATGAAAATTCATCTAATAACTTCGTTCTATGCTATAAACATTGACCAACGTTCGTATATGTGTCTAGGGAAGTATGTACATTAACTTATATTCACACATTGTTATTATAATATCGTCCAAAAATAAATACACCCTACCAACACTTTTGAATGACAAAAAGTATTTCTTCATTGAAACCAAATTTACCAGGGCTTTATTATGTGGATAGCTGAACAGAAGTATTATTAAATATTATTTATTATAATTACTACTCTACAGCATTCGAACTCTGTAACCAAAAACATAATTGCAGCATCTACGTAATCTAAAATAATCGACGAATAGGTATATATATGTATATGTAGTAATGTAAGAAATTTGAAAAACACAGGTTTAAATAAAATGAGTGCTACGTTTATTAGCCGACGCTGCAGTGTTTCGATCTGTTGAGTAGATCTTCTTCAGGGCATTTGTTGATATAAGGAAAAGTAAAAAAACATAATCACAGAATAACGAGATCAAAATGCAATAGTCCTTGTTTATCACTCTGTTCAAAATTTGAAGTTTGAAGAAGAAACGTGATATATATATATATATATATAATATATATATATATATATATATAATATATATATATATATATGTAATTATTAACTAATTAATTCAAAATTAGGTATGACTTCAATTAAAGCACATATCCTCCAAAAATTGTCGGCTTCAAGCCATATAAAAATAAACACATTTGTTTGTTTTACTTACCCTCACACACACACACATATAAATATATATATATATATATATATATATCCATGAATTTTTTTACACGTGAAAAAAATTACAGCCTTTTTCATGGGCACATTGTACAGGTGATAAGTGGCTAATACGCTGTCTTGAAACCGATGGTAACAATCGCCTTGAATTGTAGACTTGAAAACAAATATATATTATATATATATATATATATATATATATATATATATATATATGGATACATAAAAATAGATATGCATATATTCTGTTGATCACATAAGCGAGAAACTGACAGTTACCAAGTATCGTTGATTTTGTGTCTATGCTATCGCAGCTTAGATCTCTATCCCTATGTCTGTATGTGTCTCCCTCTCTCAATATATATATATATATATATATATATATATATATATATATATATATATATGGAAGTAAAGAAATAAACAAAATATCGTAAGGAAGATTTCTTCTCTGGACTTTTTGGATTATATATATATATATATATATATATATATATATATATATATATATATATGAGAGTTCGCTTACTTTTGGTCTGTTATATTTTCATCTGAAAAAATCTGTTATTTTCCTGTTGATGACAAAACCAAAAACTGTAATAAAAAAATTTAATAATAGCTGTATTTGCATAAAATAATGTGACAGACATATGTGGCTGGCGAGCCGTAATTATTTGAAGACCCGTGATAGAAAAATATAAGAATTAAAAATAAAAATGCAATATGCAAAAAAACGTTGCAATACTACCCTACATTCTTTCAGTATCAATTTGGAAATAAAAAGGACGATGTCGTCAAAAAAAAAAAAAACGCGGTAAATTGAGACTGGCAGATTTTTGCATTAGAACGCGTCTTCGTGAAAATTTATATTCCCTACTTTTTTTTAAATCGAAGATGCATTTTCGAAGACAAAGTTATGGTCGCAAATGATTTTTCACACGGTCTTGCTTTTTTTCTCATATATTGCTGATTACATTCTAAAAATATGTTCGCAGTGGGGATGACTTAACGGAGAATACAAAAAAACAAAGCGAGCGAGTCGCCATTTTCACCGTCGATAAAAAGAAGTAACCAAATGTTCAATACTATTTTTTCACAGGAAATCAATAGTGATTGGTCCTATACTGTCCAAGAAGACTGTCAACATGACCGCTGCACAAGGAACTACCCTCTACCGAAGAAATGTTTCCACTCCGTTAACTATCATGCTCAATGTGGCAAATCCGATATATATATATATATATATATATATATATATATTAAATTTTTACTTGAAGGCACTTACAACGCATGTATCGCATAAAATTCGATACTTTTTCTTATAGAAAATGAACTTGACAAGTGTAATCCCAGCAAAGGATGGCTCGATGTGTAGAATACCGTACAGACTGTTTCGACTTTATTAAGTCTCATCAGCGGTATATACTAACGATTTCCCTCCGACAGAAATCGAAACCGGGACTTCAGCAGACACAGTGAAACACTAGTGAAACACTATATCCCCTCGGCCACGGTACACAGCTGACCATCCTAGCGAAATTAAGCTTGTCAAATGATACTACACGCCTCTACCCTAATAGGTATATATATATAAGTAAGAAAAGGTGGAATGAATATATATATATATATATTACCTGGGTAGGTAACCAGTCTAGGAGACGGATAACTCTGAATTCAAAAGTCTGTGCCCTTCAAATCCGATATATATATGGAACCAGAAATTTTCGAACTCTCCGCACGGTTCGTAATTTCCCTTATTTTCCCGTTCTTATTGAAAAAGGGGGAACAAAATTTACCTTTTTTCTTAATTATTCCAACCATCGTATTTCCTACTTTCAAGGTATTTCTCTGATGAGGATTGTCCGAAAAAAGATTTTATTTTAGATTATACATCTAATTATAAGGGTACCCTAACTTTCTTTTTGGAAATTCTTTCCATCGCTTTTATGATGAATTCGCTTTTACGTGTACTAACGATATATATATATATATATAATTTTAGTGTGAAGTAATCAAACGGTGTGTTTGAAAATGGCGAAGGCCGACAATTTGTGGGAGAATATGTGCTTAATTAAAGTCATACCTAATTTGTTAATTAATTAATTATAACTAAATGAATTAGGCGTGCATACCGGTTTAAATGTTAAGCGTAAACAAATCGAGAAAAAGTCGAGCTCTGTATGTACATTTCAGCCTATTAGGCCTCATCAGCAGAGCTATAGACAGGGCAGTGTTTTGTGCGTGATTCGAACCCTACCTGTCAGGCTGACAGGCGGACACTCTAACCATTACACTAGCTGGCTTCTCCAGAATTTCTCGTTTATTTTAAACTGATGTGTATATCGCACTTTTTAGGTGACTTATGGCACGACAGTATGAAGTGGTCAAACAATGTGTTTGAAATGGCGATAGCTGACAATTGTAGCTGAAAAGTACATACAGAGATCCACTTTTTCTCGATTTGTTTACGCTTTACATTTAAACCGATATGCACGCCTAATTCATTTAATTATAATTAATTAATTAACAAATTAGGTATGACTTTAATCAAGCATATAATCTCCCCCAAAGTTGTCGGCTATCGCCATTTCAAACGCTTTATTTGTCCATATATATATATATATATATATATATATATATATATATATATATATGAGTGTTCATCCAGTGAACAACCAACACAGTGATTTGTTTATAGTGGTGA
>CM042152.1:93157465-93169965 GCA_023376005.1 Doryteuthis pealeii
AAATGAATTTTCCTTAAATTATAATTACTATTTAGTTAAAAATTGGAAGTAAACTCGGATTAATATTATACAGTTTAATTTTCTTTATTATTTATTAGATATATTCATATAAAGAAAATTTATTCCTTAGTGGAGATTATGTGATATTGATATATCATTAAGATAAAACACAAACAATTAGAAATCAATAATACTAAGCACATATTATATTAAAAATCAAATTTTTAAAAAAGATCAATATGCAATTAGCCTTCCCATTCACACTGTAAACCGCTATTTTAGTTGTATATGTATATAAATAAAATAAATCAATCGTACCTGTTATTGTGATATCTAGATTATGGTCAATATAGTATTAATGATGTATAACCGAATTTTATTAATAATAGAAGTTTAAATAAATAATAGAAAATGAGAGAATGTGAAATGTAAATAATCTAAGGGAATTGTGACTTGAGTAATAATAATAGTTTACGGTTACAGACAGAAAAACACTCAATCTCATTATAATTAAGAATAATACATTTGGAAAGTTTTGAAGACCAAAATGGGCTGTCCTAAACGGTAACTTAAATCTACACTATAGCTTAAAAATAAACAATTTTTTGTAAAATAATTTTTTTTTCTTTTTTTTAACCTATTTATAGTCTTGTTATTTCATTTAACTCTTTTTTACAATAAAAAAAAGATAATTGTAAACTCTTATATGATACAGACACACTCAATAACACCACACACTCATATCTCCTCTCCTGCTCTCTCTCTCTCACTCTCTCTCTGTCTCTGCTCTCTCACACAACACCACAGCACATATATATATAGGAAATTTTATTTTATAGAGAGAAATTTTATTTATATAATTGGAATAATCAACAAAGCAAATTCGGCGAATACCATGTGCGATCTTGAGGAACACTGTACAGCGTTTCTCGACATAATTTGGTCTCACTACACTGCTGATTGCAGACCCAAATTAGATCGAAACAGCTATGTTACGGTACCTTCGCCTGAATTTTCTCTTCGTCATGTATTATCCAATCACATATATATATTATATGGTAGGATAAAAATACATATAACACTTATGTGTATGCATAATGACTACACTGGTTTTAACTCGATGGTACGAAAAGGCTCTAGTAACAAGAGTGCTTCCAATAATAAAAAATATATCCATATAGATAATGAATATGAAATATATTACAGGTTTTCATATCTATTAAGTTTCGGTGACATATAGGAACATTCAGACATTTGAAACATCTTCCCCTGATATTGCAATCGCATGATAACCAAAGGATGGTCGTGAATGGGTTCCTTTTGACACTTAAATAAATAGATATTAAAAACCGTTATTATAATATTTTTAATCCTTATTATTATATAATATGGATATTATCTTTATATATAAATAGAGGTTATTTTATTTAATGTATATTTTAAATAATCTTAGAATATAATCTTTTATTATAACTTATTATTTGAGAAAGTTGCGCATATATATATGTTATGTTGAAATACTTATTATACAGCTATTATATATTAATTGTAAAAAAAGTAATATAAATAGTATTCATTGTTAGGATATTTATATCTAACTTTTAAACTAATTAATTTTATTAACTCTGCTTTTAGTAATCTATAATTAAATATCAATTATTTCTTAACTCACAGAGATAGGGTGAGATTATATAGATGTCAACGATCGTTGGAGTGAGAGAAGTAAAGCACCTAACATTAGCGTCCCACTCATAGCGTTAAGATTAGTGATATACAAAGATAAACAAATATCACATAGCATTAGCCATACTCTGATACAATAGTGATAAATACATTAAGACAACAAATTATATTTTTAAAATAAATGCTGCAAGGAGTTAACGGATGCTCGAGTATTATATTCTCACTCGGTAATTCATTCATACACGCGGATCGAGCTTGGAAGTTGATGTCAAACTTTTTCTAATCGAGTATTTTAATTTATAATTCTATAGTGGTTTAAATATAACTTATGGATAGTAGAAACTGAGACTGTAATCGAAGATAACCTGCTTATTTATTATTTCGTAGATCAGGAACGGTTTTTTGTTTTAATTGGATTAAAAATATCTCAATTAATTTATGGGAATTATTTTTTTAATTATATATTTAGATTTAAAAGATATATTATTGGGTCTATTAATAGTTAAAAGTGTGATAAAAGTTTCCAATTAAATTATTTAATAACCTCCGAGTAATTAATTCTATGGTATAAGTAATATATCTAAAAATAATAAAAACATGTATTAAGTTTAACTAAAGTAAACCCTGAAGAATCAATCATGAACTCGGTTGAGGATTACTCCTCACATGCGGGGTTAGTGGATATGGCGGGTTATCGGATAATACTTATATATATATATAATATATGTTTATATATTATATACATAATTTGTGCGGAATATTAGTTATAAAACTATTCTTTAAATACGATATAGTATCTACCATGTTGATGAATATATAGTACAAACATTTATACTATATTTATTATATCTAATACTAAAGAGTTATGCTGTTTCTGCACATCACTCCATTATTATTTATTAATTTCACTAGAATCGCATGATGGCCAAATCTCACTATTTACAAACCTATTATGTATTCCATGCAACAATATCCTAGGCGACCATTGAAATGAGTAGAACTCCTAGCTTGGTTTCACATCCATATTAGAGTGTCTTTGAGAATATGCCAATCCAGAGGTGATCAATCATGACGCGCATTGTCACTTGTCATATATTTAATATAGAAATACTTTTATACATGAGTGTTAGGTACAAGTCTAAGTGGTCTCACGAGTGAAGTATTATATTGCAAAGTGGTTCTGGTTGAATAAATTATTCTACTCTTTGGGTAATATTAATACACAAAGAATACATGGACAAAGCATGTATTTCATTAATTGTAAACCGTAATAACCGAAGTTTAAGTACACACACAGAGCTTAAAGAATTGGCAATCATAATAATTTTTACTCCACGATCTAGAGCTAATAACAACGTTGTGTATAATATATATTATAAATATTAATTAAAATGCTACTTGGTCTAAAAGGGGATCTAGAAATATGTCGTTAAAGTTCGTCCGAGCTTATTTATTGCAACATGTCATAGAGGGTTTCACCTTATCATTTACTCAAGTAACTACTGTGAGTTTGTATGACAAAACCTGACTTCAAACTACAGACTTTGCTGGAAGGATCTATAGCGTTACAGGTTTATTCCTAGTCTCATGTGCTGTCTGTCGTGTCTGCCGTCACTCTCTATCTCTTCTCTTCTAAGATAGATATAAATACGAGTATATCACGCGTGGGCGGCCTAAAGTCGGTATCAGCCAATCAGCGAGGGAGTCTATCCCCTTTCACTTGTGCTAGACCAAGGAGATTATTTTAGCGTCTGAGGTGGAGCACCACACCTACCATCAGCTCCTTACTTTACCGCACAGATCCCTGTGCTACTCATACGCTGAATTGGCGAGGACCGGTATCGAACTAGGGAACCTTGTGGTTTCTAGCCGAACGTTCTACCGACTGAGCTAACCCGGAACCTATGTACATAAATGGAATGCGCCGACGACTACTATAAGTAGCAGGAAACAATTGTGGCTTGAGACGAAGCATTGCGAGTCAGCTCGTAACTGTATGGTCGGACGCAATCTTCACTTTCTTTGTTGTAATTTCTACTCCTTGTTGTTCAATACATTTGTATCCATTTTTACCAGTCGTTTGTCTTATTTTTGACCCTTTAAAAAATCCACAACAATATATATATATATAATGCTGTAAAAATTTTTTTTTAAATTTAATTTACGAATTATGTTTATTAAGCCTACGCTGCAGTGTTTCGGTCTGTTTCGATAGACCTTCATCAGGGCTTTCGTTGGTTTAAGGGAAAAAAATCCATTCATTAAAAAATAGTTTACAAGAATTACGGGATAAATTATGTCACGTAGTTTTAATTAAGACGCGGACGTTGGTCAGCTATTTTAAGCATGTCTTTTCTTCCTCACACTTGAAGATCAACAAAGCAGTCACACAACAAAAACAGAGGCTCACAGACTTTTGTTTTCATTAACAATCCATGTTTCCCTTAAACCAACGAAAGCTCAGATGAAGATCTATCGAAACATTACATATTGTCGTATTTATTTCCACTTGTTCTTCATATATTTATTTACCAACCCCTCCGCACGAGCAGGATGCGACACAAGGTCAATTTCTTAAGCGGGATTCAACGGGTCTGAATTCAGAGTTTTCCTTCTCCTAGACCGGTTGCCTAACCAAGGTTAAAGAGCCCAGTCTGCCCTACTACTTACCCATAGCTGGAGGGAGAGTAGGATTCATACCTTTCCCAAGAATATTAGCGCTAAATGAAATGCAATTACCACGTCCAGGATTTGAACTCGGGGCGACCAGTTCATTTCCCATGACTTTAACCATTACACCACGCGCTTCCTATATATATATATTGAGATTTGATAATTTGCTTTAAAAGCATTGTTGAGTAAAGTATATTATTATTTATATTTTTTGCTTGAAGGCAATTACAATGCGTATATTGTATGAAATTCGATAATTATTGAAAATAATCATGACAAGCGAACTCGGCAAATATTGTGATCCACGTAGAACATCGTACAGCTGTTTCAACTTCATTAAGTCTCATCAACGATATATATATATATATATATATATATATATATATATATATATAGTTAATCCCCTGACACGTGTTTCGAAGTTTCACCCCTCAACAGTGTGGCTATACTTTCATATTGTCTGAAAGTGTTTTCAATTTGAATTTAAATTTTTAAATCAAATCTTTTGGTCATCCAAAACGTCTTCGGCATAAAAGGATTGACATACCGTAAAATACAACCAAATAACTAACGAAGCAACAAATTTACTCGTGTGCTGATGGGCGATGACCGGTATCGAACCGGAACCTCGTGGTTTCTTGTTCAACGCTCTAACGACTGAGAAAAATGTTTATTTAGTGGACATCTCGAGGGTTTTTGAAAAAAACATTATCGGATAAAGCTGAAGAGAAGAAGAGATGAACTGGTTCTTATTTTTTGGAAATTAAAGGACAGACACGTGATTAAAAAAAAAAGAAAAAAGATAAGATAAAATACTTGAAGTCTTTTTTTTTTCAATATCTTTGGAGGAAATATGTTACCTTTAAAACGTGGTCGCTGCCCCAGTAACTGACTTACACTTTTCAAAAACTCCAACTCTCACGCCCAAAAATTTGAATCCAAAAGAACTTTTGACCTCTCTTTGTACCAGTACCCAACTAATACAGTGATAGATGGTAGGCTAAGAAGACACAATTATATTCTGTCAGTAATGCTTATATTCTTCTCTGAACACTGACAATCATTTTCTATATGTTTATCAATGCATTTCCATGAAGAAAACCATTAGCAATGCATTTGCATTATCTAATTCATAGCCATTTTCCGTCAATAAGTGGTTCGGAATTAATATAGGACTTATTACATGAATTAATGCAGGCATTACTGACTATATACGCCATTACATGTATATGGTAAAATAATTGCAACTGATATTTCTATAGAAATATGATCAAAATCAGAAAAAAATGAGATTGGCGGTACTCGGTGTATTTTTTTTTTTTTTGGAAGTCCGTCGCCGACAACGATGACGTCACTACAGTTGTGGACCCTCTGGTGGCTCATTAGTCCAATTCTGGACTTACAGATGCGGTCACACACATTGCAGGGGAGATTCCCATCTACATTTGATTGTTCATGACGACGAAGACGTCACCGCTCTGCAGTCCTGTTTATCTCGATATTGAGCTGCTTAGCTCCTGTGTGGCAGGCGTCTCACCAACCCTGTCTTTTGAAGACCAGATCTTCCACTGTATAAGCATTATTGACAGAATTAGATATATATATTTACCAACCCCACCGCAAGAGCAGGATATGACACAAGCTCAATTTATTAAGCCAGGTTTGATTTTCAGAGTTTTCTTTCTCTTAGACTGTTTGCCTAGCAACATTTAAAGAGTCCAGTCTGGTCTACTATTTGTTCATAGCTGGAGGGAGAGTAATACCTTTCCTAAGAGTATAGCTCTATATAAAATGCAAACAGCCTTGTCCAGGATTTGAACTCGAGTTTGTCGAGTCCATTTTTTACGACTCTAACCATTACACCAACAGTGTTACGTATTATGAGTAACTCGAAAGTTAAAAGGGAGCACCCCAGAACATTCTGGAAACTCTGTGACGTCAGAGCTGAGGTTCGTGTCCCACTAAATGCCCCCAATCTGGAGCATAACTTTTTTGACCAGTATTTTCGCGTCGGTCGGGCTCTGGAGCGGAGGAAGACAAAGGGATGAACAGAAATACACCCCACCTGCTTTTTTGGGGAAGGGAAGAGATCCCTATCATTAGTTTTAGTTTTTCACGCAGGAGCCGTTTGGCGAGGACAGTAGGATTCCTCACCTCGTTGAGGACGGGCGAAAATCGTCCTCATGAAGAAAATTTGACTACTACAGACAGTTGGAACCTCGATATCATCTTCATGCGGACAGAAGAAATTAGACCCAGGGTGGTCATCCACACAGCTATGAGCCGAATGGAAAGTAACTAAAACGAAGATAAGTGCCACATTCCAATATGGAATTTTTAATAGATATTGCCATTTTCATACTACTCTTTAATTTACATATATATTTATGGGGATTCAAATTATCCCGACAAATATTTCTATTGCGGATGAATACAGATAATCAGGCTCATGAACTTTCCCATCTTTTTCTCTCCTCCCAGCTTTCGACTTCCGAAATAAAATTATATTTTAAAAATATGTAATTTGTCTTATTGTTCTTTGCCAATTTTTGCATGCGCATCTTCCATTCCCTTTGGTCTCTGATGGAATAGCGTGTAAACGTTTAAAACAATAGGTCGAACGTAACAAACAGCATTAAACATATATGAATGATGTTTTACCCAACCTACAGTCACAGGCAGGATATAATACGATACAACTGGTTCGAATTCAGAGCTCTCCCTTTTATAGACAGCTTGCCTTACCAAGGTTAAAGAACTCAAATTACCCTTCTCGTCTCATATTCCCGAAACACTATGAAGAACTCCATACTTTTCACCGTTTCCTAAGAAAATCTTCACATGAACTAGAAATAACGCTATGCCGACATCGGTTATGGCCCATTCTTCATACACAACCAACCATTCTACCATCTTTCGGAAGTCATCTACCCTTACTACATAACACTTCTTCCAGCTTAAGTCTTGATGAAGATTTGCTAAAAACCGAAACATCATAACCTCGACTACATCATCCAGAATAAATTCATCTTTTTGGAACACTTCGTGTTTTTTTTCCTCTATATTCTACATATGTACCTGTGTGATGTGAACAAACAATGTGTTTGAAATGGCGAAGACCGACAATTTTTGGGAGATTATGTGCTTAATTAAAGTCATACCTAATTTGTTAATTAATTAATTATAATTAAATGAATTGGGCGTGCATATCGGTTTAAATGTAAAGCGTAAACAAATCTAGAAAAAGTCGATCTCTGTATGGACATTTCAGCCTATTAGGCCTCATCATGTACCTGTGTATGCACGGGGGTTAAAAAAAGAAAGTAAATGAGTTTTATATATTTATTCATGATTATCTTGGTGGTAAATCGGTAAAAATAACTGATAACCCGAAGAGTCTTGATGTTCTAATCAAATAGCATCCTGCGCAATCCCCGAGGAGGGTTACACCGATGGCAGATGATTTTCTGCCTTTCTAAATGTCATTAACGTGAAATGAAATGTAAACAGCATTGAGCAGGACTTGAACTCGAATAACCGATCCTACGATGATAACCGTTACATAAAGCGCTTCCTTTTGTATATAAGTCAAGGGATGTGTAACTGAATATATATATATATATATATATATATATATATATATATATATATTGACAACAGACAAAACTAAAAGATATGTGTAGGACTAAGAAAAAACTAGCAAAAAAATAAATAAATAGCAGGCATGACTCAAAAGAAAATGAAACCTTTTCTATGAAAACCATTCGATTTAATTAACGGATCAATTTAATTTAATCATTCTTCCCCTTTAAAGTACCACCCTGTCAGCTGGGGCGTTAGAATGCACCGACTGCACCTCTGCAGAGGGGTAAGACTCCCCCCAATGGGGCCACCTGTTGGCCGTGGGTGGCGACCCGTGATGCTTAAGGATAGAGCCCAGGTGGATGAGCAGTTCATGACAGGCAATACTCCACTTTGGCCCTATCTTGGTCGGAGAGGCCCCCTCCGATCAATCGGCTGGTCACGTCAAGCCCTAGCACCTATATGATTTTCCCAACCCTATTGCCCTTATGGCAAGCCCCAACCCTTTTTTATCATATGGGTGATAGAAGGCAGTGGCTGCGAGTCTACATGTCCTGGGAATGACGTTAAACTCTATCTGATGGTGAGGTTCCAGTTCTGGAGGTTTGGGGAATGTGGAGCACCCCTTCATCACCATTGCTCCCTGGTCTACTCTGACCCGGACTGGTAGTACCTGGTAGGGTCCCATATATGGGTTAAATAGAAAAATGTATTTATAAAAAAATTGTATTATCCATTAAGAATTGATTTATTTCAAAACTTTATTGGCATTAAATGACCCACTGAGGTTGATATGCCGTAAAACAAAAAACAAACCAAACCAAACCTTTAAAGTAATTGTCTAGTGAAGTGACACACCACTCTGAGCACATCTACACATTTGGGACACTCACTGTAGTTCCTGCCCTATACAAGCACGTCAAGCACCATAGGGATTCCAATGGATCTTCTACTTTTTCTAATTTTTCAGCTTTAACTTCATCTTTTTGAAGAGAAAGAAGTCATAAGAAGATGAAGCTGGTTAGCAGGATGTGTGTAGGGCACGAACATTCGGGTGCAGCACAAAAGCTCGTGCATATTCAATGGTCTGTCCAGTCTTGAAATTGTAAATGAGCAAATGAAGAGTCGCAAAAAATGTTTGAATGCTGACTCATGACAATTACTGTTTCCTTCTTCCTGCTGTGAGGGAAGGGAACTGTCTCACAATTTGTTTGCAACAGGGAAACCATGGAATTTTTTGACCACACAATGTATTTACCATTTATTGCACAAAAATTACATTTACATTCAATTTACATGAAGACAATATTCATTTCTATAATTAATGTTAAAGAAAAAAACTATTTATATAATTAAGCGTATAAAAAAATGGCACTACTTTGGTATTCAATATACCTAACCATGGTTAAATAACTCAGCCCTATTAACTATTAGTAACCATAACTAGATACATGCCTTTCCCAAGAGCATTAGCACAATTGGAACAAAACAACCTCGTCCAGGATTAGAACTAGGGTCCGCGATTCAATTTCCTACGACCACAAACGTTACGCTAATCATGTTACATAGTTCATATGTAGCTTATGAATTATGTTTTACCTACCGTAGTTAGATAAATTTTAAATCAGAGTTCGTTAGATTCAAAATAACGGGGGTTGTGGAAAATTACCCTAATCGTTAAGGTTATGCTTGATTTATGGTGACATTCTATTTGACTCTTCCCGAACGCGCCAGTAGAGGCATGAGACAGAGGTTTTAGTTTAGTTTATTTGCGACTAGTTACTCGGTGAGAGAGGACGTTCTCCCAAGAATCGCTTCTCACCGAATGGTCCTGGGTTGGGGCTTTTCTTAATAAAGACTTAAAGAAAAACAACAAAGTCTTTGTTGATTAATTCAAACAAGAATGCACACACACCCAGCCCGAAGAAATCAACCTGGAGTAACAGCCCACAGGAGAAGCCCAAAAGAAGAAAGCAGCCCAGAGAAAACAGACCAGAGAAAATGCCAGGAACAAGTTGACTGGGAAACAATTAAGAACCCCTCACCCTCCTCTTATAGTCTGTCTGTCTCTGTCTCTTTCTCTCTCTCGCCATTATATACATGTTATATATATATATTATTATTATATATATTATATATATATTATATATATTATTATATCAATTATTAATATATATTATTATATATATTATTATTATTATATTATTATATATATTATTATATTATATATATATATATACTATATATATATTATATATATATTATATATATATATATATATATATATATATTATATTATTATTATATTATTATTAATATATATTATTATATTATCATATATATATATTATTATTATTATCATTATATATTATTATTATTATTATTATTATTATTTATATTTTTGCTTGAAGGCAATTACAATGCGCATATCGCATAAAATTCGATAATTATAGAAGATAATAATGACAAGTGAATTCGGTAAACAATTATTCTGTGTGTAGAACATCGTACAGACTGTTTCAACTTTATTAAGTCTCATCAGCGATGTATACTAAGGATTTCCGTCCGACAAAAATCGAAACCGGGACTTCAGCAGGATAGTCAGAAACCATACTGCTTCGGCCACGATACAGCACGGGAAAATCCTTGCGAAATTAACCTGTCAATGATACTGATACGTCTCTACCATATGAGGTAAAGGGACGTTGAGTGAATAATAAATAATAATAAACCCGGGCCTTATGCTCTTCGGTGAAGGAAATAAGATTTTTGGATGTTTGTTTATTTAAGAAGCATTGTTGAATAAAGTATATATTATTATTTATATTTTTTGCTTGAAGGCAATTACAATGCGTATATCGCATAAAATTCGATAATTATAGAAGATAATAATGACAAGTGAATATCGGTAAAGAATTATTCTGTGTGTAGAACATCGTACATGTGTGTGTGTGTGTGTGTGTGTGTGTGTGTGTGTGTGTGTGTTAAAGAGGATATAACAATTGCACTTCCTTATATATGTAAGTCAAGACAGAGAGTAAGCTTGGAGCGACTGTCTAAGTTATTTCAATTCTTTTCTTACGTTCTTCGTTAGAAAATTGTTAAGTCAAAGTGCCAACGTCTGTAGAGTTAATCTACAAATTGAATTTAATCTTTTTAACTCTGGAAGAGAAAGCAGCACTTCTAAGCTCAGTTTAACACAAGTCTTAATGGAAAGAGAGTAAGATTGTCTTTCTACTTCAATCAGAGTGTGTTACATAATGCGGTGGCATAAGATTATTGTCAATCCCCTGTAATTCTGAGGGGATGACCCTTTTCATACTTATGTAAGGTAGTATAGAGATATGGTGGCGATCAGTGCAGTTGATGGCCCTGAAAGTGAGTGACGGCGTTTGACCTCACTCTCACCTTGCCTTCCGGGGATAAATCGTGGGAACCGGAAGGCATAGAAGAACCTGCTCCGGTTTAAGAATAGTAAGGAGCTTTAATTTTAGTTTTGCAGTGGACGTCAGACAGAGCAGTCGGCCATGATGCTCTGTCCAAACTGTAACTCTGCATACGCGCGCTATGTTATGTCTGGGTTGGGGATTTACCGAATAAAGTAACATTAAAAGAAAATCGAAGTCTTGTGTTTACTAAAAACTAACAATGACACAGGGCTTCTGATAAGGAGAAATCCCTAACAGAAAACCAGACCCGAAGTCCCCAAGAAAGACCAGACCTTAGAACATTCCAGACCAAGCCGAAGACGATCAGAATAGCAGCCAGCCAGAATAGAACATACGACAAGAAGAAGAAGGTTTACAATATTATATCGATTTGGTACCGTGAAAACTCAGTACGTAACATGTAGAGAGCAAGTTTTCTTTGACCATCTTGTTACGTAATTCAAATCTCAACAACAGTCATCAGTTGGAAACACACAACAACCTCATGCAAGCAGCTGTTCAATGCATATTTAATAACTTTATCTTAGGAAGGTGTTTCTTTAATCGTATTAGGTAGTAATGAATGAAACACTTGCAAATTAATATAAAACTTTTAGATTTTAATTTGGATGGAATGCTACCCATTGATGGTGGGGGAAATATGCCACATTTTAAACTTTATTTGTTGTTTGTTTGTTTGTTTGTTTTGTTTTACGGCATATCAAACTCGGTGGGTCATTTAATGCCGACAAAGTTTTGAAATAAATTAATTCTTGATGAATAATACAATTTTGTTTATAAACTCATGTTTTTCTATTTAACCCATAGATGGGACCATAACAGGTACTACTAGTCCGGGTCAGTGTAGACCAGGGAGCAATGGTGATGAAGGGGTGCTCCACATTACCCAAACCTCCAGAACTGGAACCTCACCATCAGATAGAGTTTAACGTCATTCCCAGGACATGTAGACCCTCAGCCAGCGCCTTCTAGTACCCATGTGATAAGAAGGATTGGGGTTGCCATAAGGGCAAGATGGTTGGGGCAATCATATAGTTGCTAGGGCTTACAAACAGCCTGATCTAGGATTTGAACTTGGGTCGTTGAGTCCATTTCCTACGACTTTAACCATCA
>CM042152.1:93177465-93204965 GCA_023376005.1 Doryteuthis pealeii
CCCTTGGACTTTAACCAGATGGTTGGTTGGTTTATTGATTTTAACGGCATATCAACCCGTCTGGGGTTATGACATGCCTAACGATTAGGAAATGATATCATCATCATCATCATGTCGCGCTGTCAGCGCGTATATCCATGACAATCTCTCTCCATCCGTCCCTATCGCTCATCATTCTCGGGAGGTCCTCTATGCAGCATCCTGCATCCGCAAGAGCTGATCAATGTACGTCTTTGCTGGTCGGCCCACACTGGCGTGCCCGTGTGTTGGCTTCCACAGGAGGACGTCGCTTATGAGTTCGTCCTTGCTTCTCCAGCAGTGTCCCGCGTGTCCTGTCTGTCTTACTCGGATAGTTTGGGTGATATGTGATAGGTGGCCCGTACAGCGTTAATATATGTTGTGTATTTATATTTATACCTTTTAGTAATTTATTTTAACAATGTGTTAGCACCATCGGGATCATATTTTCATGCTATATATTAAGTTTATGTCTATATTCTAAGGTATAATTTTATTTCTCTCAAAAAAGACACAATGTCCTCCACGTTGACATTTTCAAATAGATCTTTCATATTGTTTGCATTAAAATAATGGTTTCTGATGTGAGCAAAAACCTTGAATTACATGAATAAATGTTTAACCTCTCATCTTTAGGTATGGGTTAAATATTACCACTAATGATCACCTACAAGAATAGATTTTACATTAAATAGCCCACTGATGTTGCTATGCCATTAAAGAAAGAAACCTAATCTATGAGCATCCTGCGTCTGACTAAAATATACTTTGGCATATGCTGGAGTATATTGCATCACTTATATATATATATATATATATATATATATATATAAGATTTTATCCAAAACTTGGTAGTAAGGGATGATTCTATATGTGATTTTAAGATCCACTGTACTAATATTGATGATCCAGTATGTATAAATACACAAAGATATCATCTATTTTTGATTATAGAATTACGTAAGATAGGAAATCCATTACTCAATATACATAGTTTGCCATAAGGTCATGGGTGTACGATGGGAAATAGACACGTCGAGGCGTGTTCAAATTTTGGACGATGCTCTTTGCATTTCCCATAGCGCTAATTAGTGACTTCTTGGCCACCCTATATATATATATATATATATATATATTATATAATATATATATATATATACACAACACACACACACACACACACACACATATATATATATATATATATATATATAATAACTTTCCCAGTCTTATTGATCTCAGTTTTATCTTTCTAGGCAATTATTTAATTCAAAAACACGCAATCGCACGCCGCCCTGTCGGCTGGGGCGTTAGAATGCACCGACTGCACCTCTGCAGAGGGGTAAGAGTCCCCCAATAGGGCCACCTGTTGGCCGTGGGTGGCGACCCGTGATGCTTAAGGATAGAGCCCAGGTGGATGAGCAGTTCATGACATGCAATACTCCACTTTGGCCCTACCATGGGCTAGACGGGCGGTCGGAGAGGCCCCCTCTAATCAATCGGCTGGTCACGTCGAGCCCTAGCACCTATATGATTTTCCCAACCCTATTGGCCTTATGGCAAGCTCCAACCCCTTTTTATCATATGGGTGCTAGAAGGCGGTGACTGCGGGTCTACATGTCCTGGGAATGACGTTAAACTCTATCTGATGGTGAGCTTCCAGTTTTGGAGGTTTGGGGAATGTGGAGCACCCCTTCATCACCATTGTTCCCTGGTCCACTCTGACCCGGAGTGGTAGTAACTGTTAGGGTCCCATCTATGGGTTAAATAGAAAAATGTATTTATAAAAAAATTGTATTATGCATTAATAATTGATTTATTTCAAAACTTTATCGGCATTAAATGACCCACTGAGGTTGATATGCCGTAAAACAAAACAAACCAAACAAAACAATGACACGCGCGCATACACACATACACACACATACACACACACACACACACCATTAAACCATGTTTTTATTTCCACTACCCGGGCTTCGCAGGGTAGCCGTTGCTAGTATATATATTATATATATATATATATATATATAGTATATCAAGAAAAATGAAAAAACACAGGTTTAAATGGGTTAAGTGGTGAGTTTATTGGCCGACGTTTTCTTTTCATAACATCTCTCCCCTACATCTTACCAACACACACACACACAACCTTGAGTTTTACTTCCGCTGTCGTTTATCGCAACAGAAAAAATTTATACACACACACACACACACACACAACCACATACCTAAAAAAAATGCACAATTTTCCCTTTCGATACACACACTTACAGCGCCACATACTCACGCCATAAAATAGAATATCTGATGTCATATTTCAAAACTGTCTCCTTTTTCAAACTTCAAAAAATTTTAAACAGACTGAATGACAAGGATTACCACTCGCTTTTCTTATTATTCTGTGATAAATAATTTCTTATCTTATGCCCTGAAGATGATCTAATTAATAGATCGAAACACTGCAGCGTCGGCCAATAAACTCACTACTTAAACCCATTTAAACCTGTGTTTTTTTTCTTCATTTTTCTTGATATACTACATACCGTCGGATTCAATTCCTTTCTTCACACACACACCACACACACACACACACACACACACACATATATATATATATATATATATATATATATATATATATATATATATGTATACAGGGGGTGCAAAAGTAGGTATACAGTAATGAAAAAAAACTTTACCTGCAATTAATAGAAGTTATAAAATAAGGATTATACCAGTTTTTAAATACTGGTGCGAGGATTCATTCAATACTAGAATTTATTTTATTCATTAGAATCATTATTATGATTTTTATTATTTTTACTTTCATAATTTTTATTATAATACTTCTATTAGTTGTAGGTAAAATTCTGTTTATATTACTGTATACCTACTTTTGCACTCCCTGTATATATATATATATATATATATATATATATATATATATATATATATATATCAGTGTTGATATATCAATAAATAACATATATAATGTACAAGTGATTTTATTTAAGAAATTGTACATTTTAACAGTTCAGTTAACATTGAACCAAGTATATTTGAGAATCTGTGTTACGCCTCAAAGATACGTGGTTCAAAGTTAATTGACCTGAAAAATGTAAGGGTTTTTAAATAAAATAACTGGTGCATTATATCCCTGATTTTTGGTAATTTGTTCTTTAGGTGGGGTCACATACGATGGTGGAATTTAAGTCCGTTAGGTTCAATTTAACCCGATGTCTTATAAGTGGTATAGAATAGTAGTTCTGGTAGTAAGTTGATAATAGCACATAATTTTGGATTCACTTATATTTATATCTGACTTTTTAGACATCGATCACATTTTATACCCTCTATACACACACACACACACACACCACACACACACGCATATATCCGTCCTAAACGGCCACTACACACAATTACACAGTTAATTTTTTTTTTCTCATTCTAGTGTTCTTTTTCGAAAATATTCTGCTTTGATGATTTTCAATAACAAACGACAATATGTCAGGGTAAAAAGGAAGAACCCTCTGACAGCTCCCAGACTCCATTTTTCACAACAAGAGACGCAAGAGTATTTGCTGGAGCGAATGAAAGTTATTTGAAATTTTCTGCTCGAATTATGCTAAAAGAAAGTTCAAGTATTTTTTCACCAAAAACCCAAGTCGTCGCTCCAACAGCCTTTTCTTCAATATCTTATCTTTACATGAAATTAATCGTGTGCCACAAAGCATGAAAGCGTAATTTCTAACCAAGAAAATATTTCATTTCATTAAGTCCCACCCGTGAGCTCAAGCTGCAATCTCGCAGTTTCTTTATCCAAAATAAAAATGTTGATGTTAGGAAGAAAAAATAAGCTAATATTTTTAAACGGATCTTTGACATTGTTACACAGGATTGACATTGTATTTCTTTCTAGCGTGAATGACATAAGATATACTTACAAAGTAGATACTACTTGCAATTTTAAGAAGTTATGATAATTTTCATACTGTATGATTCAAACTGATAATACTTGAGGATAAAACTCCGACAAAGGTTGATAGACAAAACATTTTATATACAGCACAGAATAAACAGGGTACATAATACATAGAGGTGTACATGAACATACATACATACGTAATACAAAGTTACATGTAAAAGGATAAACATAAAAGCAACAGACATGAGACTAGGAATTGTCCATGCTGTAGGAATCACTTACAGTAATGTAAGGGGGGCAAAGCCCAACAAGAGTGGGGGTAGACCAGAATCTAACCCATAGCGTCTCGTAGGTCGAGCAACAGGAAAAGATAAAGAGACGTTCAAATCAGCCGCTTAAATATCAAAGGCCCCTAGCGAGAACCAGCAAAACTAAACGGGCAAACAACTCCCCAGGCGAATACGAAAATAACGCCTACAATACAATGACTGCTATTTACACAGTAGCATTGCAACCAGCAAAGCCTTTATCAGATGATGACTCTGGTTCTGGCATGGTTTCGGTGCGGAAGCATCATGACCACTAACCCAGAGCGCCCCAGTAGTTTCTCACGATACCACCAGACTTTGTCGGTTTGATGTCACATTGTAAGATTGCCATATCCACGTTGATGCGGTTAGAGCTTTATCCTGGATCTTTTTGATGTATTTCCTCTTGTCTGGTGGAGAAAGTCCAAGTTTAGACAAAAATGCCAAGGTTGAGTTAGTAATAAATCCCCGGCATCCGACTTCGATAGGAAATATATCCGTTATCCATTCGTTTCTGACGCATGGTTCGCGTAAATCTTCATATTTACGCTAATGTGCCCAATCAAGACTTTCCTATAATGGAACTGTTAATTCAACGATAAACTCTCTTTTGGTTAATCATTATCATTCCTTGGGATGATGCGACACCATATGTTATGTTTGCTCGTTTATTCTATGAACTTTTAAGATTTATAATCATTAAACAAGATAGAATAAATTTGAAGACAGATAGTATCGTTCTGATAGTGGATCAAAGTATTGATACACTCATTTTTGGTTAAGGCACATTATCATTTTTACGATTCGTGTGGTCAGTTAAGGTGAAAGCTAGAGTAAATTTTGAAGGCAGATAAAAACCTTCTCATAGATGATCAAAGTATTGATACAATTGTGTTTGGTTAAGGCACATTATCATTTTTACGATTCGTGTGTCCAGTTAAGTTCTTTGTAATTCATTCCAGTGAAGAACATTCAACAGCGTGGGATTGCACTGAAGGATAGAATAGCAAGAAGGCGACCGCCATTCAAGAAGAACAAGATGGTGGTACAAGAGACATGGCAACGCTACTATACAAGAGTTTATCAGACAATTAATAATATTATTCTTTTGAGTTACTTTTGTATTGTATTATTAATCACAACTTATTTGGTTGGTTCATTCTCCGACCCTCTTCAAGTATCAGTAATTGTTGAATAAGAATAGATATTTTTCCTTGGCAAAATTTAACAGATATTAAAACCTATTCAAAAATTTACAAGTGATAAAATATCTGAGAAATGATAAAACTATTAATTTAATCCATCGGTGGCGGCAGGCTCTTCATAGCATGTCTGAAGTTCATGTCTGAAGCCACCCTGGCGCAACACCTTGAAGCCAAGAGGTCTACAAGAAAGCATCGGCAACAAAACATCGGCGCATCAACATCTTCAGGGGACAGCCTTCACATGCGACATCTGTGGTCGAGAATGTGTTTTGAACATTGAACTTTACAGTCACAGGAGATGCTGTAACTTCAGGGCACAATAACTACATCATCTTTTCATGGTATCTTCCATCATATTTTCTTATTTTCTTTTTTCTTTTTGTTTTGCAACGTTATCGATTGACTTATTCTTCTGTCTTCAAATTAAAATGTGACCGCTTTGTCGGCGAGGCTTATAATACGCTGACTGTATCCCCTGAAGAAGTGTAGACAACATCCCCAAAGGGGTGTCCTGGATATAACAATATAATTATAAATAATAAATAATAAAATTATAAATAGCAATTAGAGTAACCTCCATTGACTTTCACTTTGAACTAAGCCGGTAGCTATTTTGAAAGTCTCCGTGCGAAATAAACAAATCTTTCGAAAACAATACAACAGCATGCTTTAGCACAAAAATATCATAAAATGTGTTCGTAATAACAATTAAGTTCATTTCAAATAATTTTATGCTAGGAATTTAGCCAACTGATTTTCACTTTGAAGCAAGACGGTAGCCATTTTGAAAGTGTCCGTGCGAAATATACAAATTTTAGAATTGTTTCAAAAACAATACAACTGCATGCTTTAGTGTTCTTAATAACAATTAAGTTCATTTCAGATAATTTTATGCAACTGACTTTCACTTTGAAACAAGACGGTAGCCATTTTGAAAGTGTCCGTGCCAAATATACAAATTTTAGAATTGTTTCAAAAACAATACAACTGCATGCTTTAACACAAAAATATCATAAAATGTGTTCTTAATAACAATTAAGTTCATTTCAGATAATGCACTGACCGTATCCCCTGAAGAAGTGTAGACAACATCCCTAAAGGGGTGTCCTAGGTATAACAAAAAACTGCATCTGATGGCGAGGCTCATTCTTTGTAGAGATGTTTCGATGCTTAAAGATTTATACATCTACTCTATGAATGTAATCTATCATAATTATTATCGATTTTTGCTTTTAAACACGCATTACTATAAATTGTAGATTGGCTCAGGAAGTTTGGCTGAAAATCAACAATGATAAATTAGTAATTAAAAGATAGTAAATGATAATAAAATATTTCATCTAATAATATTATTCCAATATTTATAGTCCTTTATTGAAATCAATAATGCATAATTGACATTAATCAATAAATTATTGTTGACTAAAACCAGTTTTCATAAGTCCGGTCCGCTGAGTCAGAAGAATACAACGGTGTAGAATAATCATACTAAATTACAATTACCGTCGAATTGGTAAGACAAGGCAATAAGGCGCCGTAAATCAATACGGATCTAACCTTGTTTCAATCCTACTGCAGAATGTCAGAATATTTATGAAGTCTTATAACATCGTAGAAACTAAGCAGCCAATCAGGACTGAAGGAATGGAATCATCCAAATACCTAAATGGACTATTCTTGAGTTCCATAAGTACTAGCTGTTTTGGGCACTAGTTCAGTTGTGCTTAGCCAGTTGCTGTTGTCCAAACAAACAGTATACTGACTGACTGACTGACTTCAACAATCGACTGCACCTCTGCAGTGTGCTAAGATTTTTTGGGCCGTGGGCGGTGATCCATGATGCTTAAGGACGGAATCCTGGTGGCTGACCAATCCATAAGGAGCAACACTCTACTTTAGCGCTTACTTAGACTAGACAGACAGTCGGAGAAGCCCTCGCTGATCAAGCCCTGGAACCTATATGATTATCCCAAACACTATTGCCCTTATGGCAAACCCCTAATCATTTTCATCATATATGCCATATAGGCGATGACTAAGGCTTTTAGTGTCCTGGGTAAAACGGTAACTGCATTTATTGGTGCGATTCTGATTCGGGAGTGTGGAGTACCCCTTCATCGCCATTACTCACAGATCCATCCTGACCCAGACTGGTATTACCTATTATGGTCCAATCTATTGTCTCGAGAATACAAATCTAATTAACCTATTAATAATTTAAACAGATTAACACTTGTACCCAGCTATGATTAGCGGAATGAGAACAGGTTACCTCCAGAGTCCGACAAGACTGAATAACTGAAGAAGGCACATCGGCCGAAACGTTATACAGATAACAATAAAGATGGGAAAATAGTCCGATTAATCCAAATAACCCAAGGGGGGACATGCCGTAAAATCCAACCAACCAACCAACCAACCAACCAATTTTCCAATGGTAAGTTAGAATCGTTAACTCAGCTGATTAAAAAAATTAATAACTGATGGTGATTAATGAACAATAAGATAGAAATAATAAAAGTCAATAATTGATACTCAATAAAAATCAATAAAACATGTTAGATCAAAATACTTTGTCATATGCGACGAGAATCAATCACTGAACATTTACACCAATTCCATACGATACAGTGAACTAAAAATCTGTAACTCAAGCCAAACTATAAATCAATGTTTTTCTTTAGTCAATCAATAACTCATAAGATTGATGCGTTACTCTTAAGTAATAATCAATAACACAATATTCAATAAAATCCCCAAAACCCAATAAATTTTGGTTTACTAAAAATCAACAATGTGTTGAATATCCACTTTATTTCTTTCGGCCGGTGGTCGTTCCGACCCTGGATATTCATAACGAAGACATTTTCTGTGTGCCCACATGCTTTAATAATTTCAAGACGTATTCTTATACATTACCGAAGCGCGTGGTGTAATGGTTAAAGTCATAGGAAAGGACTCGTCACCCTGAGTTCAAAACCTGGACGTGGTAATTGCCTTTCACTTAGCGCTAATACCCTTGGGAAAGGTATGAATTCTACTTCCCTCTAGCTATGGATAAATAGTAGGGCAGACTGGGCCCTTTAACCTTGGTTAGGCAACCAGTCTAGGAGAAGGAAAACTCTGAATTCAAACCCGTTAACCTACGCTTAAGAAATTGACCTTGTGTCACATCCTGCTCGTGCGGAGGAGTTGGTAAATATATATACATTACGACTTTCTTTCAAAATTGAGGAATTGGCCTTCTAGACCACAGATGAAAACTGATGTTCAACAATTTTGACCTAACTAATATAAAATTTAAGTATATTCAAATTTCTTGCATTTTAGTCACCTAGCATTCAAACTGCCATCGGAGAATGCAAATCGATCAATGGGGCTAAGAGCCAAGATCACCCCCACACACACAGAATTCTGGACCTCATCGCTGAGTGACACTGTACTGAAATATTTAATAAGCAGGCAGAGAACTCGAAGTCAAAAACTTTAAGTAGATTCCATATACATGTTAAATTTACCACAATCTATCAACGTGCTACTCACGTGACATCAAGGACAGTTGATTACTGTTAATAAAAACGCCTAATGTCATCAACGGGCGAAAGTAAACGCGTTGTTAAGAAAATCACAACATACATTCAACTTGAAACTGCTAAGATGAACGGACGTTATTTCCTTATCCATCTATTTATTTTATTTTATATATATCCTTTATTTATTTTATTTTTTTTTTATACCCTGTCCGGTGGCAGTCCCGCCTTTAGCCACCGAAACTGTGATATAACACCTAATTAGCGGCTGATGAGGCAGGGTATCGCACGTTGTATTTATAACACGTTGTATAATAAAACATGTCATATGATCAATGCATATGCATGTCATATGATCATTAAATCATGCATTTTATGCATCGAAATCTATCAATAAAGCCAATTAATCTTCATCTTAAATTTTAACGAAATTCGAAATTTTTGAACACTATAATAGGTGATAAAGTTTTATATGCCCGCCAATTCTTAGAATTATTGCTTTGTTTGGCATCAATGAATTCTACGCATCTAAATCTAGCAAAAAAGCCAAAAGTATCGAAACTTTGAATATTTTCAAAAATAGGTGATTTCTTCTGGACCTATACGTAAATTCAATAAAACCGACACCGACAATTGTCATGAAATTTGTGGATTTTCAGGCAGTATAAGGTTTTTTTTAAGTGTTCAAATCACTGCCAATCCTTCGATTTAAGCGCTGTTTACCTAGGCACAACAGTTTAGATCTTTTCAAAATTACTCACACAACATGCCGAATAAAAGAATCAGTCAATTTATTATCTAAAAATATATAAAAAAAGAAAAGACAATATATTTTGGTTTATCAAGAATCAATAATTTATGTCAGATTGTGCCACAGAAAAAAATGTAAAACCTTATATTAAATTAAAAATGAATAATTAATGGTTCATAAAAATCTCAATAAATCAGAATTGAATATAAATCTATAATTCGTTCAAAACATAATCAATAGTCTATTAATGATTACAAATTAAAAATTGTTATTACACGCAAATAAATGTGCACTGTATCAGTTGGTGAGGCTCCAGTTCTTAAATTACTGGAGGGATGGAGGCAAAAATTCGTTGTCTTTACATCCAGACATAACCCGAAATGATAGAACGAGTTAGTTTCCCATCAATACAATTATTTGTATAAGATGGGAATACTTGATATAATTTAACTGTAGGTAAATCTTTGGTATTAAGAATAGACACTTGAATCTATTATTGTTTAAAAAGAATTATCATGCCTATTTACTCGAAGCCATATAATAGTGTATCGGTTAGTACCATTGGTTTGAATTATTTGAAATCATATAACTGTGTGAAAATTATTTGTATTACGAATAGTCACTTAAGCTATGATTAGAATAGTCACCAATGCTAGTATATTTTACAAATGCTTATAATTATTGGTTAGTTGAAACTGTATTATTGCTAGCAATAATGGAGACCCTCGTTCTGTATTGAACATCGTCATAAAAAAGAGACTCGGGAGTCCAAATTCAAATCCTTGACAAGGCTGTTTGCATTTCACATAGCGCTAATAATGCCCAAGAAAGGGGAAATAGTAGAGCAGACTTAGCTATTCAATCTTTGTATGCCAACCGGTCAAGAGGAAGGGACATTCTGAATTCAAACCTGTTAGACTTTACGTTGCATCCTGCTCATAAAGATTGTTTGGGTAAATAGATATAATTAATTGCAAAAAATCTGATGTCAGTATAAAATAACCCAGAGAGCGTTGATAAGCCGTAAAACCAATTAATAAGCCGACTAATAGAAATCGATAATTCTCATAAAATAAAATCAATAACATTGATGAGCAAACCTTTCATCGCTAGCTAATACTTTATTGTTTCCTATCCCTTTGGAAATGTATGAATCCAATTCTATTCCCAGCTATGGGTAAATAGCAGGGCAGATTGGGCTCTTTAACCATGGCGAGATAAACAGTCTACGAAATGGACACTCTGAATTCAAACCTGTTAAACTCCGCTTAAGAAACTGATCTTGTGTCGCATTCTGTTCGCATGGAGGCGTTGGTATATATATATATATATATATATATATATATATATATACAAGGTGTGTCAAAAAGTATCGAGATTCTTTGTACTTTTTGACACACCCTGCATTCTGAAAGAAATAACGTTTCCATTCAATGTTCATTTCAATCGATACTTTTATGAAACTCTGTCTGTAACTCTCTGATACTCTCTCTGATACTCTCTCTGATACTTCTCTCTCTCTCTCTCTCTCTCTCTAATACTCTCTGATACTCTCTTTTCTCACTCTCTCTCTCTCTCTCTCTCTCTCTCTCTCTCTCTCTGATACTCTCTGTGATACTTCTCTCTCTCTCTCTAACTCTCTCTCTCTCTCTCTCTCTCTCTGATACTCTCTCTCTCTCTTTCTCTCTCTGATACTCCTCTGATACTCTCTGATACTCTCTCTATATATGATACTCTCTGTGATAATCTCTCTCTCTCTCTGATACTCTCTCTCTCTCTCTCTCTCTCTCTCTCTCTCTGATACTCTCTATGATACTCTCTCTTCTCTCTCTGTTAGGTGAACTCATTTTTTCATATACCCGCATCATAGGTATATAAACAATAATTTCAGTGAATTAATCAAATGGACAATCAAGATGCTGATACAACAAAAGAAATGAATATGAAAAAAAAATCTGATTTCTAAATTTAGAAAATAAAACTTTCCTCTCTTGTCATTGGAATTGGAAGTAAAAAGTGAAGAAAGAAGAAGAAAAAAATAACTGACCGAGATAAAGTAATCGTTTCGTTTCTTTGTTATTCATCCCAACAAAGAAAAGAACATGGAACAGCGTGGGGCCGCAATGGAAGATGGCGTTGACAGAATGACCACCGACCGAGAAGGACAAGATGGTGAAACAACAGAAGAAATGAATATGCAAAACGAAATGATTTCTAAACTTAGAAAATAAAGCTTTTCTCTCTTGTCATTGTAAATGAAACCAGTGAGAAGAGAAGAAGAAGAAGAAGAAGAAGAAGAAGAAGAAGAAGAAGACAGTGAAGAAGAAGAAGAAGAAGAAGAAGAAGAAGAAGAAGAAGAAGAAGAAGAAGAAGAAGAAGAAGAAGAAGAAGAAGATTAGGAAGGAAAGAAAAGAAGAAGTAGAAGAAGAAGGGGAAGGAAAGAAAAGAAGAGGTTGCAGTGGAAAAGAAGAAGAAGAGAAGAAGAAGAGGGGAAGAAGAAGAAGAAGAAAAAAGAAGAAGAAGAGGAAAGAAAAGAAGAAGTTGCAGTGGAGAAGAGAAGAAGAAGAAGAAGAAGAAGAAGAAGAAGAAGAAGAAGAAGAAGAAGAAGAAGAAGGTGGGAAGAAAAGAAGAGGAAGAAAAAGAAGAAGAAGAAGAAGAGAGAGGAAAGAAGAAGAAGAAGAAGAAGAAGAAGAAGAAGAATAACAACAAGAACAAGAACAAGAACAAGAACAAGAACAAGGAAAGAAAAGTAGTAGAAGAAGAAGAAGCAGGAAAGAAAAGAAGAAGAAGAAAAAGAAGAAGGGAGAGGAAAGAAAAGAAGAAGAAAAAGAAGAAGAAGAAGAAGAAGAAGAAGAAGAAGAAGAAGAAGAAAGAAGAAGAAGGGAGAGGAAAGAAAAGAAGAAGAAAAAGAAGACGAAGAAGAAGAAGAAGTAGAAGGGAGAGGAAAGAAAAGAATAAGAATAAGAAGAAGAAGAAGAAGAAGAAAACTTGACCGATATAAAGTAATCGTTTCTGTTTTGCTTACATTGATGTGAGAGGCCAAATGTGTGAAACGTGTGAAAGCATCCATTTTCAATTGAAAACAATCATCAATCCTCATCTTCTTTTCCAATGACAAAATCCGATTGAACAAAACACCGTCCGCGTTATAGATTATTTTTTCTGAACGAAAGAAAACATCGAAGTGCCAGTTCGATCAATAGACAATCGTACACAGGAAGAAAAATAAGTTAGATAATTAGGTAAACTTTTCCGATCGATCAATATCCACCCCCCCATCCCCCTTTATCGATCCTTATCGACATGTGTCCTGTTTGCTTTAACAAAATACTAAGAGATAATATGAACCCGAATCAGCAAAAAGGTTTTTCCCTTTGTTAATTTTGGCTTATCTTTTGATTACAGAAAGTAAAGTCGTCGGGGTCGCCTAAAGTCGGTATCAGCCAATCAGCGAGGGAGTCTATCCCCTTTTCACTAGCGCTGGACCAAGGAGATTGTTTGTTTTTTTTTGGCGTCTGAGGCAGAGCGCCACACCCACCATCGGCTCTTTACTTTAACGCACAGGTCCCCGTGCTACTCATACGCCGAGTCGGCGAGGTTCGGTATCGAACTGTTACATAATTATTAGATACCTAATATTTATGGCAATAGTGTAGAAATCAAAATTGCCGTTATAAGCTACAGCCCACGGCCTTGAAGGATGAGTGACAAAGCTTGACCTCAGTGCTAAACTTCCGGTGGATACCGTGAGAGAGGACCCTCTCTTCCGGTTTAGATAGTAAGTAAGTTTCAGTCAGTTAGCAAGTAGGAGCCGAGCTCGTAGGACGTAAGTCTCACCTGCGCAAATGTCTGGGTTTGGGATTGAAAATAAAGTAACATCAAAGTAAATCGAAGTCTTGTGTTTATTACCTAAAAACTAACAATGATACAGGGCTTCTGATAAGGAGAAATCCTTAACAGAAACCAGACCCGAAGTCCCCAAGAAAGTCCAGACCTTAGAAGAGACCAGACCAAGATAGATGAAGAAATAGCAAAGCCGGCCAGAAGAAAATACGACCAGAAAAGGGTATCCAACAGAACTAGGAACCCTGTGGTAGGAACCTTGTGGTTTCTAGCCGAACGCTCTGCCGACTGAGCTAACCCGGGCCCCATTTCTTCTTCTCAGTTATAAGCATTGAATCCGGTGATTTGGGGTTCAATGTTATTGAATCAATTATTTTACTATTATTAATTCTGCCTAATATTTTATTTTACCCAGTTAATTTTAGTTACGTTTTATCGCAAATTACGTTTCTTTTCTTATGATAAATGATTAAACAAAAAATTATAACAATAAGAAAGCAAATAGTGAAAATTAATAACTACAAAACAATTGAATATATCAACGGGGATTTTCTGTAGCGCAATGGCTAAAATACAGGACTATGAGGTCGCAATTTACTATTTGCCTACTTTAAACCGCTCACAACGGTTCTACTATGTCTATGTATACCACACCCAAGCAAAAGTAATTAAAAAATCATTATAATTGAGCAGAAGGATTCTATTTAAATAGAATGAATTCTGGGGCGAATAAATAGTAAACTTTAAAATATCCAATCATACAGGTAAAAAAATATACAGAAAATTTGGTACAACCGTGAGGGAAATTTGGTAGACAAATAGAAGCGAGTTCAAACCCCAGTGGTTCTTTGGGGAGTGTGGAATACCCCTTCATCCCCATTACCATGTCCATTCTGAACTGATCAATAGATCAAAAAAAATTTTTTTTAATGTGCTTGAAAATTGAACTTGAAAATACTGTATTCCCAACGAGATTGAATAAAAAATAACATCTTTGACATAAAATAACCCAAGGGTTGACATGCCGGAACATCAAACCAAACTACCAATCAAGTAGATAGATAGATAGATAGATAGATAGATCTAACATACACGTTGGAAAATTATCATTAGTTGCTAATTTGAACGGACATTGATTTAGTAATTAATTCAAAGCCTTTTATGTGCATTGATCTGAAAAAATATCGATGATGTAGCGTTTTTTGTGGCTTTTGATTGCTTACGAGGGTAGCCTAAAAATTTAATAGGAAGAAAAGATCACATGATGACGTCATATCTGCTGTTAATGTCTTTTTTATTATAAGCGTCTAAGAACTGATGGAAGAAGTGTGTCACCCGCAAGGGGTGGGAGTGTTAAGTATCATAATCATAAATGATATTAAAAAACTGCCAAAAGTAGTGAATGGAATGAAAATAAAATGTATCCCCTCATGTAAAACCAACAGGGTGAGTCTATGTTAAAAAATAAACCTTCTTTAGTCACATTCCAGTATCTATTTAAAAATTTAGTCACATTCCAGTATCTATTTAAAAATTAGTTTCATATTCATATAGAACTGTGTGCAAAGAAAATCTGGAGGAGCTTCTACATTAAAAAATGTAAATACTTCTTGAGATATAATAACCCGAGATGCGTTGACATGCCCTTAAAATCAATCAATCATTTATAAGAGTATCCGCTTCGCTTTATAAGGCATGGTTTGTTGTGGTTATCAGTTCAGTTTAAAGGTTTCTCAACAGCCTTAAATAAGGCCTCGATTTCAAACCGGAATCCTTCTTTCATAATGAAATACACGAATTATTTAAAATACAAAAAATGGCAAACTATTTTGAAGACTAAATAATGTCACTATAAATCTATATGAATAATATGCTAAAACAGAAAATTTAGCAGAAACCAGAAATAATCAGCCCTGTCGGCTGGGGCTTTAGAATACACCAAATGCACCTGCAGAAGGGGTAATACCCCCCCCCCATGAAGCTACCTGTTGGCCTGAGTGGCGACCCATGATGCTTAAAGACGGAATCCTGGTGATGAGCAGTTTATGAATTGCAACACGCCACTCAACTTTATTTAGGCTAGACTGGCTGTCGGAGAGGCCTTCTCCTATCAATCGGCTGGTCATGTCAAACCCTAGCACCTATATAATTATGCTAGAAGGCGGTGACTGAGGGTCTTCATGTCTTGGGAATGACGTCAAACGCTATCTGATGATGAGGTTCAAATTCTGGAGGTATGGGGAATTTTGAGCGCACCTTCATCAACATAACTCCCTGGTCCATTTGACCCGGAATGGTAGTACCTGTTAGGGTTCCATCTATGGGGTAAATGTTAAATGTGTATATAAAAAAATGAGTATCCATTAAGAATGAATTTATTTCAAAACTTTGTCGGCATTAAATGACCCACCGAGGTTGATATGCCGTAAACCAAACCAAACCAAACCAAACCAAACCAAACCAAACCTAAAATAATCTGGCTTATATAACACTTATTGGAAGCGCGTGGTGTAATGGTTAAAGTCATGGGAAATGCACTCGTCGCCCCGAGTTCAAATCCTGGATGTGGTAATTGCATTTCACTTAGCGCTAATACCCTTGGTAAAGGTATGAATCCTACTCTCCCTCCAGCCATGGATAAATAGTAGGGTAGACTGGGCTCTTTAACCTTGGTTAGGCAAGCGGTCTAGGAGAAGGAAAACTCTGAATTCAAAACCTGTTAAACTCCGCTTAATAAATTGACCTTGTGTCACATCCTGCTCGTGTGGAGGGGTTGGTAAATATATATATATATATATATAACACTTCTTGGTACTTTCTAGTTAGAGTTATCTCCACTTGACTTCACTTACATTTTCTTCAGGGGTGATTTATCATTGTCGAAATTGCCTGGTTATTACAGCGTTCACTTAATCAATTTATTTTCGTTTCTTCACCATTTACAAAAAGATTTATCTTTTCCTCACAATTGCAAAGATTTAATTAATTTTCGGGTCGTTATCGTTAAGCAAGTTTTTTTCCTTTCTTTAAATGGCATCATAAAAAATAAAATTTAATTAATTTAACAACGTTAAATCGATATGAACATTTTAAAGAAACAGTTTTAACTGCACATTTATCAATCGAACGAAATCTTCATAATGTTTATTAATTATGAAAGATTATCGCAATTTGCAGCTGAAATCTAAGCTTTTTGAATATTTATCCGACTGCCTTTCTCATCCTTATGCATTGAAGCAAAATTTGCTTCATATCTTCTGAGAGCTACTTTAACATTGTCTGAACTTTTGTCACTATGTTTCGGCTGAAACATTCTTCAGCCTTCTTCATTTTTTGAAATTCAATATAAAAAACTCAGATAAAACAGAGTTCATGTGCTACAAATAAATGGAGAAATCACCACAATAAGACCCTGAAATCTGTAAACCAGTTCACATACCTGGGTAGTAATATCTCATCTACAGAAAGTAATGTAAATATATGCATAAGAAAGCCATGGTATGCTATAGACAGACTATCGATCATATGGAAATCTGATCACTCTAATAATATAAAGCAATAAGTCTTCCAAGCTGTAGCTGTATTAGTGCTATTGTATGGCTGCACCACTTCTAATGAAATGCTTAGAGAAAAAGCTAGATAGGAACTTTTTCTGATCTTTTCTAAAGTTCAGAGATAATGTCTCAGTCGGAAAATTAAAACGGAGAGTTTTTTGGTGGTCCCCAATGAGAGTTTAACTACAGTCTATGAATTGACATTTTGCGAATTGGGTTACGGTTTTAGGGGATTAAGGTTGTTTTTAATTACGTATTGCTTTAAAAAAATAAACAACAAAAAACCCAAATTACTATACATTTAATTAACCATTGAAATTAATTATTGAATCTATTATTGAGACAGTTGTTTGTGTTAGTATTGCAATGTATAATTTCAATTAAACTTAGTTTTAAAAAAAATATTTTTCAACATTATATCTTAAAGGATAAATGTAACGTGACCGTCTTTTTCGTACGACTAACTTGCAATATGTAACGGTGTGGGTATTTACACCGCTACACTAAATCGTATATGTAACGTGGCGGTGGCGTTTGTCACGGCACTACTTTGTGTATGTAACGTTGTGGCCTTCTTACGATGCACTTCCTGTGTGCACTCTGCCTTGACTGTTGCTGACTCTTCTGCCTGGGTGCCTAGTCGGGTTCCTTATATACTATCTCAAAGGAACAATCCAGAAGAACATTTCCATCTAGAACAATCCATTCCTTTCCAGAAGGAAAAGAATATTCCATTCGTTCGAATGATCCGATCAAAGAGAGTTCACGGCCCTATAGATCAAAGGACACTTAGCCGTCAAGAATACTGGTGTAGCGTTAGTTTGTATTCGCCTGGTGGAGTTGTCTGCCCCTTTTAGTTTGATGATGCCCGCTAGGGCACCAGTATAAAAGCGCCAGTTTCAAAGCCTTTCGCTCTCTCTTGATAGTTTTCAGCAACTACGAGCCACATGGGGTAGATTCTATCTAAACCCTCTCGTGGGGCTCCGCCCCCCTTACATTACTGTAAGTTTTTTACAGCATGGACTATCGCTAGTCTCATGTCTGTACTCTTTTATGTTATACTCTGTATCTTTCATGAATGTGTCTATCTTTATTTGTGTAACTCTGTTTACCTTATTATGAACGTTGTATTCCACTGTTATCCATGTGCTGTGTTATTAAATGTTTGTCTATTAACCTTTGTCGGAGTTATTTGTATTTAAAGCATGTTGAACTTTAAACCATCTTTACACTGGGTTTTCGTTAAGCGTAGACCCCCACGTCGCCGAAATCTCGTTAACGTTTTTTATTTCTTTTCGGGCCGATTCTCCAAAGACCACCCAGTAATATCAGAGAATCAGTACTACATTTTCTTAAGGTTTCTCTGCGTGTCTGACACAAGGCCACAAATATAGGTGTTCCCGGGTAGGGCCCGTCCATTATGCTACATAAAGCCATGAGACGATTTTGTCTGGAACAATTTTATCCGGGGGAATTTTGTTCTGATACACCGCAAAACATTTAGGCATCCCATCGGGATGTAAAAAAAAAGTAAAATCGTCGGGGTGGCCTAAAATTAGTATCAACCAGACAACGAGGGAGTCTATCCCCTTTTCACTAGCGCTAGCCCAAGGAGATTGTTTTGGCATCTGAGGTGGAAGCACTGCATCTACCATCAGCTCTTCACTTTACTGCACATATCCCTGCTACTCATACGCTGAGTTGACGAAGGCCGGTATCGAAGCAGGAACCTTGTGGTTGCCTAGGCTGACACTCTACCGACTGAGCTAAATCGGCTCCATTGTGATGTAATAGTTAGCAAACTGGTCTTACGCATCCATTATTACTGAATAGCGAGTTAAATCCTCGCCTGGGCGCCCCTATACTTGTAACCTTGAGTCATCCATCTCATGGCGAACATAGCACAACATATATAATAGAGATGTTTGTATTATCTTTCAAAGTTCCGTGATGGCTCCCGATTACGACAAGAAGTTTCCCGAGTCCGAGAAATTTCCCGAGTCCTGAAGAAGGCCGGAGGGTATATCGACCGAAACGTTGTACAAATAACAATGAAGATGGGGACAATAGTCCGACTAACGCAGATAATACTAATCTTCAAGCCTCATCTCAAACATTCAGAGAAATATCATTTATTTGTGTTGCTATTTTATGCTTGAATATTCTCTCATCTTTTTAAAAATTTTGTTAGTGGATGTACGTCATTTTATAACGCAGTAATATATTTTAGTGCTCATTGTCGTGTACAGAGTTCATTTGCCGTCTCAGCTTTGCTTATTTCATCCTACAACGACAGTCCGTAAAGTTATTAAACTTCATTATAACCTACGTATCATGACATATTTATGTTTTCTTTATTGGGTTTAAGTCTTTATTGCAATATTTGGAATTGGTAATAAACTTATTTATACGTCGGGGCTGGGGAATTGCGTATGTTTTTGTGCAGTTTCTTGAAAGTGTTTTGTTGGGAGTTTTGTACACGGTTATATATCAAGTATTCTCATCTTATACAAACGTATCTATGTAATCCAAACAGGTACTACCACTCCGGGTCAGAATATGTAGTATCTACAAATTAGAATTTATTAAACTTATTAACAATAATTAACAAATAACCAAATTAAAATTTCATTAGAAAAATGTTGATGATGAATTCCTTCAACACAGATATTAGTGATATTAATGTCATATTCGAAACGTTAACTGACAATAATTTAACATACAATTTTGTAGCGAACATCTATTATTATAATAAAGCTGAGCGAATCAAATTTTGTCTCCTAAAGGCTTTTTACTGTTTAGTTTATTGACATAAAAGTTATACTAAATTACTCTTTATTCTTAGGATTGAGATATGTTTTTAAAATCCATTTAATTGCTTCTAATTAGTCATAATCTGCAATTAAATCAAAAACTGACCCGTCCCTTACTTTACATTCTGCCTATCACTTTCTCCCTCTCTATGGATCTGTTGATTACCTCCTCATTATAGATGTTAGTTTCTCTGGGAGAGAGAGAGAGAGAGAGAGAAAGAGTGTGCGAGAGAGAGAGAGAGAGAGAGAGAGAGAGAGAGAGAGAGAGAGAGAGAGAGAGAGTGTGTGTGTGAGAGAGAGAGAGAGAGAGAGAGATTTGAAATGTATTTGTATGTTAAATTTTATAAGCAGCAAGAAATCTTACATAATGATTTTAATGTTTTGTCCGGCCGTATTTATTTTCAAAAAAACTTAATTCGCTTTGCAAAACGGCTTTTCTCTAATCTCAATAATCGATCCAGAGCTCAATGGGTGATCCAACACGTCAAGGTTTTGTCGAGTATTTTTTAATTTTAGATTTTGTTCCCAACGGCATCTGGGGGTTATGGGGAGATTAGTACCAGCAGGTTTTTGCAAATCTACAACACTGGTAATACTCATAGAGCCCAGCCACCGGAGTTTTGACAGTCTGAATATTTCTCTTAACTTTCTAATTCCACCTATTTCTATGACTGTGATTTTGGTACAGTTCAAAGTGCAACCTCCCTTATGAAGGTTCTACAACTATCTGTGAAATCTCTACTCAAAACAATCTTTCTGTCTGCTCGTAATCAATTCGCTCACCGTCTGTTCGCAATCACGTCGCTTACAGTCTGTTCGCCAATACGTCGCTCACACCACTGCCAAGAAATTCGGCTCATTTATTTCTCCACCCCTCTCCCACAAACCACCTCACTTCCGGTCTGTACTCTTATAAAAGAAACTTAACCTTCGGGCGCCATTTCTTTTCCTAGACCGAGGTAAGAGGAGTTTCATTTGTTTTATCTTTATATTACACTATCTAAAATTTTATGTTGGGTATTGTATTATTTTTTTTTTCTGTTTTCTATCATTTTTGTTTTTTCGTCTACTGACTTTTTGTCTCCTTGTAAACAACTATATATACATTTACCTATCTCACTTCATATGGTATGAAGAAGTGCCATTGTATTAATTTTAATGTCCACCACGCCCACAAATCATAATCTTCAATGGACTTTTTAGTATATATATATACCAACATCTCGTTATTTCTTTTTTAAAAAGATTTTTAAAAAAAGGTAAAAACATATTTACGTTTCTTCCTTCAGTATGGCCTAAACTGATCACACAACGTATTTTGGTGGTACCTAGTGTTTGTAGAGTAGAAGTGTAAGATACTACGACTACTATGACAAAGAGTTCTTGAGAGAATGGTGAATAAACTAGATGGGAACTGCACAAAACACAAAAGGTTCAATAAAGATTACAATATAACAGAAACTAGAATAAATAGATATAGATAGATAGATAGATAAATAAATAAATAAAAGAGAACTGAGAGCAAAAAATAGTACCAAAATACTCATGAAACTCTCATATATATACATACCTGGACGAAGCTGTTGGCATTTCACTTAGCGCTAATACCCTTGGGAAAGGTATGAATCCAATTCTCCCTCCAGCTATGGGTAAAATAGCAGGGCAGGCTGGACTCTTTAACCATGGCTAGGTAACCAGTCTAGGAGAAGGAAAACTCTGAATTCAAACCTGTTAAACTCCGCTTAAGAAATTGACCTTGTGTCACATCCTGCTCGTGCGGAGGGGTTGGTAAATATATATATATATATACACACAATCCTCTCCGCACGAGCAGGATGTGACACAAGGTCAATTTATTAAGCGGAGTTTAACAGGTTTGAATTCAGAGTTTTCCTTCTCCTAGACCGGTTGCCTAACCAAGGTTAAAGAGCCCAGTCTGCCCTACTATTTACCTATAGCTGGAGGGAGAATATGATTCATGCCTTTCCCAAGGGTATTAGCGCTAAGTGAAATGCAATTACCACGTCCTGGATTTGAACTCAGGGCGACGCGTCCATTTCCCATGACTTTAACCATTACACCACGCGCTTGTGAACAACTATAAGATCCGGTTTTCTTGTTTGCCGCCCTGTCGGCTGGGGCGTTAGAATGCACCGACTGCACCTCTGCAGAGGGGTAAGACTCCCCCAATGGGGCCACCTGTTGGCCGTGGGTGGCGACCCGTGATGCTTAAGGATAGAGCCCAGGAGGATGAGCAGTTCATGACAGGCAATACTCCACTTTGGTCCTATCTTGGGCTAGATGGGCGGTCGGAGAGGCCCCCTCCAATCAATCGGCTGGTCACGTCAAGCCCTAGCACCTATATGATTTTCCCAACCCTATTGCCCTTATGGCAAGCCCCAACCCCTTTTTATCATATGGGTGCTAGAAGGCGGTGGCTGCGGGTCTACATGTCCTGGGAATGACGTTAAACTCTATCTGATGGTGAGGTTCCAGTTTTGGAGGTTTGGGGAATGTGGAGCACCCCTTCATCACCATTGCTCCCTGGTCCACTCTGACTCAGAGTGGTAGTACCTGTTAGGGTCCTATCTATGGGTTAAATAGAAAAATGTATTTATAAAAAAACTGTATTATCCATTAAGAATTGATTTATTTCAAAACTTTGTCGGCATTAAATGACCCACTGAGGTTGATATGCCGTAAAACAAACCAAACCAATTGCCTGATAAGCTTTTTGAATATTTGTCAGACTGCCCTTCTGCATCCTTATGCATTGAAGCAACATTTGCTTCATATCTTCTGAGAGCTACATTAACATTGTCTGAAATTTTGTCACTATGTTTCGGCTGAAGCATTCTTCACCCTTCTTCATTGTTCGAACTTCAATATTAAAAAAAAAACTCAGATAAAACAGAGTTCATGTGTTACAAATAAGTAGAGACATCACCACATTAAACAGTAAGCCCCTGAAATCTGTGAACTGGTTTACAAATTAACATTGTCTGAAACAATTCATTCAGATTAATACCCTTATCCTAATTAATTTTGTCACTATGTTTCGGCTGAAGCATTCTTCAGCCTTCTTCATTGTTAGAAATTCAATATAAAAAAAAATCAGATAAAACAGAGTCCATGTGCTACAAATAAATGGAGACATCACCACAATAAGCCCCTGAAATCTGGTAAACCAGTTCACATACCTAGATAGTAATATCTCATCTACAGAAAGTAATGTAAATATATGGATAAGAAATCCATGGTCTGCTAAAGACAGACTATAGATCATATGGAAATGACCCACTGAGGTTGATATGCCGTAAAACAAAACAAACAAACAAACAAATTTCTTGTTTGGAGTTATTCTAGTGTAGCTTTCTGGCTTTAGACCAGCGTCTGGTTGTTTTGGAGATGCAGTTCCTTAAATCATTCCTTGTGACTGAACAGAGAATCAGATTGACTGGTACAAATCACTTAGAAAACACTCGTAGTGAAAAAAGCTCTCGGACGACAAATTGTATGAAATATAGTTTATTTTCAGCAACGGAGGTGCTCCGTGTTAACACATCGGTTAGAGAGAGAGGGTCGGTGAATTGTCTCAGCAGGGACCCTGACTAGTCGGTACACTTTGGCTAGGACCGAAAAATGCTGTCTCTTTATGGGGACCCAGTTTCCCTGTTCTGACAGCTTCACTCCCGACTAATTAATCATTAGTACGTTCAAGTTGACTATGTGTAAGCCAGTTAAATTCACTTATCTTCGGGGCTGGCGCCACATGTATTGCTACACTGGCTCTCAAAGATTCAGAGTATATTATTATTTTTATCTAAGATGTTATATATATATATATATATATATATATATATTATATATAAATATATTTATTTATATATACTAGCAAATATATGCACCCTCCAGGTGCAAGTATTTAAGTTTTAATGTAATAAATATTGTATTAAATTAAAAAGGCTAATGAAACTAAATAAGAATACAGATAAAAAGATTTGAAACAGATGGAGTATAATAAAAGATTTGAAACAGAGTGAGTATAATAAAAAATGGAACAACTGAAACTTACTCTTCCATCACTCTCGTCTTTCATTGTTATTTTTTCTAATTTAAGTATTTAGTTATAAGAGGAAGTAAAGAATAAAATGACAGTTATTTTATCTTGTTAATGGATTTCATTTAAGATTCATTGAAGAGATTTTTGCTTATATTCATTAAGATAAAACCAAACACTTAGAAATCAATAATACTAAGCACATATTTATTAAATTCAGTTTTTTAATATTAATATGCAAATTAGCCTTCCCGTTCACACTGTAAACCGCTATTTTGTTGTATATATAAATATAATTGCATGTTGTCAGTATGTAGACATAGTTAACAGTATTAATAACGTAAGACAATTTTATTAATAATTGAGGTTTAGATAAAAATAAAATCGTGGAGAAGGTGATGTCAATAACTAAGGGAATTGTGACTTGAGTAGGAATATAGTTTCGGTTACAGACAGAAAAACACACAATCTCCATTATAATACGATATATATATATGTATATATATGTATATATATAATGTATATATATATATATATATATAATCTTCATACAATGCCTGCTATTTACACAGTAGCATTGTAACTAACAAAGCCTTCATCAGATGATGACTCTGGGTTCTGGCATGGCTTCGGGACCGAAGCATCATTACCACTAATCCAGAGCGCCCCAGCAGTATCTCACGATACACCAGACTTAGACCTTTCTCCTGGATCTTTTTTATGTATTTCCTCTTGTCTGGTGGAGAAATTCCAAGTTTAGACAAAAATGCCAAGATTGAGTTCGTAATAAATCCCCGGCATCCAACTTCGATAACATTTGTTATCCCTCCGTTTCTGACGCATTGTTCACGTAGGTCTTCATACTTTTCCAACGTACGCTGATATAAATATACTTATATCAATTCAATATATATATATATATATATATATATATATATATATATAAATGAACACAAAAAATTGCATAGAATTGTTAAAAGGCATAATAATAGGACATTCATATCTTGTTGGCACCTTTCCGTCCACTAAGGACGATGGCGTAGTGTCAAAAATATCTGCATCTGCGCAAGTGACTAGCAAACCAATTTTTGAGTGACAGTCTTTGGTACACAAACTGTGATGTTTTCTGGGACTGCTGTCTTTTCTCACTCTATCTGGCTCTCTTTGATGTCGTGGCTACTCTCCTTTCCGCCTCACCCCTCTCCATGCCTTGCTTAACGTTAAGGTGCCAGGCCGCTTTACTTTTTGCATCTACCTCCCACGTGTTTGTGCATTCCAATCTAACCTTGAATATTCTATTCATGTCAGTATTTTCACAAAAAATGACACTGATGTTCGAAACTGATTTTTTTTAAAAGAAAACAAATAAGAAAAAAAGAAGCTAGGTAGGAAGTACATAAGGATACTGCATCATACATGCTTACTTCCTATGACACAAACCACCCAAGGAAGATTTTTAAAAAGCTGGATAAGTAAGAACGAAAGCATAAGTGACGTTCTTCGTGAACACCTTCACATGGATACACCAGTGCTGGCTGACCAGCAAAAACATTCATTGATTAGCTCCGTGCGAATACCTGGAGTGATGACTGATAGAGACGGGTGAAGAGAGAGAGAGAGAGAGAGAGAGAGAGAGAGAGAGAGAGAGAGAGAGAGAGAGAGAGAGAGAAAAATCCGTGCTGTTATGTGAAATATACATTTTACTCCAAATTGCATCGTTAATAATTGGTGATGGAAAATACACTTACCTTAAAATGACATCCAGCTATTTTGCTATCAATCTATTTATTTTTTATATATCAATTTCTTGAAACTCGTGGTGTAATGGTTAAAGTCATGGGAAATGGACTTGTCGCCCCCAGTTCAAATCCTAGATGTGGGCATTGCATTAACTTAGCGCTAATACCCTTGGGAAAGGTATGAATCCTATTCTCCCTCCAGCTATGGATAATAGTAGGGCAGACTGGGCTCTTTAACCTTGGTTAGGCAACAAAAGGAAAAACTCCGAATTCAAACCTGTTGAACTCCGCTTTATAAATTGACCTTGTGTCACATCCCGCTCATGCAGAGGGGTTGGTAAATATATATATATATATATATATATAATATATATAATATATATATATATATATATAAAAGTAATTGGTAATTTGCTTGAAGTATGTTATAATATATTAATAATTTGAAGGCAATTACAATGCGTATAAAAATAAAAACAAAAAGATGTTATTTTTGTCTTATCGATTTCAAAGAATCTTTTCTTTGAAATCGATAAGACAAAAATAACATCTTTTTGTTTTTATTTTGTATACGCATTGTAATTGCCTTCAAATCATTAATATATATATATATATATATCAATTTCTTATTTCGTTTCTCATAAAGGGTAACTCCGTTCCATTAAATGCGTGCTTAGCGTAATGTTTATCAGTGTAGGAAATGTAATCGGCAAACTGAGTTCAAATCCTGGACGAGGCTGATGGCGTTTCACTTCGCGCTAATGCTCTCATGAATGTTATGATTCCATCTATTACTCTTGCCTAGCTATGCGTAAATAGTAGGGCAGACGGGATTCTTTAATGATAGCAAGGCAACCGTTCTAAGAGAATGAAATACTCTGAATTTAAACCAAACTGGGTAAATAATGTGGCATGAATGGGTTGTTTAGCTCAGTCGGTAGAGCGTCTGCCTGGGAACCACAAGGTTCCTGGTTCGATACTGTGTTGGAGTTTTAAGATATAAGGCGTGTGGTAAATGGTCACTTCTACTAATGGACTCGCCGATAAGCACGTGACCACTATTGTCCAATCACTGACAGTGTTCTGCTGCTGTTGTTGTTATTTATACTGGCTGATTCTAATCTTAGCTCACTACTACTTGGATCTTCTTAGGACGACGGACCTAAAGGATTCCATATCACGGGACTTATTCACTTACCAGGATTCCATATCACTTATTCACTTACCAAAGGATTCTATAACTCAGGACTTATTTATTTTACTTTGAGTTCTTTCCAACTGGCCAAGGATGGCGGCCAGATACTTAACATACTGGCCCTCGACAACTCAGCGTATGAGTAGAACAGGGATATTGCGGTATAGTGAGGAGCTGGTGGTAGGTGGAGGGTTCCACTGCAGACCCTTAAAAACAAGCTTCTTGGTCTAGCGCTAGTGAAATGGGGATAGACTTCCTCACTGTCTGTTTGATACCGACAACTTTACTTTTTAAGCAAACGGAACAGAACGAACAGTCCGAATTCCAAGCAGTAGTACTCTGCTGAAATTTGTGATCTTTTGTCACATACTGTCCGCGGTGGAGGGGTTGGGTAAATACATACTACGTTACAACTATTCTGAAACCTCTTCCTAAATAAAAGCAGTGATATTATCATGAACCTCTGCTACAAAGGGGACCCAGCGTGTTCACGGTTCGTCTAGTCATTACACTATTCTTTCCTTTCTTTTTCTTTTTCTTTTTCTTTTTTTGT
>CM042152.1:93209965-93235059 GCA_023376005.1 Doryteuthis pealeii
AATATATTACAGTTATTTCTTCTTGTTGAGGATTTCTTTTAAAATTTATTGAAGAGATTTTTACTCATATTCAATAAGATAAAACCAAACAATTAGAAATCAATAATACTAAGCATATATTTATTAAAATCATTTTTTTTAAGATCAATATGCAAATTAGCCTTCCCATTCACACTGTAAACCTCTATTTTTGTTGTATATAAATACAATTGCATGTTATTATTATGTAGATATGGTCAACAGGTAAGTAATGTAAAACAATTTTATTAATAATTGAAGTTTAAATATAAATAAAATCATGGAGAATGTGATGTAAATAACAAAGGGAATTGTGACTTGAGTAGGGATATAGTTTCGGTTACAGACAGACAAACACACAATCTCCATTATAATAAGATATATACTTTAAAATATATATATATATATATATATAATATATATAATATAAAGTATATATATTATATATGTAAGTATATATATATAATATAAAGTATATATATATATATATATAATATAAAGTATATATATATAATATGAATATATATATATATGTGTGTGTGTGTGCGTATTACATAGTTTAGTTTAGTTACTCGTACGTCGAAGTGCCACTGTATTTAGTCACACATTTGTTTTCTCCAGGCCGTCTCATATAGACCTTGCAAAAGGGTGAATGTTCACCCGAAATATCGGAATTGATCAAACCAGGAACAGAACAACAATTGGATATTAAAATTCTGATTTTTTTCTGTTTTTCTTGTTTTTGTTCTTTTTTCCAATGCTTCAAAAAACCAAAAAATACAACGTTCACAAGAACAAAGTTATACATAAACACACACACACACACATACACATACACATATATATATATATATATATATAAGTAAGTCGTCGGGGTGGCCAAAAGTCGGTTTCAGCCAATCAGTGAGGGAGTCTCTCCTCTTTTCTCTAGCGCTAGACCAAGGAGATGGTTTTTGCATCTGAGGTGGAGCGCCACACCTACCATCAGCTCCTTACTTTACCGCACATATTTCTGTGCTACTCATACGCTGAGTTGGCGAGGGCCGGTTTCGAACTAGGAGCCTTGCGGTTTCTAGCCGAACACTCTACCGACCGAGCTAACCCGGCCCATATATATATATATATATATATATATATATATATATATATATATATATATATATATATATATATATATATATATATATATATATATATATATATATATATATATATATATATGTGTGTGTGTGTGTGTGTGTGTGTGTGTGTGTGTTTTAGTTAATATTCATTTGCATTGGAACAATTTTGCTACCATCGGTTTCTTACTCTGTGACAGTCATCAGGCAACAATTTTTAAAAAATTATGTAAATGATATAAATATGGTCAAATGTGTGCGTTTGGTTAACTGTGTTTGCCAACATACGTGCAGAACAGGTGCATCCGACATTACACACGCACACACGTAAACAAATAAAGTGACACGCGAATACAGTTAACCAAACGGACATATTTGACCATATTTATACCATTGGCCTCATTTTTCAAAACACTTTTGTTGTCTGATGACTGTCACACAGCAAGAAACCAATGGTAGCAAAATTTTTCCAGTGCAAATAAATATAAACTAAAACATGTATTTATTTATCTATTAACGCTCTATCACAGATATTGAGCACTCTTCTAATAAAACTGTACGTTGGATTACTACCGCTTCTTCAAGTATAATAGTGCCAACCATACACATTGATATATACATATATTATATATATATATATATATATATATATATATATATATGTGTGTGTGTTGTGTGTGTGTGTGTGTGTGTGTGTGTGTATGCGTGTGTGTGTGGTATATATATATATATATGCATATATTTACTTTGTCGGTAATTGTTTTATTTTCAAAGTTTCCTTCGGGCATACACATACACAAACTGCCACTTGTATATAGGCCGTTGTCGTGTCGGTGCTGCTGTATGGCTGCACCACCTGGACCCTAACTAAGCGACTAGAGAATAAACTAGATGGGAGCTGCACAAGAATGCTGCGGGTGATCATGAACAAAACGTGGAAGCAGCACCCTACGAGAAAACAGCTGTACGGCCACCTGCCACATATCACCCAAACCATCCGAGTGAGACGGACAAGACACGCGGGACACTGCTGGAGAAGCAAGGACGAACTCATAAGCGACGTCCTCCTGTGGAAGCCAGCACATGGACACGCCAGTGTGGTCCGACCATTAAAAAGTACGTTGATCAGCTCTGTGCGGATGCGGGATGCTGCATAGAGGACCTCCCGAGAATGATGAGCGATAGGGACGGATGGAGAGGATTGTCATGGATATCCGCGCTGAAAGCGTGACATGATGATGATGATGATGATGAAGATATATATATATATATATATATATATATATATATATATTTAATTTGTCGTTAATTGTTCTATTTTCGAAGTTTCTCCAGACCGTCTCATATATACATTGAAAAAGGGTGAAGGCGATAGATTGTCATGGATACCCGTGATGATGATATGTATTATAAATAACAATACGTCAGGGGTGATTTTATGTCTATTTCCGCCCATTTCTCGAATTCGCCACTCACTCTATTTTTATTGTAATATACACGTTGAATTATGTACGAAACAACATATATCAAGATTTAATTTTTTGTCGTAAATGTGTTCTATGAATAGCACAAATCCAGGCGTGTTTTAAAACCTCATATTTCACAGGAAATGGGATTATGTATATATAAGTGAATAAAGTTCAATATCCGGTGGATGAGCAAGACATTTCCTACCAAGCTCTGACCATTTTTGCCTGGTATCAAAATAACATGAAATAAACAATATATATATATATATATATATAATATATATATATATATATATATATATTCAGCAACCACTCCACACAAGCAGGGTGTGATACAATGTCAATTTCTTAAGTGTGGTTTAACAGGTTTGAATTCTGAGTTTTCCTTCTCCGAGAGCGGTTGCCTAACCAAAGTTATTTACCTATATCCAGATTGAGAATAGTTGGATTCATACCTGTCGGAAAGGTATTGGCGCTATGTGAAATGCAGACAGCCTGGTCCCGTCCATTTTCTACGGTGATAAGCATTACACCTCCTGCCTCTACAGAGGGTCCCATATATGTGTCAAATATATCTCTGAATATTATTATTGTGTTAGATAACAATGCTTGATCTCATATAACTATGAGCAAATTTATATTGATACTATTTACTGTATTTGGGGGCCGAGTTAGCTCAGTCGGCAGAGCGTTCGGCTAGAAACCACAAGGTTCCTTGTTCGATACCTGTCCTAGCCAACTCAGTGTATGAGTAGCACAGGGATCTGTGCGGTAAAGTAAGGAGCTGATGGTAGGTGTGGTGCTCCACCCAGACGCCAAAACAATCTCCTTGGTCTAGCGCTATTTAAAAGGGGATAGACTCCCTCGCTGCATGGCTGATACCGACTTTAGGCCGACCCACCGACTTTACTTATATGCTTAATCCTGAGAGAAGATGGGACCATTTATGATCAGAAATTTGAAGACGCTGTTTAATTTGAATTGTTTTCATAGGATAGTTAGTAACTTATTCTAATACAACATATCATACTCCGAGGAGAACATAGAGATCACATCGTAGTATTATGATTTGTATGCTAGTCTCGCAGATCCATTATATATAGGTAGGTTACGGTCTAGTCACACTGAAAGCACCGGTTCACACTAGATCCTCGAAGTTAACCAGTGAGGAGCATGTTCAATGCTTAATTATGACCTCTGAAGCAATAGCAGGTACTGTAAGAAGAGCGAAGCTTGCGTGCCATGTCCGAGCAAATACACATGAAATTAAACAAATAATTTATCAAAATGATTTGATTCGGCATTAAACCCGAAAGGGTTGATATGTCGTTAAAAAACAAAAAAAAAAACACTATCACAAACAAACAATCAACCAATATAACAGAAAAGCGATGTATTCTCGCTTGATGAACCATAGCAAACGGTATAAAAGACGTTGTTGCTAAATGGTTGATAACCTAGTCTCGTATATCTACTACCAATGAATAGTGAGTTCAATCCTTGTTGGATGCCCTGTAATTGCAACCTTGTGTCCTATCCTACCTGTGACGTTATGACTGTATCCTAGCGTGGGAGTGCAGCCAACACGCATTTTCATGGACACGCGCATGACAACATACGCACACGTACAAACAACAAAAACCCGCATTCACGTAAACATGCAACACAAGAATACAGTTATATAAAAAATACCATCATTTGCAAAAAAAAAAAATTCATTTAAATAGAAATGCCATAACTAGACTACTTCAGTTCCAGTGATCTTTTGAAAAAGAGATTTTATCTCGAAAATTCAAGAATACAGGTTAACACACAACACCATTGTTACCGTATAATTTTTTTTCTTTACATCTGCATTGTGATAGCCTTCTAAATCAACCTCCTAACCAATATATACACAATGCTTCAAGCAAATTATAAAACTCTTATATAATAATAATAATGATAATAATAATAATAATAATAGTAATAATAATAATAATAATAATGGACTCTCCCGTCGATTTTCGACGTATGAGGGTTCATACACACAATGAACATCCACACAGTGATTTGTTTATAGTGGTGAAGGCTTGTGTTTGACCATCCACACTTTTTGGCACAGTCGATAGGAAAGAATTGGTGCATCAAGGGTTGCCACAAACCCAATCAACGACCGACCTCAGGAATTTTGAATTCAGAGTTATCCCTCTCCTAGACTGGTTACCTACCCAAGGCTGAAGGGCCCAGTCTGCCCTACAATATATATATATATATATATATATATATATATATATATATATATGGGGTTGTAAAAGTGACTGTATCACTTTCAGAGGTGTAGCAAACCCAAAAACGGATATCCGGCCAATTACCTTAAACTGCATCTAGTGTTGAGGCTCCACTTCTTAAGCTCTGTGAAAGGTGGTGTAGCCCTTGATTGTCATTACTCCCAGGTCCACTCTAAAGCAGAATGGAATAGTAGTTCCTTCTCAGGATCCATCAATGGATCAAACAGGTCAGTTTAAAAAAAATTAGTTCTTGATAAGACCGTCTACAAAAAAAATATCTCATGAAAAGATGTCTCATACGAAAGATAAGTTACAATTATTGTCTCAAGTTCATATGCGGTACAAAAGTGCATCTTTTCAATAATTTTAGATAGGTAAAGACTTGATGCCTATATACACTATCAATTTTGTTAAGAGCCATTTTATTAATAAAGTTCAAATTCATCTTTGCTGGAATATTTGGTGGATATAAGCCGTGCTGCGGTCCACCACTTAAATTCATAGACTAACCGAGGTCACGTGGTTTAAACGTCAGCCAATACGGGGTTGGTTTACTAGTTAATCCCTGATACTGACAGACGTCTATTTGCAATCATTGACGAAGGAGCTGCAAGACTGGGGAGCACCAAGGAACAACCATAGGATTCTTTACTAAGGATCGCGCTCTGATTAACACCAAGGCTTTCTGTGGACAGCGCTCTTTCTTGAAGCCTAAAGGATGGCCACAAAAATCGTAACATTATTACACCCTCTCACACACACGAGCAGGATGTGACACAATTTTTTAAGCGGAATTTACAAGGCTTGAATTCAGAGTTTTCTTTCTCCTATACCCATTAGCTAACCAAGGTTAAACAGTCCAATATGCACTACTAATCGTTGTCCGGGTGGCCTAAAGTCGGTATCCGCCGGATAGCGATGGAGTCTATCCCCTTTTCACAAGTGCCAGACCAATGAGATTGTTTTGACGTCTGAGGTGAAGCTCCACATCTACCATCAGCTCTTAACTTTACAACATATATTCCTGGGCTACTCATACGAGTTGGCGAGGGCTGGTATCGAACCCAGAAATTTGTGGTTCCAAGTCGGATAGAGGGAAAGTATTTAGATGGATACCTATCTCGAGGGTATTAGAGTTATGTGAACTGCAAAGAGCCGGTTCCAGTATTCTAACTCGTCTCGCCGTGTCCATTTACAACCGAGGTAACCATTACACTATGCGCCTCCACAGAAGAGATAGTTATATATATTTATAAAATCCTCAATATTGTTGCTAAAAGAACGAGTGTGATTTAGAGCAATGGCTCTCAACATTCTTTTTTTATACCTACACCAACACAAACGCACTAAGTGAACTTCAACAGGCATTCCCCAAAAAACGCTATCCTCAATTATACATATGAACTAAACAATAATAATCAACTTCCGTTCTTTGATGTATTGATAGACACTAACAAAAACACTTTTATAACATACCCATATAAAAAGCCTCCGAGTATTAACTCCTGTACTCTTAATTTTAATAGCGAATGTCCTGAAAAGAACAAAATACTATTTAAAAAAAAACTAGTATATTGTACAAAACTCATGTCTTCCTCAAAGCCGATGTTCTACTCCGAACTTAAAAATATCAAACAGCCGTTTGTTAATAACGCATTTCCTAATCACGTTATTGAAGAAAAATCAAACAGTCCATCCATAAAATAGACGCTAACAACAAGAAAAAACTACTACAGCAAATACTTCTTCAAATACATAATTTATTATCGTAAACAGATGCACATGAATTACAACCTTGATGAAATAGCACTATAAATGGACTCTCTCGTCGATTTTCGAAGTATGAGTGTTCATACATTGAACATCCACACAGTGATTTGTTTATAGTGGTGAAGGCTTGTGTTGGACCATCCACACTTTTTGGCACAGTGGATAGGAAAGAATTGGCGCATCAAGGGTTGCCACAAACCCAATTAACGACCGACCTCAGGAATTTTGAATTCAGAGTTATCCCTCTCCTAGACTGGTTACCTACCCAAGGCTGAAGGGCCCAGTCTGCCCTACTATTTAACCCATAGAATATATGGATTCATACCTTTCCCAAGGGTATTAGCACTATGTGAAATACCAAGAACTTCGTTTAGGAATTGAACTCGAATCGACGAGTCCATTTTCCACGACTCTAATCACTAGCTCACCCGCCTCCTTATATATAGACTTTTTTTACCTATAGACCCCTTTTAATACTATTTTACTCTGGCGGATCCACCATAGCCATTCGATATTTAAAAACCCATTGTATCTTTATAGTTACATACATTTTGCCTGCCTGGGACCCGAAAAATGTTATATCGTCCCCGGGGATCCATATGGACCCCGGTTGACAACGAGTTTGATTTAGAGTAACGATGACATTAATTCAATTGGACGGTCTGACTCGGTCCCCCATCCATTTTAGTCACTCGTTGAAAGGACAAAAAATAATGACAGACGAATATATTTTACGCTGTAATGAATGCAGACATGTTTGCGTCAGATTCAATTTCAATACAAGAGTGCCACAACACTTTCCCTTTTCAAAGCCAAACGCACCGATCACCTTTCTGTCACCCTTCCTTTCTTTTCTCTCTCTCTCTCTCTCTCTCTCTCTCTCTCTCTCTCTCTCTCTCTCTCTCTTGCTCGCACTCCCATGTTTTTTTTTTTACGCACCGATCACCTTTCTGTCACTAAACGACCAGACCCTTCCCTCACACACAGGCGAAGAAACACTAAACACAATTCACCTCGTTTCAAGCCACACTATCTCTCTTTCTTTCTACTTTCTTTCTCTCTCTCTCTCTCTTTCTCTCTATCTATCTATCTATCTATCTATCTATCTATCTATCTATCTATCTCTTTCACTCATTCTTTCTCTCACTTCTACGTCTTCTTTCTTTCTCTATTTCTTTCTCTCCTTCTTTCTTTCTTTCTTTCTGTCTCTCTCTCTCTCACTCTTTCTTTCTCTCACTCCTTCTATATTTCCTTTCTTTCTGTCTCTCTTTCTCTCTATCTCTCTTTCTCTCTCTCTCTCTCTATCTCACACACTTTCTTTTTCTTACTCCTTCTTTCTTTCTCTCTTTTTTCTTTCTTTCTTTCTTTCTTTCTTCTTTCTTTCTAACTCCTTCTATGTTTTCTTTCTTTCTTTCTTTCTCTCTTTCTCTCTGTCCATGTCTCTGTCTCTGTCTGTCTGTCTCTCTCTCTCTATCTCAATCTCATTCTTTCTTTCTCTCACTCCTTGTATGTTTTCTTTTAAGCCCACCTATATATCACCAAACACATCTAACCCCGTTTGAAGCCACCCAATCTCTCTTTCTTTCTTTCTTTCTTCTTCTTTCTTCTCTCACTCCTTCTCTATCCACCCTCTCTCTCTTTCTCTCTCTCACACACTCTTTCTTTCTCTCACTCCTTCTATGTTTACTTTTAAGCCCACCTAAATATCGACACCACCCACGAGAAAACTTTTTTCACGTTTCATTACCCCGAACAGTATGGGTAGTTCGATTATTTGTTTTGGTAAAAAGAAAATCGAAGCTTAGATTGATTTCAAAAGAGGCGTTGAATTAAAGGGAAGATGAGAGCTGGTGTCAGTAGGGACATATGGCCCCCAAAGTGAATGAGTGCCAAAGTGAACATTTGTAAGCAAAGTTTAGACAGGAAACTGAAAGTCTGTGAAAAGGAGGCGCAATTTAGAAGCAGTAAAATTAGAAAATAAATCCTCTCTGAAAAACTCGTGCATAAATCGATTTTAAAAGGCCAAGAGATTATTTTGTTGTTACAATCTGTCCACACTGAGAAGAGCTAAAATCATAAATAAAGAGAATGAACCACACTGGACAGTGAGATGCGGAGCTCCCCTGATACTCCCCGAGTGATACTCTCCAGATTTACATCTATGGCTTGAAACACGACCTCGGAATTTATACATTTAGGCCTGTCTGATCGTTGAGGCTTTTACAACCCAAGCAAAATTTATTGAACTATCTGGTTACTCTATTGTGGTTTGGTTTGGTTTGGATTGGTTTGTTTTACGGCATATCAACCTCAGTGGGTCATTTAATGCCGACAAAGTTGTGAAATAAATTCATTCTTAATGCATAATACAATTTTGTTCATAAACTCATGTTTTTCTATTCAACCCATAGATGGGACCCTAACAGGTACTACCATTCCGGGTCAGAGTGGACCAGGGAGCAATGGGGTGCTCCACATTCCCCAAACTTCCAAAACTAGAACCTCATCATCAGATAGAGTTTAACGTCATTCCCAGGACATGTAGACCCTCAGTTACCGCCTTCTAGCATCCATATGATAAAAAGGGGTTGGGGCTTGCCATAAAGGCAATAGGGTTGGGGAAATCATATAGGTGCTAGGGCTTGACGTGACCAGCCGATTGATTGGAGGCCTCTCCGACCGCCCGTCTAGCCCAAGATAGGGCCAAAGTGGAATATTGCATATCATGACCTGCTCATCCACCTGGGCTCTATCCTTAAGCATCACGGGTTGCCACCCACGGCCAACAGGTGGCCCCATTGGGAGAGTCTTACCCCTCTGCAGAGGTGCAGTCGGTGCATTCTAACGCCCCAGCCGACAGGGCGGCCGATTTTGAATGTTGTGAAAAGAAAGAAAGAAAAAAAAGAAAGAAGGAGAAATGACGTAACATCAGTTGCTTTTCATCATTTCACTGATATCTAATGTTTTTAAGCATTTATTGTTCGTTACATGAGTTCTCTATATCTATTTTATCTTATGTAGAGTTCGGGAATGAAATTAAAAAAAAGAAGATCAATGAATTAGATGAGTACTGCAATATTCTATACATATATAAAGTGCAATTATGTGTGTGTGTACGTCCGGAGGAAACTTCGAAAATAATACAATTAACGACAAAGTAAATATATATACACCTCAAATATCACCGGGGTTTGTTTTTTTAGCAAAAATCTGGAAGAGTTGATTTATATTCGTGAAGATAATTAAAAAATAAAATTTAAATGATAACAGCATGATTTTTTTTTTAATTTAATATTTCAAATAATTTTTCTTTCAGAGTGGCTGGATCAACGCAACGTCTTTTTAAATAAGGATTCTAATTGGGAATCCTGTTAGGAATCCAACTCGTGATTCCATAATAAAGGATCTGTGAGACTGATTTTTTTTTTGCTACCGCTCCCTACCCATGCGACGCTGGGTAACCACTTCTAGTATTTAATAAGATTAAATTCTAGGCTTGTCTAATAATTGGTATATTTAAAAGATACTAGTTTTAACCTATATTTTTTTCCAATGTGGAAACCACAACTATGTTTTTTACTAGTGAAGATCTTTTCACACAATGGTATTTCAGCAACACCCCCAGTTTTTATTTAGTGTACACAAATAATCTATGAAATAGTGTTCTATTTTTTCTTCTTACTAATCACAAATAATTTTCTGTAGATAAAACTTACTTTTATATAATTTTTCCGGCAATGTTTTGTTCATGCCTACAATGAAAGATATATTTATACAAGATCGCATTTATCTTGTAAATTGAAAATCAGAAAGTAAAGGATAGACAAAGGTTCGGTATCGGCCGCGTCTCGCATAACTCAAGATCTGACTTTGGATCTGGAGGCATGCCAGGGGAAGATTTTCATGAAAGGCTGTATAGTATGTCCTCACCGATCTTGTTAAAAGAAAGGATATGAACCGATAAATCTTGGCATCAGAGTCATTGGTGGAGTTTACCACGTGGTATAATGGTTAGAGTTTGGCACGTGGTCTAATGGTTAGAGTCGTAGGAAATTGACTCGTTGACCCGAGTTCAATTCCTGGACAAAGCTGTTTGCATTTCACATAGCACTAATACCCTTGAGAAAGGTATGAATCCAATTCTCCTTCCAGCCATGGGTAAATAACAGCACAGACTGAGCTCTTTAACATAGAATATTTAACACAGCCAACGCCTCTACCCCAGCTATGGTTAGCGGAATGAGAACAGGATACCCCGGTGGACTGAATAAAGGGTTAGGTTCAAAGTTCCGTGATGGCTCCCGATTACGACAAGAAGGTTCCCGATTACGACAAGAAGGTTCCCAAGTCCGAGAAGGTTCCTGAGTCCGACAAGGCACATTGGCCGAAACGTTGTACAGATAACAATGAAGATGAGGACAATAGTCCGAATAATCCAGATAATACTAATCATCAAGCCTCCTCTCAAAAATTCAGAGAAAGATAAAAGTTCTATCAAACAGTCATTCATTTCGTGTTGGCAGTATGTATTTGGCAGTGACAGCTACACAACCGATTGGGCCACAGTAACCCGTAATGGCTGGAAGAAGATAACATTTAACATTGAATCTTATCCGTCACTATTTCGTATCACATTTGTTTTATGGAGTTGTAGTAACATTATTTATCTGAATAATTATATTCAAAACTAATTAATTCTTTTATCTTTATTCCTTACATCATTTGAATGACTGCATAAAAGATAACTAAACTCACGATGAAAGAAATTCAAGTAAAAATTGATAAGGTCATTTACATAAACTAGCAAATATATGCACCCTCCGGGTGCTAGTATTTAAGTTTTAATATAATAAAATATATCAAATTAGAAAGGCTGATGAAACTGAATAAGAATGCAGATAAAAAGATTTTGAACAGAGGGGGTATGATTGAAAAATAGAACAACTTTGAAACCAACTCTTCCATCATTTTGCATTACTCCCGTCTGTCTTTGTTAAATTTTCCTAATTTAACTATTTAGTTAAGATAGGAAGTAAAGAATAAAATTACAGTTATTTATTCTTGTTAATGGATTTCTTTTAAGATTTATCCCCGAGATTTTTGCTCATATTCAATAAGATAAAACCAAACAATTAGAAATCAATAATACTAAGCATATATTTATTAAAATCAAATTTTTAAGATCAAAATGCAAATTAGCCTTACCATTCATACTGTAAACCGCTATTTTGTTGAATATATAAATACAATTGCATTTTATTGGTATGTAGATATGGTCAACAGTCTTAATTATGTAAAACAATTTTATTAATAATTGGGTTTTAAATAAAAAATAAAATCATGGAGAATGTGATGTAAATAACAAAGGGAATTGTGACTTGTATAATAATATAGTTTCGGTTACAGACAGTAAAACTCACAATCTCCATTATAATAAGATAAAGTAATACATTTCGACTCGTTTATTAAATAAATTCACAAAAGTAACACACACACACACACACATGCACACACACATACACACACACACATGTATATATAAATAGAGGAATTATACTATATATATTTTTGTTAAATTACCACGACCAATCCACTCGGCAAACTCCATGTGTGACATGAGGAACACTGGACAGCTGTTTCGATCTCGTTAGGTCTCATCAGCAGTGTATACCTCGATCTCTGGACCGGTCGCCCAGGCTCTGCATTCTGGTTCGATTTCTAATGGCGGAGATCATAGTATACACTGCTGATGAGAACTAATAAGACAGAAACAACTGTCCAGTTTTCTTCATGTCGCACATGGTGTTTGCTGTGTGGTTTGTTCGTGGTAATTTAATTAATATATATATATATATATATATATATATATATATTCTTCGGGGCGGCCTTTATCGTATTTGTGGAAAAGGTGACTTACCGGTGAAAATGGCCACAAAGGTTAGTTGATGCAAGTTTCACAATGATAAGACAGTGATATAACAAATGTCAAGTGCTCAATACGTGAGTAGAGCAAATTTATTATAACAATGGTACACAGTAATAACCTACTCGAGTTTCACCATAAGGATCTTCAGGGTTAAATCCACTGGATTAATCAATATATTTATTAATTGCAGTCGATTGCACGTGTGTATTTTTTTTGCAATCGACTGCAATTAATCAATATCTTGATTAATCCAGTGGATTTAACCCTGAAGATCCTTATGGTGAAACTCAAGTAGGTTATTACTGTGTACCATTATTATAATATTTATACATGTGTGTGTGTTTGTGTGTGTCTGTGTGTGCGCGCGTGTGTGTGTACGTGTGTGTGTGTGTGTGTGTGTGTGTGTGTTCTAATGTATTGGTGCCTTTCACAACTAGTGAATCTGGTGCTATGTTGTGTTTCCGGTAATAAAGTTTAAATTCCGAGAACTCTTGTGGTAAGGACGAGAAAGGGTTAAGGATTTTTTTTAAGAGACAATCAGTTATTGCGCTGCTGGCAAAGCTACAAGTAACAAGTTAAATTTTGGGGCTAGCGAAACTGCCCGCATAAAGTGAAGGTTTCTCAAATTATAGTAATTTCTTTCATCGTCTCGTGAATACCGCTTTTCTGCTTTTGGTACCGGTTCCCGGTAATTTGCAACATCAATAATACAAGGGCGACATTTTCAATGATTACTTCTCTAGCGTTTTCTTCTTACCTGATGTGAATTCGCCGTCATCTTTTCATCTCATCTTTAGTTTGATTTATTGGATTTTTACGGCATGTCAACCCTTGTTGGGTTATTTTATGCTGGAGAGGTTTTGGACTATTTAGATTATTCGGACTCATCTTTATTATTATATACACAGCATTTTGTGTTGTATACTCTCTTTCTTTACTTCTATTATTCTTCTGCTCATCTTTGGTATCTTACGTTCTTCTTCTAACGTCTCTTCTAGCGTCTGGACTTCGTCTCGGGGACTTCGTGTCTGGACTTCCATTGGGGATTTCTCTTTATCAGAAGCCCTGTGTGATTGGTAGTTTTTAGATAATAACACAAGACTTCGATTTGCTTTAGATCATATTTTATTCCGAAATCCCCACCAGACTACCTGCGGCCGTGCACATAACACGACTTACCACCGTCGTGGTTTGGCCGATACTGAACTAAAACTCTCTCTAATCTAAACCGGAAGAGGGTCTTCTCCACTAATTCTCACGGTATCCACCGGAAGGATCAGGATGAGGTCAAGTCTTTTCATTCAATCCTTCAAGACCGCCGGTTGCAACTTATAACAGCTATTTTGGTCTCTACACTACTGTACATAAGTATTAGGAATCTAATAATTATGTAACATTTGGCCGATGTACCCTCCAGCATTCTTCCGGTATTTTTTGTCGGACTCAGGAACTTTTTCGAACTCGGCAACCTTTTTGTCGAACTCAGGAGCCTTCATGTTGTAATCGGGAGCCTTAACGGAACTTTGAACCGAACCCCTTTTTCAATCCATGGGGGTAAAGTGTTCGCATTCCGTTAACCAAGCTGTGTTAAATATTCTAAGTTACCATCGCCGTTGGCCAGGATTTAACCTGCAGCCCAGTCATGATTGTCAGTTAGAACTGTATTAACCTAAAACACCTATATCCGCTGTGCCATGTGTGCAATTGGGTACATTGTGCAATGGACATAAGGCTGAATTAATACAGTTTTAATGACAATCATCCGTAGTTTGCAGGTTCAACCCTGATCACGGGCGATAATAACATAGGATACCTAACAGATTAACACTTGTACGCGGTCATGTTTAGCGGAATGCGAGCACTCTTTCCCGGTGAATTGAATAAAGGGTTCGGTTCGAAGTTCCTTGAAGGCTTCCAAGTTCGACAAGAAGTTTCCCGAGTTCGATGAAAGGTTTTCCAAGTTCGACAAGAAACACCCGTAGAAGGTCGGTTGTAAAATCGGGCGAAACGATGAGGACAACAGTCCGAAAAATTATCAAGCCTCATCTAAAAAAAATTCAAACAAATGACGATAGTGTATTAAATTATAGAGGTTTTGTTATTTGTTATGGTGTAGTATTCAATTATAAAGCGCTTGTTACCATTGGTTTCAAAGCCACGTATTAGCAATATTTTGGTAGAAAACAAATTTATTTATCTATAGATTTTAACTATTGTTCAATTACTCATATTTTTTAGTACAATCTGTCACTTTGGCAGTCTGATGTTATCTTTTTTAGTACAATCCCACTTTTAGCAAATATAAAATTCTGGAAGGTCTAATTTTTCTGAAAGTTTTTTTCAAATTACTTTCTTGGTAGTATTTTGTTCGCACTAGATCAAAATTTACACACTCTAACAGTATATGTTTCACTTTAACTCTCTCTCTTGGCATGTAGGTACATATTGGGGATTTTGTGACTTCTAGTAAATGATGATGGGTGATGTAGGTGTGACCTATGCGCAGGCGGGTCAGCACAACCTGTTCTCTTGTATTTTTGCTGTATTTTAATTTACATTCTCCAATAGTACGTTTAATGTTTTGAAGTTTGTTATTAATGAGTGCATTTCAATGATTTTGCCATTTTTAATGATTCTTTTTTCACAACTGTTTTATAATCAGTATATATATATTTACCAACCCCTCCGCACGGGCAGGATGCGACACAAGGTCAATTTTTTAAGCGGAGTTCAACAGGTTTGAATTCAGAGTTTTCCTTCTAGACCGGTTGCCTAACCAAAGTTAAAGAGCCCAGTCTGCCCTACTATTTATCCATAGCTGGAGGGAGAGTAGGATTCATACCGTTCCCAAGGATATTAGCGCTAAGTGAAATGCAATTACACCACGCGCTTTTATAATCAGTATAATGGTATTTTTGTTTTGGTTATTGTGTCTTTCATAGCTTTCTTTGCTTCCGAATCTGTCCTGTCATTTCCAAATATACTAAGGTGGCTTGAATCCAACAAGAATTATTTCATTAATTTTTAGAAAAGTGGTATATTCTTTTTAGCACTTGTGTAGTTAATGGGTCATTAGCGTTTTTATTCTTTAATAAAGATCAGGGAAGTTAAACACGAAGATCCGAAACTACATTTCTATGACACATCACAATATTTTGTGACTAATATTTCCCTAAAACATCGTAATTTGCCCCTCTCCCCTTGACCAGAGAAAGATAGGGTGTACTTTAATATTTCAGTCGCTTTCACTTCAAGATACTAAAAACAAGTTAATGAAATCTCCATTTTGTGGTATAATGATTGAACATTTTGTGGTGGAATGATTGAAATTATCAAAATGATAAGTTACACAACAGAAAACGAGGATTTCTTTCATTTCATAACTTTAAAAAATCATAGAAAATCATAGAAAATATTTGGGAGCAAATTGTTAGATAAATAGAAATTATATCTGCGATTTCTTTAAATATGACAAAACTTTTATTTTTGTTTTTGTTTTAATAATACTTATAAATAAAATGCGTTACCATTTACCCATGAAATACAATAAAAGGAAAAGGGAGTTCTATTGTGGTTTTATGGTAAGCGGCCGGGTTAGCTCAGTCGGTAGAGCGTTCGGCTAGAAACCGCAAGGTTCCTAGCTCGATCCCAGTCCTCGCCAAGTCAGCGTATGAGTAACACAGGGATCTGTGTGGTAAAGTAAGGAGCTGATGGTAGGTGTGGCGTTCCACCTCAAACGCAAAAAGCAATCTCCTTGGTCTGGCGCTAGTGAAAAGGGGATAGACTCCCTCGCTGACTGGCTGATACCGACTTTAGGCCGCCCAGACAACCTTACTTTACTTTTACTTATGGTAAGCTAGTCTAACTAATCCTATTACTACCGAACAGCTGTTTCGACCCTCGTAGGATATCCTATACTTGCATCATTATGTCACTTTCAACTAATGGCGAATGAGATGGGTAAAGAAAGGCGTTCATTCGTGGTGTAATGTTTAGCAAGCTATTCTCACAGATCCATTAGAATTGAAAAGTGAGTTCGAATATCGATGGATACCCTATACATGCGACATTGTGTCAGATCCTACCCGTGGCAAATAGTTTGGATAAATTATTGGATCCTTTCCGTGCCCTAAGGACGATAGCGTAGTGTTAAAAAAAATATCTGCATCTGCGCAACTGACACTGCAGGCCAATTCTTGAGTGACAGTCTTTGGTGCACTGAATGGGTACAAACTGGGGCTGCTGGCTTTTCTCTCTCTTTCTGGCGCATCAACGTTAAGCAAGACTCGGAGCGGGGTGAGGCAGAGAGGAGAGTAGCATCGACAGAAAAGAGAGCTAGAAAAAAGCCATCAGTTTGGATAAATACCTACAATATGATGAGAAACAATTTTTACAATTGAAATTTGTTTGGTTTGGTTTGTTTTGTTTTACGGCATACCAACTTCTGTGGGTCATTTAATGCCGATTAAGTTTTGAAATAAATTCGTTCTTGATGGATACACACTTTTTTTTATATAAATACATTTTTCTATTTAACCCATAGATTGGACCCTAACAGGTACTATCACCCGAGTCAGAGTGGACCAGGGAGCAATGGTGATGAAGGGGTGCTCCACATTCCCAAATCTCTAGAACTGGAACCTCACCATCAGATAGAGGTTAACGTCATTCCCAGGACAGGAAGACCCTCAAACACCGCCTTCTAGCACCCATATTATACGGGCTGGTACTTGCCATATAAGTGCTAGGGCTTGACGTGACCATTAGCTCGTTTAGCTCAAGTAAGGGCCAAAGTGGAGTATTTCAGGTCATGGATTGCTCAGCCACCTGGGTACCATCCTTAAGCATCACGGATCGCCACCTACGGCTAACTGGTGGCCCCATTGGGGGAGTCTTATCTCTCTGCAGAGGGGCAGTCAATATATTCTAACGCCCAGCCGACAGGGCGTATATAATTCTGGATAACCTACGTCCAAGTGTTCAGCTTCCGTACAATGAAAATAGTCGTGTAAACCGAAAGTCTTTATAGAAAATATCGATTCTATCAGGGTTTTGAGATGTTCAATATTTTTGGTCCAGGCGTTGTGTTACCTCTTCTACAAGGAGGTAGTAATTCTGCTGTTGTATAGGGTGGCTTCAGTTATAATGGAAAAACGAATCTCTTCGATTTGAAGGCCGGTTGGACGAACAGGTTATCCGGATGAGATCGTTCTAAGCCGTATCATCCCACACATAGATGCACATACGGACGACTTTCTCATTCGGGTACAAGATTATATTATTCTATTCATTATATATTATACTGATCACAATATGATTAATCTCTTCAAGAATGGGAACGAATATACTACAGTTCTTGTAACAACAACAACAACATTTATTAATAATGGAGATTTGGTTTTAATTTGTCTGTAACCGAAACTACGTCAATGCTTACGTCACATTACCCTAAATTATCAATACATAGAATCAGGAACAACCTTTACACTCAAAATTGGAATGTGTCAACTTAAACGTTCTTTATTGTTTTTTTTTAAAACAAGTTTTAATAAACACATGCCCGATATCATATATTTATACATAGTTGGTTTTATTCTAATATCTTATTATAATGGAGATTGTGCGTTTTTCTGTCTTTAACCGAAACTATATTACTATTCAAGTCACAATTCCCGTAGTTATTAATGTCCCTTTCTCAATGATTTTATTTTTTATTTAAACCTCAATTATTAATAAAATTGTCTTACATTATTAATATACTATGTCTACATACTGACAACATGCAATTATATTTATATATACAACAAAATAGCGGTTTACAGTGTGAACGGGAAAGCTAATTTGCATATTGATATTAAAAAATCGAATTTGATAAATATGTGCTTAGTATTATTGATTTCTAATTGTTTGGTTTTATTTTAATGAATATAAGCAAAAGTCTCTTCAATGAATCTTAAATGAAATCCATTAACAAGATAAAATAACTGTCATTTTATTCTTTACTTCCTCTTATAACTAAATACTTAAATTAGAAAAAATAACAATAAAAGACGAGAGTGATGGAAGAGTAAGTTTCAGTTGTTCTATTTTTTATTATACTCCCTCTGTTTCAAATATTTTATTATACTCCATCTGTTTCAAATCTTTTTATCTGTATTCTTATTTAGTTTCATTAGCCTTTCTAATTTAATACAATATTTTATTACATTAAAACTTAAATACTTGCTAGTATATTTAAAGTTATCTAACGTATAGCATTTTACGAGAAAGTTATTTACAAACAAGAAGTTATTATTTTTCAGTTTCAAGAGCTTAACTAAAAAGTTTACTAATAAATAATTACCAACGATTTTGTGTGTGAAATTTATGTATAAAAAATTTTAAAAAATTTAATTTATAATTAATAGATGTACGTAACATTTTTTGAAGGGGTGGGGGTGGGGGCAGAACTAACTTTCCATTTCAACCTGTTTTATTTTTTTACTCTTTTAAGAAATTTGATGCTTTTACTTACTTATGATACAAACCTTTTGACATTGAATTTTTAACACCCACACCCCAGACTATATCTTTCAAAAATTATTTTTTTTATTAATAATAATAATAATTTCTCTGGGACTTTGAAATAAAAACGGATCACCTTATCCCAGCAAGAAGACCAGACCTAGTGAGGATAAACAAAAAAGAAAGAACTTGTCAACTGGTGGATTTTGCAGTGCCAGCAGATTACAGGGTGAAGCTAAAGGAAAATGAAAAAATGGACAAATACCTTGACCTTGCCAGAGAACTGAAAAGGTTATGGAATATGAAAGTGAAAGTGATACCAATTGTAGTTGGTGCACTTGGAACAGTCCCAAAAGGATTGGAAAAAGGTTTGGAAAGGTTGGAAATCACAGGAAGGATTGAAACCATTCAGAACACTGCACTGCTGCAATCTGCCAGAATACTCAGAAGAGTCCTGGAGACCTGAGGAGACTTGCTGTCCCTCAGACTCCAGTTAAAGACCATCAGCTAATGCTGATGTGAAAACTCAAAAGGAGTAAATAATAATAATAATAATAATAATAATAATAATAATAATAATAATACCAAACAGAGTGTTGATCAAGAAGAATCGAACTTCGATTTTGCCGTCCAGGCCGATCACCGGGTGAACGTGAAAGAAAGCGAAAGGATGGACAATTAATTGGACCTTGTCAGAGAATTAAGAAAACTGTGGAATTTGAAGGTTAATGTCGTGCCAATTATAACTGGTGCCCTTGGAACGGTGCAAAGGAGTCTGGAAAAAAATCTAAATTAAATGGAAATCAGAGGAAGAATTGAGACCGTCCAGACTACACCATTGTTGAGATTGGCTGAAATACTCAGAAGAGTCCTTGAGACATGAGGAGACTTGCTGTCGCTCAGCCTACTGTGAACTACCTGCTACGGTAGGTGTGAAAAACTCGGAAATAATAATAATAATAATAATAATAATAATAATAATAATAATAATAATAATAGACCTTGTCAGAGAATTGAAAAAGCTGTGGAATATGAGGGTGAAAGTGATACCAATTGTAGTTGGTACACTTGGAACGGTTCCAGAAAGCTTGGAAAAAGACTGGAGGAACTGGAAAAAGAATTGAGAACATCCAGACAACTGCACTGGTGAAATCGGCTAGAATACTCAGAAGAGTCCTGGAGACATGAGGAAACTTGTTGTCACTCAGGCTACAGTGAAATACAATCAGCCAACTTTGGTGTGAAAAGGAGTGAAATAATAATAATAATAATAATAATAATAATAATAATAATAATAATAATAATACTGCTGCAGAAAATAATGCCATAAGAACAAATTATATCAAAGAAAAAATTGATAAGACGCACCAAAACAGTAAATGTAGACTGTGCGGTGACAGAGATGAGACTGTAAACCACGTATTCAGTGAATGTAGCAAACTAGCACAACGGGAATACACAGCTAGGCACCACCGGGTTGGGAAGGTGATCCACTGGGAATTATGCAAATAATTAAATTTTGACCATACAACAAAATAGTATATGCATAAACCAGAATCTGTTCTTGAGAATGAAATGCATAAAATTCTCTGGGACTTCAAGATGAAGACTGATCACCCTATCACAGCCAGGAGACCAGACCTAGTGTTGATTAACAAAATAAAAAGAGAACGTGTCAACTGGTGAACTTTGCGGTCCCAGCAGATCATAGGGTGAAGGTGAAGGAAAATGAAAAGATGGATAAATACCTGGACCTTGCCGGAGAATTGAAAAAGCTGTTGAACATGAGAGGGAAAGTGATACCAATTGTAGTTGGTGCACTAGGAACGGCCCCAAAAAGATTGGAAAAAAAGTTTGGAAAATCTGGGGATCAGAGGGAGAATCGAGACCATCGAGAATACTGCATTGCTGCAATCTGCGAGAATACTCAGAAGAGTCCTGGAGAACTGAGGAGACTTGTTGTCACTCAGACTCCAGCGAAAGGCCATTAGCTAATGCTGATGTGAAAAACTAATAATAATAATAATAATAATAATAATAATAATAATAATTAGAGATGAAACTGTAAACCATATACTCTGCGAATGTAGCAAACTAGAACAACGAGAATACAAAACTAGACACGAATGGGTTGGGAAGGTGATCCAATGGGAATTATGCAAACAATTAAATTTTGACCATACAACAAAATGGTATATGCATAAACCAGAATCTGTTCTTGAGAATGAAACGCATAAAATTCTCTGGGACTTTGAAATAAAAACGGATCACCTTATCCCAGCAAGAAGACCAGACCTAGTGTTGAATAAACAAAAAGAAGAACTTGTCAACTGGTGGATTTTGCAGTGCCAGCAGATCACAGGATGAAGCTAAAGGAAATGAAAAAATGGACAAAATATCTGGACCTTGCCAGAGAACTGAAAAAGTTATGGAATATGAAAGTGAAAGTGTTACCAGTTGTAGTTGGTGCACTTGGAACAGTCCCAAATGGATTAGAAAAGGGTTTGGAAAGTTTGGAAATCAGAGGGAGGATTGAAACCATTCAGAACACTGCACTGCTGCAATCTGCCAGAATACTCAGAAGAGTCCGGAGACCTGAGGAGACTTGCTGTCACTCAGACTCCAGTGAAAGACCATCAGCTAACACTGATGTGAAAACTCAAATATAATAATATAATAATAATAATAATAATAATAATAATAATAGGTTTGAATAAATACTGAGATGATCTAACGCAAAGTAGTTTTGACGTAGACGAGATTACTGGTAAGAGAGTTATTGTAGTAAGAGAAATATTCCAAGTGAGTAGTGAGACAAACGTTTTCTTTGAATGTCTCTGATTTGTTTTTGCTCTTAGGCTGGTGAATTATGGCGGGGTTTTGTCGAAAATAAAATCACTATAAAAATGGTTTATGGAAGATTGAATTCGTCACGGTTCGTATTGAATCTGGAGACTCTCCGATGAAAAGCGGGGAAAATAAAGATGCTTAATGGAAGAAGCAAGTAACCGCCAAAAAAGAAAACAAAAAATGATTTAGAATGCTTTCAACAGGAAATGTAATTGTGAAGTAAATATTTAAATTATTCATGAATACATTAAGTAGAACAAAATGAATGATGAAAAGAAAAAAACCAGAAAGAGAAAGAAAGTGAGAGAGGGAGAAGAGAGAGAAGGAAGAAGAAGAAGAAGAAGAAGAAGAAGAAGAAGAAGAAGAAGAAGAAGAAGAATCTGAAATATAATAATAATAATAATAATAATAATAATAATAATAATAATAATAATAATAATAATAATAATAATATAATTAATAATAATAATAATATAATATATAATAATAATAAAATGATAAGGATATTAGAGATGAGTTGATGGAAATTGAGGAAGGACCTGTAGCAAGTATGCATATAATTACACACTCAGATCACTACTCAGAAAGTAGCAAATTGGAAAATGTCTGGCCATGATGGCATACATGGATTCTGGTTCAAAAAAATTACTTCTGTCCACAAAAGCATGGCTCAGCAACTGAACAGGTGTCAACAAGAAACAGAAATACCCGAATGGATGACGAAAAAAAAAAAACTAACCTAATCCAGAAAGATCCACGGAAAAGGAAACATCCCTAGCAATTATAGACCCATAACTAGTCTACCCATGATGTAGAAAATTCTGACTGCAGTAATAAAAGAAGAAATATACTTTTCACTCAATTGGCGTAAACTTTTCCAGAAGAACAGAATGGCTGCCGCAAGGGAAAAAGAGGAACACATGACTTACTTTATATAGACCAAGCAATGGCATGAACGACTACAGAAAGGCCTATGACATGGTCCTACATACCTGGATTTTAGAATGCCTAAAAATGTACAAATTTCCAACAACGTCATAAATTTCATTAAAGCCATGGAAAACTGGCGAGTCCAATTACAAGCCGGGGGGGGGCAATCCTAGCAGGATCACCTAATCCCAGCAAGAAGACCAGACCTAGTGTTGATTAACAAAGAAAGAAAGAACTTGTCAACTGGTGGATTTTGCAGTTCCAGCATAATCACCGGGTGAAGCTGAAGGAAAATGAAAAAATGGACAAATACCTGGTCTTTGCCAGAGAACTGAAAAAGTTATGGAATATGAAAATCAAAGTGATACCAATTGTAGTTGGTGCACTTGGAACGGACCCCAAAGGATTGGATAAGTGTTTGTAATATCTGGAAATCAGAGGAAGGATTGAAACCATTCAGAACACTGCACTGCTGCAATCTGCCAGAATACTCAGAAGAGTCCTGGAGACCTAAGGAGACTTGCTGTCACTCAGACTCCAGTGAAAGACAATCAGCTGACGCTGATGGGAAAACTCAAAAGGAATAATAATAATAATAATAATAATAATAGAGAACATTGATAAATGTAAACGTTGCGGGAATACAGATGAGACTGTAAACCATATAGTCTGTGAATGTAGCAAACTAGCACAACGAGAATACAAAACTAGACACGACTAGGTTGGGAAGGTGATCCACTGGGAATTATGCCAAACATTTAATTTTGACCATACAACAAAATAGTATATGCCTAAACCAGAATCTGTTCTTGAGAACAAAACGCATAAAATTCTCTGGGACTTTGAAATAAAAACGGATCACAATCTGCCAGAACACTCAAGAGTCCTGGAGACCCAAGGAGACTTGTTGTCTCTCAGGCTCCAGTGAAAGACCATCAGCTAATGCTGAATTGAAAACTCAAAAGGAGCAAATCTTATTATAATGGAGATTGTGTGTTTTTCTGTCTGTAACCGAAACTATATTCCTACTCAAGTCACAATTCTCTTAGTTATCTACATCACATTCTCCATGATTTTATTTTTATCTAAACCTCAATTATTAATAAAATTGTCTTACATTATTAATACTGTTAACTATGTCTACATACTGACAACATGCTATTATATTTATAACAACAAAATAGCGGCTTACAGTGTGAATGGGAAGGCTAATTTACATATTAATATTAAAAAATCGAATTTAATAAATATGTGTTTAGTATTATTGATTTCTAACTGTTTGGTTTTATTTTAATGAATATAAGCAAAAATCTCTTTCAATGAATCTTAAATGAAATCCATTAACAAGATAAAATAACTGTCATTTTTATTATTTACTTCCTCTTTTAACTAAATACTTAAATTAGAAAAAATAACAATGAAAGACGAGAGTGATGGAAGAGTAAGTTTTAGTTGTTCTATTTTTCGATTATACTCCCTCTGTTTTAAATCTTTTTATCTGCATTCTTATTTAGTTTCATTAGCCTTTCTAATTTAATACGATATTTCATTACATTAAAACTTAAATACTTGCACCCGGAGGGTGCATATATTTGCTAGTAATAATAATAATAATAATAAGAAGAAGAACAAGAACGAGAACAAGAAGAACAAGAAGAACAAGAAAGTCAGTAATGAAACAAGAAGGAAATGTACGAAGTAATGTACGAATAGAAAACAGTCTGAGAAGAGAAAAGAACAAAAGGGAAAAAGAAAGGAATAAATGAAGGTAAGATGCTAGCAATGAAGAAAATTGAATGGATCAAAAGGAAACGAGCGGGAAATGGAAAGGAGGAATCATTAATGTATCAAAGAACATGTGAAAAATATGGGGGCAACAGAATAATTATCTAAATAAAACAAGATCAAATTATGGATGAAAGGGTGAATGAAGGACACACAAACACACACACACACACATACATACAGAGAGAGAGAGAGAGAGAGAGAGAGAGAGAGAGCACACACACACCCACACACACACACACACACATACATACAGAGAGAGAGAGAGAGATAGAGATAGAGAGAAGAGAGAGACACACACACACACACACATACATACATACAGAGAGAAGAGAGAGATAGATAGAGAGAGAGAGAAACACACACACACACACACACACATACATACATACAGAAGAGAAGAGAAGAGAGCGAGAGAGAGGGGGCGAGAGAGAGACACATAACACAACACAAA
>CM042152.1:93237659-93240159 GCA_023376005.1 Doryteuthis pealeii
GTAGAGCGTTCGGCTAGAAACCACAAGGTTCCTAGTTCGAAACCGGCCCTCGCCAACTCAGCGTATGAGTAGCACAGGGATACGTGCAGTAAAATAAGGAGCTGATGGTAGGTGTGGCGCTCCATCTCAGACGCAAAAAAACATCTCCTTGGTCTAGCGCTAGTGAAAAGGGGGCTAACTCCCTCGCTGATTGGCTTCTAGTAATAAATAAATGAATGGTGGAAATAAGTAAGGAAGTAAGTAAGGGGGAAGGAATGAAGTTGAATCGGTAAAAGAAAGAGAAGCCATGAAATATGGTGTAGAGGAATGAAAGAATACAATGTAAAGAGAAGGAAAGATAAGACACTAGGGAAAAAAAAAACAAAGAAAGAAAGAAAGAAAGAAAGAAAGAAAAAAAGAAGGAAAGAATGCTGAAAAGAAGGAGGAAATGAAGAAAGTATTATCGATGGAAGAGAAGCCGTGATGAGGGAGGTGAAGGAATGAAAAATGGATGTAGAGAGAAGGAAAGATTGTTGTTATAGAAGGAGAGAAATATATGGGGCGAAATAGACCTTCGAATCAACAAGCTCCCGCCGAGCGGGGACCAAAAACAAGCAAGTTCTCTGTCTTCTCACAAGCCAGACTCTCTGTTGGTCAACACATTCTTCGTCTAGCAGCTGGAAAATCCGTCGTCTTAGTCGAAATAATTTTTAGCAGTTCAAAATCACATTTCCTATTTAGTTTTGTTTCTGTTCAACTAAAATCCATTTCTTCACTGCTGCTGACTGCTGACTGCCCAGCGCTCGACTACTTGTTATTTTATGGGCATATTAGCCAAACATCCGGGCACATCAGTCGAACCTCGCATCCGTCCAGTGCCCAAAACGCATTTGTTTTCGCATGCAGGAGGACGCGAGTTCGATCCCGACAGGCAAGACAATGTCTTGCTCTTTTTCCTTTTTCATTCTCCGTCACAGTTGTATACTCATCTTATTACTTTCTTTCTTCTATTTTTCTTCTATTCATCTTTAGTATCTTACGTTCTTCTGTTAGCGTCTCTTCTAACGTCTCTTCTAGCGTCTGGACTTCGTCTTGGTGGTCGGTCGCACATAATGCATTTCTTCTTCTAGATCAGTCTTGTTGCCAAGACATTCATTAACCACAAGACCATATTATTTATGTAAGCTTTTATTTACTTAACTAAACATTAAATGTAACTAACATAACGCGCGTGTGCAGTGAGCTTCAGCTAAGGCAGAAAGACCTTATCTGCCTGATGTCCAAGCTGAAACTAAAGACCCAACCAAGTCCCACGAGACTTCATGAATTTCGCGGGCTTTCTGTAATATTCCATGGAAAGTCCCGCCCGTGATATGAAAAGGGCCATCCCCTCAGACATATAGGGGATTTGAAATAATCTATGCATACATTATGTAACAATAATAACAGAGAAGGAAAAAGAGAAGGAGATAAAGAAAGAAGGAAAGAAAGAAAGCCTAATCAGCAAAAAGGATTTATGTTTTTACATACAAATATAATACGGAAGTCTGAATGATAATGCAAGACCAGGTTGTTCGTAAAATGAACAAGTTTTTATTTAACACAGGGTAGAGAATGTTTCTACCCTCAAAAGTGACTTAACTAGCTCACATGTGTTGTAAGCTGCGTCTACTCAGTCCAAGTCCCAGTCCAAATGTGACATGGAGGAAACCCCACTTCTGGGTTCCCAACAGTCCCCTGCTGATTAAGGGGAGCAACTGTATTTTTTCCTTAGAGGATTCCATGAAGGAGAGGATAAAGAATTGAAGTAACAGATATTAAAAGACAGTTTAGAAGGAAGAAAGAAAGGAGGGAAAGCAGGAAGGGAAACAAAAAAACGTTGCTAAGAAGATATAAAATAAGCTAATTGCGGACTGACGACTGGCGATCTATCTTCCTGACTCTATATACTCATTGCCTCAATAAGTGAACATACATATACATTTCTTGGTGTCTGTGGTTTGATTTAACACTGCAAATATTAAAAATATGGCGTCTATGGGACTAAGTTTAATGTTCGTTGGTGCTGGTATCTTGTTCCAATAAAATCTGGTTCTTTGTTCTTGTGGGCTGGTCAGCTGAAATGGAACTTAGGAACGAAAAAGAACGAAAAGGCGCGAGAAAAGAAAGAAACAAAGACAGAAGGTGGTTCGAATGACCGCTGTATTCTTTTTGGGGTAGGGAGTCAGTCCTTTTTCTCGGACATGCGCAAAGGGGTTCTTCCGGTCAAGGAGTCTGTTGTTTTTGTAAATTTTATCTTTATTTTATTTTTATTTTCGATATCTTAATCTCCACAGGTCCAGTTGTGCATCCTGTGTCGATGTAGATTTGATATTAAACAAAAGAAAAACGAGAGAACCAAGAACAATAGAATGATATAACAACAAATAGAAAAATAAGAACGAAAGGCAAAAATCTCATAAAGAAAAAAGACAAGGATAATAGACGGAACACAATAATTGAAAGTAAAGTTCTATAGAAT
>CM042152.1:93245159-93252659 GCA_023376005.1 Doryteuthis pealeii
GTGCCCCCTTTTAGACTAGAGGACAGGTAGCCGGGGGTAGACCACTGGGATTCAGGCCAGTATTATGTATCTTACCGGTCCAATGGACGAAGACACAGGACCCGAAGGCTTGGTAAGAATATTCTGCCGTCGAAATATCTTCGACTGAAACTGGAAACACCGTATAACAAAATATCTTTATCTAGACCGGTCCAACGATAGGTTACGTAGGTTAAACCGTGGCATGTAATTTTGTACGGGCTGGGTTTATTGCCCAGCGCCTGAGGCGCCCCTTGTGGGGGAATGCCGAAGGAATCAACGCAATTTTTTTTGTTCTTTCCCACCCATGAGCTTCGGCTTGTGGGTAGGCCCACGTTAAAACGAGGCCTTGTGCCCAGCCCATACAAATGGGGTATCAGGCAAATACCTGTAATTTTGTACTGACTCACGAAGAACTGGGAAGAGTTTCACAATCAATTGATTGATCTTTGTTTAATTATTGAATTATATTACTTCACCAGTAAAAATCACAAACTAAATTTTGTATGTTTCTTAACTATAAACATATTAATACGCACAAGATTTGTCATAAAAAGTATCGAGATTGAACTTAAATTTACCAAGATAGAAATGAACAATGAATAGAACGTTAATTTTTTTTTCAGAATACAAGGTGTGTCATAAAAGTGGCGAGTTTGAAGCTGTTTTTTTCCTAGATAGAAATGAAAAATGAATGGAACGTTAATTTTTTTTCGGAATACAAAGTGTGTCAAAAAAGTACAAAAAGTTTATATATATATGTGTGTGTGTGTGTGTGTGTGTGTGTGTGTGTAGTAGTATATTAAGAAAAGATTGAAAAAACACAGGTTTAAATGAGTTAAGTGGTGAGTTTAAATATGTGTTTTTTCATTCTTTTCTTAATATACTACATACCGTCGGATTCACTTCCTTTTCTTCACATACACACACGCATATATATATATATATATATATATATATATATATATATATATATATATATATATATATATATATATGAATTAAATATTTTAAGAAAAACAAACAAATGATGTTATAGTTCGCTGACAGAAATCAAAAGTAATCGAAATAAAAGGTCGAAACAGATTTCTGTCAGCGAACTATAACATCATATATATATATATATATATATATATATATATATATAGTCATTATTATATATATAAGTCATTATTATGCGGTCAAGACAGCATGGCGAATACAATCCGTTGTCTCTTTTCAATAAAAACCCCTTAATTCAAAATATTTCTGACCCCTTCTGTTTTTTCCATTATTTCAGCTCTTTAACCGCAACTTCGAGTGACTCGATTCAGATGATTCACTAATTAAATTCGACCATTTTCAAAGACAGCCATTGGCATAGAACGATTGCCTGTCACCTTGAGTGGAGGTTTCAATGGTGTTAAAACTGACAATTTTTATGCTGGCCGGGGTTTTTGTTTTCATTTTCAATCAACAGGCGGGACATTCTGTCTGAATTTTCGTTTCTCGTTAAGTGTTGTTTTTTTGAAGTAGGTAGTCAGAGCAAACTGTTCTACGACAGAGTGATTTATTTGAAAATCTGCAGACTGTGGTTGCTGAAAGATGAAATCCCCGTCGTCACGCTCACATAAAAAAAAAATCGAAAATATACAAACAAAAAAATATAATTGCAATGACCTGAATATCTATTTTGATATATTCCCGATTGAGTGTGCATGTTATATACCGGGATTACAGTAATTGTGAGGAGCTGATGGTAGGTGTGGCGTTTCACCTTAGAAAATGAAAGGGGGATAGACTCTCTCGCTGTCTGGCTGATACTGACTTAAGGCCACGCAGACGACTTTTCTTTTTTTTTACTTACAGATGAATAAATGAACTGGTCCCTGCATAAGAGGTATATCAACAGTCCTTACATCCTATGCACATATATTACCCATGTCAAAATTGCCGCCCTGTCGGCTAGGGCGTTAGAATGCACCGACTGCACCTCTGCAGAGGGGTAAGACTCCCCCAATGGGGCCATCTGTTGGTCGTGGGTGGCGACCTGTGATGCTTAAGGATAGAGCCCAGGTGGATGAGTAGTTCATGACATGCAATACCCCACTTTGGCCCTATCTTGGGCTAGACGGGCGGTCGGAGAGGTCCCCTCCGATCAATCGGTTGGTCACGTCAAGCCCTAGCACCTATATGATTTTCCCAACCTTTTGCCCTTATGGCAAGCCCCACCCTTTTTATCATATGGATGCTAGAAGGCGGTGGCTGCGGGTCTACATGTCCTGGGAATGACGTTAAACTCTATCTGATGGTAAGGTTCCAGTTTTGGAGGTTTAGGGAATGTGGAGCATCCCTTCATCACCATTGCTCCTGGTCCACTCTGACCGGGAGTGGTAGTACCTATTAGGGTCCCATCTATGGGTTAAATAGAAAAATGTATTTATAAAAAAATTGTATTATCGATTAAGAATTGAATTATTTCAAAACTTTATCGGCATTAAATGACCCACTGAGGTTGATATGCCGTATAACAAAACAAACCAAAAAACCATGTCAAAATTGGCGTTTTCCATCCAAATGTTGAACTTTTACTTTCTTGTGTTAGTTGTTGTTTTCCAAAGTTTTGAGAGGAAGTATTCTAATATAATGTTCAGTTACTATCTTCATCTTTGTAGTGTAATTATTATGGTCTACTTGGGGATTGAAAAGAAACAATCGGATTTCTGGAGAAAGAAACGAAACAGAAATAAGAACAAAAAGCGGTTAAAGTTAAAGTTTAATTGTAAGCACTCAACGGGTGCCAGCGATTGACCGACCAATGACCTCTGAACTAGATTTAAAAAAAACGGAAGTTCTAGGTTTTCTGCGGAGGGCGGAAGCGGATGTGTCCCTTCCCACATACCCGAGACAACAAACGGAAAAAAAAAAAAATCAGTCCTTTCTCGTCTGGGCATTCGTCAGAAGCAGGCGTGGGTTTCTGGGTGTCCCACGGTGACGTATCTAGGCTGGCAACGAACAGAGCACATGAACGTGATTTACGATAGAACAGCTTCACCTTACGCTCTCTCTCTCCTTCTCTCTGAAAAAGAACCCATGAGCCTAGAAAGAGATAAACAACCCCTTTTCGACTATACGACTTTCGTATGTTGTTTCTCTGAACTAACGACGGCTACTACTACTACTAACGACTTTTACTACAACTTGACCTTGGCCCTTACGCAACAGTTTTTAAAATCAATAGATTAGTTGTAGAGTAATTTCGTACATGTTTAATATAGGTATTATTTTTATCTTCGTATTTAACTTTCATTTTATTGTTTTATTTCGTTGAGATAAAGTCTGACTAATAATAAGCTACGTTCTCATGGACTCCTACACACGGACACACCGGCATAGGCCGACACACAAACACCTTTATCCGTTATCTTTGTATGGACACTAGATGTCATTTAGAAGACTTACCAAAATCGAGGGTCTATAGGGGTGGATGAAAACAGTGAGAAAGAGAGAGAAAGAAAAATCGAGAGATAGAAAGAGAGTCTGTGTGTGTGTGTGTGTGTGAGAGAGAGAGCGAGCGAGAGAGAGAGAGAGAGAGAGAGAGAGAGAGAGAGAGAGGGAGAGGGAGAGGGAGGGGGGTGGTTATGTGCTGTCATCACTCGTCTGTGAGTAATGGGATGGAAGGGATACTCCACGCTCACCTGTGATCCTCATCTCTTCAGCCCCATGAAAGAGGGTTTCAGAGGCAAACATTATTCCAGTGACGAGGAAGTGAAATCTCTAGTGAAGAAGTGGCTCAAAGAACAGTCAACCGAATTTTACGGGGTAGGGATATATGCTCTCATTTGTAGGTGGAACATAAATAATCCACATCCCTAACTTTCGAACTGAAAAATCTGGAAAAATAATGTGTCTTGTGTACAAAGTAAGTACAGTATGTGTCATCACATAAGCAAACACACAAACTTACTTGAATAAACATAAATTCGGAAAGGATTCTTTTCTCATGTGCTCAATTGTCAATATGAATCAACTTATTATTCATCAATTGGTTGCCAAACTAAAAAAATAATTAAAAATACTAGTACAAAATAAAAAAAACACCCTCTGGGCGATGTAAAAATGGATTTTTTGAAACATATTGCCTGATGATGGGAGTTAAAAATTCAATGTCAGCGAGTTTGTACCCTAAGTAAGTAAAATCATCAAATTCATTAAAGGATAAAAAAAAAAAAAAAAAAAACAATTTGAAATGTAAACTTTAAATATGTATTAAAATAAAACAAACTATATATAGATATATAATACCAGCCATGTTTTTTTAATCATTGTTTAAAAAAAAACAATGATGACTGTCTAATGTTGCATGTTCAAATTTTGAGTTTATTTTTAATTATGTTATGACGATTTGGGTTAATGTGACGTTAGCAGTGACGTAGTTTTTGTTACAGACAAAAACCGGAATCGAATCTCCATTATTAATAGATATAAAAAGGCAGTTTGTATGTATGTCCGGAAGAAACTAAGAAAATAAAACAATTAATGACAAAGTTAATATATATACACATTCACTATCACTAAATCTAGGTTTTTGAGCCAAAATAATGAAGATGTGATGTATATTCATGAAAATAATTAGAAAATAGAATTTAAATGATAACACCATGGAATTCTTTTTTGCATTTAGTATTTTGAATAGGAGACATTCATTTTTATTTTCACAGTGTCTGGATCAACGCAAAGTCTTTTTTTACGTAGGGATTCTAATGGGGCTTCTTGCGAAGATCCAACTCGCAATTTAACAATAACGGATCAGCGAGACTATCTTTTTTAACCCCCATTACCCAGGCATCGCTGCGTAGCCACTTCTAGTTTAAGAATATATAATACCAGTCATGCATTTATTAGGATTGTTTAAAAAAAACAATGAGGACTGTCTAATGTTGCATGTTCAAATTTTGAATGTATTTCTTCTATGTTATGACGATTTTGGGTAATGGGACGTAAGCAGTGACGTAGTTTTTGTTACAGACAAAAACCGCAAGCGAATCTCTATTATTAATAGATTCAGTCTCAATAGTTTTTAGACAGTCCTTGTAGACCGGTAAAGTAATGTTATATTTTAGACAGGTGTGCAATTTTTTTTTTTGCTTTTTAATTCATTTAAATTCAGAGTTTTAACTCCCAACCGGATTCGTAAGTGCCGAGACATAGAGAATCTGATTCTGCAGATAACCATATGTTTTTTTGATTCTGCCATTGACAGTTTCTGCTTATATCGATTACTGTTTAATAATAAGATCACTTCCTGTTGCTTATATATCCAAACATCTTTTTTTTTTTTTGGCTCGCTAAGACTGAAGTTTAAGAGTTTGATAAAAATCGTGTGAAGAAATATTTCCTGTCTCATTAACCCTTTTCAGTGCCGCACTTCCCTATTTCTAATATTTCCTTTGTGCTGCATTTTCAAGTAAAAAGAATGCACGTTACCTTCAAACATTTAAATCTCATAAAATATTATGATGACTTGTTTTAATGCTATTACAATGTTTGATATGTTTACTTAAGAGCTATTGCGAAATAGTTCGATATGTAAAAAGTATAATAATCTCTCACAAAATGTTTTTCTTTCTTTTTTCTCTTCTTTTTTTTCTTCTTTTTTCTCTTCTTTTTTATTTCTTTTTTATTTATTTCTTTTTCTTTCTTTTTTTCTATTTCATTGAAACAGACAATAAGTGTTATCGCATCCTATCTCTCTTTTTTCTTTCTTTCTATATTCATTTTCTTTTTCCATCTGGTGTGCAGCACGTTCTTTTTCTTCCCTTTCTTTCCTCACAATCACAAAGAAACGGTCCATTATTTATTTGAGGTGATGTCAGGGCATATCATTTGAACACATGCATTCATATCTTATGAATCAAAACGGAATGGTCCATAATTCTAGATTTGTTATCTTTGTCAAGTGTCGAGCATGTCGATTAAATATAAAGCGTGTATTAAACGGTCTTATTATTGGCTTTAATCTATCTATACATACTAGTACAAAATAAAAAACACCCGCCGGGCGATGTAAAAATAATTTTTTGAAACATATTTCCTGAGGGGTGGGAGTAAAAAATGCAATGTCAGCGAGTTTGTACCCTAAGTAAGTAAAATCATCAATTTCATTAAAAGATTAAAAAATAAAACAATTTGAAATGTAAACTTTAAATATGTATTAAAATAAAACAAACTATATATAGATATATAATACCAGTCATGTATTTGTTAAAACTTGTTTTCAAAAAACAATGAGGACTGTCTAATGTTGCATGTTCAAATTTTGAGTGTATTTATTCTATTATGATGATTTTTGGGTAATGTGACGTAAGCAGTGACGTAATTTTTGTTACAGACAAAATCCGGAAGCGAATCTCCATTATTAATAGATATAAAGGACAGTTTGTATGTATGTATGTCCGAAAGAAACTAAGAAAATAAAACAATTAATGACAAAGTAAATATATATATATATATATATATATATATATATATATATATATATTTACTTTGTCATTAATATATATATATATATATATATATATATCTATATATATATATATATATATACATTCACTATCACTAAATCTAGGTTTTTGAGCAAAAATAATGAAGGCGTAGCCACTTCTAGTTTAAGAATTGATATATCCGGGTTAAGGGATATATTCTGAAGTTGGTATTTGGTATATCATCGCAGTAGTAATTGGTACATCGAATAGCAATCCGTCTGCCGAGCAGTTGTGGTGTCGTCTAGCGAGTAAGTTTAGCTTGTAGGCATTAGATTTATGTTTATTTTCCCAGTACCCCACGCGTACCGGGTCAGGCACGAAGGCCCTATTTATGTGGGACCACCCACAAGCCGAGACTCATGGGTGGCGGGTAGAAAAATTGCGTCGATCCCGTCGGCATTCCCCCTCAAGGAGGGCGCCTCAGGCGCTGGGCAATAAACCCAGCCCTGCCCCTTTAAGTCAAGGGGGCAGGTATTGCCTGGAGGGATGGCCCTCTGGGATCGACGCTATTAATTTACCATCTCACCGGTCCAGTGGCCGAAGCGCACTGGACCCCCGTCCCGAAAGACGGGTTGGAGGCATTAGGTATTAGGACCAACACAGTGTCAACTATTTATACATGACACTGTCCAATCAGATTATAGTGAGGGGGTACCAAGGTATTTACATATTCATTATATCAAGAATAAAGTACACAAATTATACAAAAAAGAAGAAATATTTCTTAATGTGTCTAAATGTGCATAAAAGTACACGAGACATATGTGTACCTGAGAAGTTTTTAGCATATTTCTAATAAATAGGATTTGCTATTACAGCAATTGAGTTGGCGTGAAGAAAAACCGGGGTGTCTGATGGGAGTTGAACAGCAAAAATGTTGCTGAATAGGAATTTGATCGTACTTTTTTTAATTTAAAAATTCTGTAGCAATTGTTCAAGTTTGCATCTTCTTGATATG
>CM042152.1:93255159-93257659 GCA_023376005.1 Doryteuthis pealeii
TGCAATGATTTCCATAGTCCCCTGATTTGAAATCAAATGTTTGCTACCTGTCAATGTTGACAATGAACTTAAACCCGATTTATTTTTATCCCTGCCTCGTCAGGTAAGACTTTTATCGGAGAATGGTTTGACTAATTGTTCCCTCACATTTGGCTGCGCTCGTCGAATAACGGTTATCGTTGTAGTTGTACGTTACTCTCTCATTTCTGAGTGGGGTGGTGTATTTATTCAAGTTAATATTATACATTGAATTATACATGTTTCTTTAAGATCTTTTTATTCCATTTTAGTTACGATGAACATGCCTGTACATACAGTAAGGTGAACGCATACAATTTTACAATTTCGTACAATACAAGAAAAGAATCCTTGTCAAAATACAAACATTTTGGGTTTTGTTCATCCATAAAATAGTATTAGCAGCAGCTATTGCGATATGCATTGAAAATTATATCCCGTTTTAAATACAATGGCACAGTATTTGAGATGTGAACTCATATGACATCTTATTATAATGGAGATTGTGTGTTTTTCTGTCTGTAACCGAAACTATATTACTACTCAAGTCACAATTCCCTTAGTTATTAACGACACATTCTCCATGATTCTATTTCTATTTAAACCTCAATTAATAATAAAACTGTTTGACATTATTAATACTGTTGGCCTTACTTAAATACTAATAACATGCAATTGTATTTATATATACAACAAAATACCAGTTTTCAGTGTAAACGTAAAGCTAATTTGCATATTGATATTAAAAAAAACTTATTTTAATAAAAATGTGCTTGGTATTATTGATTTCTAATTGTTTGGTTTTATCTTAATGAATATGAGTAAAAATCTCTTCAATAAATCTTAAAAGAAATTCATTAACAAGAAGAAATAACTTTTTATTCTTTACTTCCTATTTTAACTAAATAGTTAAATTAGGAAAATTTAGCATTGAAAAACGGAAGTGATGAAAGAGTATGTTTCAGTTGTTCTATTTTCCGATTATACCCCCTCCGTTTCAAATCTTTTTATCTGAATTCTTATTTAGCTTCATTAACCTTTCTAATTTAATACGATATTTTATTACATTTAAACTTAAATACTTGCACCCGGAGGGTGCATATATTTGCTAGTTTATACAATATAGAAATGAATCCTAGTCAAAATACGAAAATTTGCGTTTTTGTATTCCATAACATAGTCTTAGCAACAGCTTTTGTGATATATTTAGAAAATGATATCCTTTTTATGTACGATGTACAGTACATGAGATGTGAACGCATATGATATTTATGCAATACTAAAAATGAATCCTAGTCAAAATACGAAAATTTTGCGTTTTTGTATTCCATAACATTATCTTAGCAACAGTTTTTGGGGATATATTTAGAAAGTGATATCCCTTTTTATGTACGATGATACAGTACATGAGATGTGAACGCATATGATATTTATGCAATACTAAAAATGAATCCTAGTCAAAATACGAAAATCTGCGTTTTTGTCATCCATAACATTGTCTTAGCAACAGTTTTTGGGATATATTTAGAAAGTGATATCCCTTTTTATGTACCTTTATACATTACTTGATTTGTGAACGCATATGACATTTATACAATACTGGAAAAGAATCCTTGTCAAAATATGAAAATTTGCATTTTTCATCTATAACATAGTCTTAGCAACAGCTTTTGTGATATATTTAGAAAATGATATCCCTTTTTATGTACGATGATACAATACTTGAGATGTGAACTCATATGATATTTATACAATACTAGAAATGAATGCTAGTCAAAATACGGAAATTTGCATTTTTGTCATCCATAACATTGTCTTAGCAACAGTTTTTGTGATATGTTTAGAAAATGATATCCCTTTTTATGTACGATGATACAGTACATGAGATGTGAACCCATATGACATTTATACAAAATTGGAAAAGCATCCTTGTCAAAATACAAACAATTAATTTCTCCATTCAGCACATGATTTTAGTAGTATATATGTTTAGAAAATAATAATTTGCCACTATTTTTCGTTAATTCGGTTTCTTCTTCAGTGAATATCCAACTTCCGTTGCCTTTTAATAGATTAATCGAAACTTTTTTTAAAGTTGTTTATTTCTGTCCGAAAATCGACCATTTTACGAGATTTCTCTTTGTTTTACTCATCATAAACTGGATAATTTTCTTGTAAACGATTGGCAAACATTTTTCTGGCTTCTTAAAGATGCTGAACTTTTACGCAAGATGGTTTAACAAAATTTGTTGTTTAAGTATTAATCAACAAACGAAAAAAAAAAAATCTTTTGAATTCATGTTAATGATTGGATGATTTCGATAAAGCGTATTATCCAATCTTTTTTCTCGATGTAAAAGCCAGTGCAGTTATTTTTATAAATATCTCAACAACCCACACGTAGTTTTTAAGACTCATTCTAGAGGCTTTTAAATACTGAGATAGAGGAAAAAGCAACGAAAAAATAAGTTGATATTCATGA
>CM042152.1:93262659-93270159 GCA_023376005.1 Doryteuthis pealeii
TGAACATAAATGGTAGAATAGAGACAAGAGGAGATATTTTAGGAAGGGTAGAGATAGGATTTTAGTATAAATACATGTTTAAGCTGAATATGAATGGTAGAAGAGAGACAAGAGGAGATATTTTAGGAAGGGTAGAGATAGGATTTTAGTATAAATACATGTTTAAGCTGAATATGAATGGTAGAAGAGAGACTAGAGGAGATATTTTAGGAAGGGTAGAGATAGGATTTTTATAAATACATGTTTAAGCTGAATATGAATGGTAGAAGAGAGACAAGAGGAGATATTTTAGGAAGGGTAGAGATAGGATTTTAGTATAAATACATGTTTAAGCTGAATATGAATGGTAGAAGAGAGACTAGAGGAGATATTTTAGGAAGGGTAGAGATAGGATTTTTAGTATAAATACATGTTTAAGCTGAATATGAATGGTAGAAGAGAGACAAGAGGAGATATTTTAGGAAGGGTAGAGATAGGATTTTAGTATAAATACATGTTTAAGCTGAATATGAATGGTAGAAGAGAGACAAGAGGAGATATTTTAGGAAGGGTAGAGATAGGATTTTAGTATAAATACATGTTTAAGCTGAATATGAATGGTAGAAGAGAGACAAGAGGAGATATTTTAGGAAGGGTAGAGATAGGATTTTAGTATAAATACATGTTTAAGCTGAATATGAATGGTAGAAGAGAGACAAGAGGAGATATTTTAGGAAGGGTAGAGATAGGATTTTAGTATAAATACATGTTTAAGCTGAATATGAATGGTAGAAGAGAGACAAGAGGAGATATTTTAGGAAGGGTAGAGATAAGGATTTTAGTATAAATACATGTTTAAGCTGAATATGAATGGTAGAAGAGAGACAAGAGGAGATATTTTAGGAAGGGTAGAGATAGGATTTTAGTATAAATACATGTTTAAGCTGAATATGAATGGTAGAAGAGAGACAAGAGGAGATATTTTAGGAAGGGTAGAGATAGGATTTTAGTATAAATACATGTTTAAGCTGAATATGAATGGTAGAAGAGAGACAAGAGGAGATATTTTAGGAAGGGTAGAGATAGGATTTTAGTATAAATACATGTTTAAGCTGAATATGAATGGTAGAAGAGAGACAAGAGGAGATATTTTAGGAAGGGTAGAGATAGGATTTTAGTATAAATACATGTTTAAGCTGAATATGAATGGTAGAAGAGAGACAAGAGGAGATATTTTAGGAAGGGTAGAGATAGGATTTTAGTATAAATACATGTTTAAGCTGAATATGAATGGTAGAAGAGAGACAAGAGGAGATATTTTAGGAAGGGTAGAGATAGGATTTTAGTATAAATACATGTTTAAGCTGAATATGAATGGTAGAAGAGAGACAAGAGGAGATATTTTAGGAAGGGTAGAGATAGGATTTTAGTATAAATACATGTTTAAGCTGAATATGAATGGTAGAAGAGAGACAAGAGGAGATATTTTAGGAAGGGTAGAGATAGGATTTTAGTATAAATACATGTTTAAGTTGAATATGAATGGTAGAAGAGAGACAAGAGGAGATATTTTAGGAAGGGTAGAGATAGGATTTTAGTATAAATACATGTTTAAGCTGAATATGAATGGTAGAAGAGAGACAAGAGGAGATATTTTAGGAAGGGTAGAGATAGGATTTTAGTATAAATACATGTTTAAGCTGAATATGAATGGTAGAAGAGAGACAAGAAGAGATATTTTAGGAAGAGGAGAGATAGGATTCTGGTATAAATACATGTTTAAGCTGAATATGAATGGTTGAAGAGAGACAAGAAGAGATCTTTTAGGAAGAAGAGATACAGGATGCAGGTATCAATACATGTTTAAGCTGAATATGAATGGTAGAAGAGAGACAAGAAGAGATCGTTTAAGGAAGAGGAGAGACAGGACAGGATTCTGGAATCAATACATGTTTAAGCTGAACACGAATAGTAGAAGAAAGACAATAATAGATCTTTTAGAAAGGGGAGATATAGGATTTGGTATCTATACATGTTTAAGCTAAATATGAATGGTCGAAGGGAGACAAGAAGAGATATTTTAGGAAGGGAGAGATAGGATTTGTATAAATACATGTTTAAGTTGAATATGAATGGTAGAAGAGAGACAAAAAGAGATATTTAGGAAGGGGGAGAGATAGGATTCTTGTATCAATACATGTTTAAGCTGAATATGAATGGTAGAAGAGAGACAAGAGGAGATCTTCTAGGAAGAGGAGAGACAGGATTTAGGTATCAATACATGTTTAAGTTGAACATGAATGGTAGAAGAGAGACAAGAAGATATATTTTAGGAAGGGGGAGAGACAGAATTCAGGTATCAATACATGTTTAAGCTGAATACGAATGGTAGAAGAGAGACGGGAAGAGATATTTTAGGAAAGGAGAGACAGGATTCAGGTATCAATACCTGTTTAAGCTGAATATGAATGGTTGAAGAGAGACAAGAAAAGATATTTTAGGAAGGGGAGAGATAGGAATCTGCTATCAATACATGTTTAAGCTGAATATGAATGGTTGAAGAGAGACAAGAAGAGATCTTTAGGAAGAAGAGAGACAGGATTCTGGTATCAATACATGTTTACGTATAATATGAATGGTAGAAGAGAGACAAAAAGAGATATTTTAAGAAGAAGAGACAGGATTCAGGTATCAATATATATTTAAGCTGAATATGAATGGTAGAAGAGAGACAAGAAGTTTTCTTTTAAAAAGAGGATTGACAGGAGAATACAAAGAGCAATACCTGAAAATGACTATGAAGCGAAAAAGAGAGACAAGAATCGATCACTTAAGAATAAAAGACAGAAGGAGGAAGAGAACAATCGATGTTCAAATCTACTATGAATGGTAGAAGAGAGACAAGAAGATATCACTTAGGAAGCAGCGACGGGAGGATGAAAAAACGTTGAAAATGACTTTGACTGCCAGAAGAGAGACAAGAAGGGATCACTAAGGAAGAGCAGTGACAGAAGGATGAAGAGGATAATACTGTTGTATACCCTTTCTTTCCTTGCTTCTATGTTTCTTCTGTTCATTTTTGGTATCTTACGTTCTTCTTCCAGCCTCTAGACCTAGTCTTGGGGACGCCGTGTCTGGTCTTAACCATCAGGCTGTCATCAACTACAGAATGCGAAGGCCTAGGTCAGTCTTGTTGCCAAGACATTCATCAACCACAAAACCATATTATTTATTTAAACGTTTATTTCTTAACAAACATATTTCTCTAACTAAACATATCGCGCGTATGCAGTGAGTTTCAGCCTGACGTCCAAGCTGAAACTGAGAACCCAAACAAGTCCCACGTAACTTCACGTATTTCGCGGACTTTCTGTAATATTCCATGGAAAATCCTGCCCGTGATATGAAAAGGGGCCATCCCTTCAGAAATACAGGGGATTGACAATAATCTTATGCAACCGCATAGATTATGTAACAATACATGTTGAAAATGACTATCAATGGTAGAAGAGAGACAATGAAATATTACTTAGGAAGAGATGAGACGGAAGCGTGAAGATAAAATTGTTTAAAATGACCATGAATGGTAGAAAGGAGACAACAAGAGTGTCAGAAGGATGAAGAGACTATTACATGTTAAAAAAGACTATGAATGGTACAAGAGAGACAAAAATCTTTACTAATGAATAGGAGAGACAGCAGAATGAAGAGAACAATTAAAATCATTTTGATAATACTGGTGTGAAAAACTTGCAAGCAGTAAAATAATAATACCGGACAACATAATTTTCGTTGAGTTGGATCTGAAACTTGTTTTTGACTAACTTTTGACCTCTGAATCCAAAAATAACCTCAATTTTTCTATATCCAATCTGTTGCATAATTATGTGGTTGTGTGGGTTTTTGACAAGCCCTGTAGCAAGAATTCCATGGGGTCATTGTTTTTCAGATCAGAGGATGAAAAAATACCAGTAACAGATATGGCCTCAACTGACTCCAGAGGCGCGAATCTCGCAAGTCACATGATAATTAGTTAGGAAGTCAGTTTTCAACCAGACATCAGGCAGAAAGGATCTCTCTGCAGAAGTTGTAACTCCCGCGCAGTGAAAATGGGCAATGCAGAAATAAATCTTTGACCAAATAAAAACAAAGTCTTGTAGTTGATTAATACAGGACTTAAGAAATAAGCACTTAGAAGCATTCATTATTGTTAGGAACACCTAACAAAATAGACTTAAACAAAAATAGAGTTGCTTCCCTTTGCTTTGTCAAAACGTTTTGTTTGCATTTGTACATTTTGAATGTAAGCGTTCTCAGTGCCTGGTCAAGTTCGCTTGAGAGTAGAAGCAGTTTCTACACTGTGTTTTAATAAATCCTTGTTAATTTTAACAACCTGGTCTGGCATTATCATTCCTATCCTCCATATAATTTTATCTGTATGTTAAAAACATAACAATTCCATAACTAAAGACGTCAATTTTTACTTTCATAAAATACACATACTCATAGTTCATTTTTATGGGATAGATATTAAACTTTTCCTTTAATATAGAGAAACTAGCTAATTACCCAAACCAAGTAGGACGTGGCACAAGGTCGCAAGTATTTGACGTCTAGTGAGGATTGAACTGTATATTTATTAGTAATGGATCTGCAATATAAGCGTGCTAATAATTACACTACGAAGTCCAAAGCTACAGAGATTAGTGTTACATAATTCGTGAGTAGCCTACGAATTATGTTTGTAAGTGTAGTTAGATTTTGAATTGAAGTTCGTTGAAGGTTCAAAATCGAATGGTTTTATATTATTGGCACGTAATGACCTACACTTGACCACCTGACTCTAGAAATTAAGTTACTTTAGTCAGATTTCGGCCGTTAGTCAGGAGGAGCAGACATTAGGATTGTCGCTTCCATTACTGTGTCAACATGTCTGTATATATATATATATATATATATATATATATATACACGGAAAGGTTTGAGACCGGCCGTATACAGCATGAGCAGTTGAAGAGAGATATTCGCAAGAATAAAGAAGTAGACAATCAAGGGCTTCAAATCGGTCTACTATGTGACCAGTGTGGAAGGCTATGTATGAGCAAAGCTGGCCTGATCAGTCACCAATATGTGTATCGGCGGGATGGACTAATAAAATACCCTGTGCTCCATGGAAATACCTGTAATTGTGGGAAGGTGTGCAAGACTTTGGCAGGACTAAAGAGCCACTTTCGTGCAGCTCATTGTTAAACTTTTTTGAAGCTCACCATTATATTGTTTGAACTATCGAGCTTTTTTTTTAAAGATTTTTTTTATTCTTACTATTGTTACTATATCAATCAATAGCAATACTTGAATACGAGTTTGTTGCCATCATATATATATATATATATATATATATATATGTGTGTGTGTGTGTGTGTGTGTGTGTCTGTATATATATATATATATATATATATATATATATATATATATATATATACATATTATACGTGTTTAGTTTTAGGCGCTCTATTAGTTTTTACTAGTCCATTACTAGAGTGATAAAATCTATTTACAGAAAGGATTATCAAATTATGAATCATGTTCTCCTCTGTGCCAATGATAATTAAGAAATATTTACCACTTTACGATTTATTCTAACATTTTTTTTGCATGTGAATTCTTTTAGAGAAACATTCTCTATAGTATTTGCTTTAAACCATTTGAAATAAAAAAGAACGGTATGTGGTAAGTCTGAATAATATGGAGAATTTGACCTACATTGTGATTATACGGTGTCATTTCTAATATGTATAGCTTAGCATTATCAGGAAATCTTATTTTACATAATTTTCGATGCAGCAGCGATAATACTTAATTGCGAGAGAAACGTATATTAGTCATACCAGTCGCAGTGTTACATAATTATTGCAACCCTAATACTTATATAAGGTAGTGTAGAAACGTAATGGCGATTAGTGCAGCCCACGGCCTTGAAGGATGAGTGACAACGCTTGACCTCACTCTCACCTTGCCTTCCGGGGATAAATGGTGAGAACCGGAAGGCATAGAAGACCCTGTCTTCCGGTTTAAGGATAGTAAGCAACTCAGGCAGTTAGCAAGTAGGAGCCGAGCTCGTAAGATGTAAGGATCTGCGCAGACGTCTGGTTTGGGGATTAACAATAAAATAAGATCAAAAGTAAATCGAAGTCTTGTGTTTATTACCTAAAAACTAACAATGACACAGTGCTTCTGATAAGGAGAAATCCCTAACAGAAACCAGACCCGAAGTCCCCAAGAAAGTCCAGACCTTAGAAGAGACCAGACCAGATGTTAGAAGATAGAACCAAAGCCGGCCAGAAGAAAAGACGACTAGAAGTAAGAAGTAAGAACAAGGGCATACAACAGGATTATCGTTGTAACAGCGTATTATATATCCACTTAATGTCGGATATATAATCTATATCGCCTGGTGATGTTGGCATATTTATTTATCAAGTACTATTCTAGTAGTGACCAGGTTTGAATTCAGAGTTTTCCTTCTCTGGTTGCCTAACCAAGTTTAAAGAGCCCAGTCCATTCTACTATTTGCCCCATAGCTGGAAAGAGAATAGTTGGATTCCTACCTTTCCAATGGGTATTAGCAGCAGATGACCATACACATTACCACTTCTTCTGCACAAGTAGAAGCTTAATCTTTAAGCGGGGTTTAAAAGGTTTGAATTATATTTGCTTTGTTTTACGGCATATCAACTTGAGTGGGTCATTAAATACCAATAAAGTTTTGAGATGAAGTAATTTTTGATGGATACTTAATTTTTTTATTAATACATTTTTCTATTTAACCCATAGATGGGACCTTAGCAGGTACTACCACTCCGGGACAGAGTGGACCAAGGAGCAATGGTGATGAAGGGGTGTTCCACATTCCCCAAACCTCCAAAACTGGAACCTCACCATCAGATAGAGTTTAACGTAATTCCCAGGACATGTAGACCCTCAACACAGCATTCTAGCACTCATATGATAAAAAAGGGTTGACGATTGTCATAAGGGTACTAGGGTTGGGGCAATCATATAGGTGCTAGGGCTTGACGTGACCAGCTGATTGATCGGAGGGGGGGCTCTCTGACCGTCCGTCTTGCCCAAGAAATTGCCAAAGTGGAGTATTACAAGTCATGGACTGTTTAACCACCTGGGTTTTATCCTTAACAGGTGGCCCCATTGGGGAGTCTTACCACTCTGAAGAGGTGCAGTCGGTGCATTCTAACGACAGGGTGGTGTTGTGGAGTAGCCTATCGTAACTTTTCAAGAAGTAAATGAACTAGTCCATGACTATTGTTTACTTATTTATCAGCATGGTCAACTTTTAATTGTTTGCATAATTTTCAAGGGGGTCTGCTTTTTCAATCAGGTGTGTCTAGGATATTAATCTCTGTCACCAACTGTTGCTATTGTTCTCCGTATTAGGAATGTTTGTTTTAACATAATTAGTTCTCATGACAGTATTCTGAGCTGCCATCAAAAGCAATTTTGTTT
>CM042152.1:93287659-93298410 GCA_023376005.1 Doryteuthis pealeii
AGGAGTCCTTCATTACACGAGAAATGTTTCTAAAATATCTAACCATGCCATTTTTAAAGGCCTAAGCGTGCTGTAACTTCAATTCAAAGGATTGATGTATAGCCTAAACTATACACATATAAAGGACAGTTGTGTGTATGTATGTCCGAATGTAATCTATACATATATAATGGGCAGTTGTGTGTATGTATGTCTGAATGTAATCTATACATATATAGTTATTTACTAAGCTTAGCTTAGATAAGGCACAAGGCCAGAAGTATGGGGCTCCCAATGAGAATCGAACTCACTAACAATGGTCTGCGAATCTAGCTTGCTATCCATTACATCACATGAGGTGCCGAATCTATACATATATAAAGGGCAGTTGTGTGTATGTATGTCCGAATGTAATCTATACATATATAAAGGGCAGTTGTGTGTATGTATGTCCGAATGTAATCTATACATATATAAAGAGCAGTTGTGTGTATGTATGTCCGAATGTAATCTATACATATATAAAGGGCAGTTGTGTGTATGTATGTCCGGAGGAAACTACAAAAATAAAACAATTAATGATAAAGTAAATATATATACACTCATTCATACATGGTCCTACTGAATACAAATCATTTTTAAACATAGATGGGACCCTATCAGTTATTACAACTACGGGTCAGAATAGACTGATTTATCACATTTGACATTTCCCTTACCCCTCTCTCTCTCTCTCTCTCTCTCTCTCTCTCTCTCTCTCTCTCTCTCTCTCTCTCTCTGAAAAAGAACCCCGCGAGCCTAGAAAGAAATAAGCAGCCCCACTGTGACTATATGCCTGGCGTATGTTATTTCCACTAACGATTACTATTACGACACATCTAGAATTATTTTATGCTAAGAGATTAGGTAATCACATTTAGTGTACATTCATATTTATATTTTTGTTTAGTTAATTCATTAGAGTTTGTTTTTGCATACATGGTCCAATTGAATACAAATAATTTTTAAACAGATACATATATACTTGTCTTATAAACGACATTTCTAAAACTAATTATTCATCTCAAAAACAAGGAGTCCTTCATTACACGAGATGTTTTTTTTTTAATGTTTAAGCATACCATTTTTAAAGGCATAAGCGTGCTGTAACTTCAATTCAAAGGATTGATGTATAGCCTAATTTATACATATATAAAGGGCAGTTGTGTGTATGTATGACCGAAAGTAATCTATACATATATAAAGGGCAGTTGTGTGTATGTATGTCCGAATGTAATCTATACATATATAAAGGGCAGTTGTGTGTATGTATGTCCGAATGTAATCTATACATATATAAAGGGTAGTTGTGTGTAGGTATGTCAGAATGTAATCTCTCTCTATATATAAAGGGCAGTTGTGTGTATGTATGTCCGAATGTAATCTATACATATATAAAGGGTAGTTGTGTGTATGTATGTCCGAATGTAATCTATACATATATAAAGGGCAGTTGTGTGTATGTATGTCCGACTGTAATATATACATATATAAAGGATGGTTGTGCGTATGTATGTCCGAATGTAATCTATACATATATAAAGGGCAGTTGTGTGTATGTATGTCCGGAGGAAACTATGAAAATAAAACAATTAATGACAAAGTAAATATATACACACATTCATTATCACCAGATCTTCATTTCTGTGTTGAAAATTATGAAGATTTGATCTATATTTTTAAGTAAGCGCGTGGTGTAATGGTTAAAGTCATGGGAAATGGACTCGTCACCTCGAGTTCAAATCCTGGACGTGGTAATTGCATTTTCACTTAGCGCTAATACCCTTGGGAAAGGTATGAATCCTACTCTTTCCCCAGCTATGGGTAAATAGGAGGGCAGACTGGGTTCTTTAACCAGTCTAGGAGAAGGAAAACTCTGAATTCACACCTGTTGAACTCCGCTTAAGAAATTGACATTGTGTCGTATCCTGCTCGTGCGGAGGGGTTGGTAAATATATATATTTTTGAGGATATTAAAAATTAAATTTACAATAAAAAACACTAAATTTCTACTTAAAAATGTCTAGCATTTGTAACTTTCAAAAGTAAACAAATCAATACTCCAATTTCGTTTGTACCTCACCTTCTACCCGGGTGTCGCTGGGTAACAGCTTCTAGTCCTAAATAAAGGCTATTAGTTAAGATAATGAAGTTTTTGCTTAACATTAATTATTATATAATCAATGCTATTATTTATAAGTTACTAGAAGCGGCTACCCCGGCGTCGCCTGGGTAGAGGGGGATTTTTAATGTTAGTCTCGCAGGTCCATGGAGCTTTCTGCGGGGATTCAACTCACGATTCAGTAATGATTTATAACTGAATCGTGCGTTGGGCCCTCGCAGGATGCCCCATTAAGATCCCCACGTAAGATCTTGCATTGGTCAAGCCACCCTAAAAGAGAAAGAATTAATGTCTACTATTTACAATATTAAATGCAATATATATATATATATGATGTTATCATTTAAATCTTATTTTTTATTTATCTTCACAAATATAAATAAAATCTTCATTATTTTTGCTCAAAACGCAATCCCTGGCGATATTTAAGGTGTATATATATTTACTTTGCCGTTAATTGTTTTATTTTCAAAGTTTCCTCCGGACATACAGATACACACAACTGCACTTTATATATGTACTAGCAGCAGCTACCCAGCGTCGCCTGGGTAGAGGAGGGTAGCAAAAAAGTTGGTACCGCAGATTCATTATTACTGAATCACGAGTTGGATCCTCGCAGGATGCCCCATTATAATCCCTATGTAAAAAAAAAAGACCTTGCGTTGATTCTTCCGCTCTAAAAAGAAAAATTATCGTCTACTATTTAAAATCTTAAATGCCAAAAAAAATTCTATGCTGTTATCATCTAGATCTTATTTTTTAATTATCTTCACAAATATAAATCAAACCTTCATTATTTTTGCTCAAAAACAAAACCCTGGTGATAATGTGTACTAGCAAATATATGCACCCTCCGGGTGCAAGTATTTAAGTTTTAATATAATAAAATATCATATTAAATCAGAAAGGCTAATGAAACTAAATAAGAATGCAGATAAAAAGATTTGGAACAGAGGGGGTATGATTGAAAAATAGAACAACTTTGAAACTAACTCTTCCATCATTTCCCATTACTCCCGTCTTTTATTGGTAAATTTTTCTAATTTAACTATTTAGTTAAAATAGGAAGTAAAGAATAAAATGACAGTTATTTCTTCTTGTTAATGGATTTCTTTAAGATTTATCCACGAGAATTTTGCTCATATTCAATACGATAAAACCAAACAATTAGAAATCAATAATACTAAGCACATATTTATTAAAATCAAATTTTTAATATAAATATGCAAATTAGACTTTCCATTCGTACTGTAAACCTCTATTTTGTTGTATATATAAATACAATTGCATGTTTATAGTATGTAGATATGGTCAACAGTCTTAATGATGTAAAACAATTTTATTAATAATTGAGGTTTAAATAAAAATAAAATCACGGAGAATGTGATGTAAATAACAAAGGAAATTGTGACTTGTATAGTAATATAGTTTCGGTTACAGACAGACAAACCCACAATCCCCATTATAATAAGATATATATTCACTTTGTCGTTAATTGTTTTATTTTCGAAGTTTCCTCCGGACATACATATACACACAACTTCCCTTTATATATGTATAGGTAGATGGGGTTTTAGTCTGTTTTAAAACGTCTGTGAATCTAGAACTATTTTAGTTTTATATGTTGAATGATGCAGTTATGTGCAACAACGATTTGAATCACTTTGATAAACAGCAAATTACTATGACTAGTTAAGAGCATTTCCGGAACTGCATGGCTTGTTGGATGCTCATGTTCCGTTATAATGACTGCCTCTCGCCTGTGGTCAGGGGAATGAAAAATCATAAACCTTCAACGAGGTATTGAAAGTTTAAGAATTATTGATATAATGAAAAGTAAATATATATATATGTACCAACACCTCCGCACGAGCAGGATGCGACACAAGGTCAATTTCTTAAGTGGAGTTCAACAGGTTTGAGGTCAGAGTTTTCCTTCTCCGAGACTGGTAACCTAACAATGTTAAAGAGCCCAGTCTGCCATGCTATTTACCCATATAATATATATATTTACTAACACCTCTGCACGAGCAGGATGCGACACAAGGTCAATTTCTTATGCAGAGTTCAACAGGTTTGAGGTCAGAGTTTTCCTTCTCCGAGACTGGTAACCTAGCCAATGTTAAAGAGTCAAGTCTGCCCTGATATTTACCCATAGCTGGAGTGAGAATTGGATTCATACCTTTCTCGAGGGAAATGCAAACAGCTTCGTCCAGGAATTGAACTCGCGTTGACGAGTCCATTTTCTGCGACTCTAATCATTAGACCACGCAACTTCTGAAAAAGTGAACATATGTTTATTCGACAAAGTCTAAATAACGAAAGGACAACAAATAGTTTTTTTTTTATCGATTTGTATTATTTGTATTATTGTTCTATTGGACAAAAAAAAAAAAAAAAAAAAAAAAAAACAATTTGAAATAGAAATTAGGAAAGTTAACTTTCTACACAAAAGTTTTTCCTGAACTGATATTCAATAATAAAATTAAATTTGGTTTATCAATGAATAAAACAATCAACTATACAAAATGATTTTTTATTGTTTTGATTATTTCTAAAATATTTGAAATAAAACAATAAATATTCACCTTATTTATTTTACATTTAACAAACATTTAGCTTTAGTGTAAAATAAATATTACATAAAATAAAAATAGAGTAATGATACTTAAATCAATATTTAAATGCTAAATAATACCTAATATTAATTTTTTTTAATCGGAGTAAATAAAAATATCTAATTTATAGATTTATTTTAAACTAAATTTTATTTGGTAAAATTCTGTAAAAAGATAAATTCTTTAAAAATTTTCTTCAATAAATAAAATCTTTTGATAAGAGATTCAGTATCAATTTGTCTGTAACTAAAACTATATCACTGCTTACATCAAAACACTGTCATTGATAAAAATATTGGACTATTGTTCTAATTTTTATTGACCCCTATCTCACAATCCATCTGAGTGAGACGAACAAGACATGCAGGACACTGCTAGAGATGTAGTCCTTGATGAGGCCGTTTGTATTTCACTTAATGAATTATTAATCCATCAAATCTACCTCTAGCTTTGGGTAAATGGTAGGGCAGATTGTACTCTTTAACCCTGATATGCAACTGGTCTAGGGGACGAGACTAAACACTCTAAATTTGACCTGTTAAACTTCGCTTTAAATAACAACTTTTTGCCACCTCTTACTCGGGCGGAGGGCTTGGGTATATATATATATATATATATATATATATTTATTTATTTATTTTACAAAGTTTTCACAGATCAATGTTCATTATAAACAGCGACGCAGGTTTCATGCCAAGGGGCAATCATCAGGTTGTTGAGCAAGATCCCATGGTGTTTGTTGAAGTTCTTTACTCAATGTCACATTTTGGACTGCAAATAACGTCGGTTAGTTCCGCGGACGCTATTATAGTTCGGATTTACTAAAAATAAATTTTTTCAAAATTTGCATTTTTTGTAGTAATGCCAACGAAGTTGCCTCCCTTTATTCGTTAAAAATAGAACATTTTTTTTAAACTTTGAAAAAAAATTTTTTATTTTTTATTTTTAAATTAATTCCGTTTGGCAAAGGATGCATATGTCTTCAAAAAAACATTTTAATATATATGGTAGAGTCTTTTAAATTTTTTCCAACATAATATAAAGGTGGATGGTGTTGTTCCTCTGTCGAAAAACCATTTTTTCACTGTTGAAATATCAGATATCTTTGCAAACAATTGCGGAATTTATTTTCAGGGTGGATGTATCTCCCCTCCATGCATTTAGGAAGAATTTTCTTTTATGGGGACATTGTTTGAAGATTTCCGATTTTTTATTTAAACTTCTATTATTATTATTATTATTATTATTATTATTATTATTATTATTAAAGGAAATTAAGTTTTTTAATATCCTAAATTTTTCCGTAACACATAAATTGCAGTACTTAGAGCCGTTTGTGTAACATTTGGGATGATCTAAAATTCTCCACTAAGGCATATACAAAATAGAGTGGAGAATTTTAGATCATCCCAAATGTTACACAAACGGCTCTAAGTACTGCAATTTATGTGTTACGGAAAAATTTAGGATATTAAAAAACTTAATTTCCTTTAATAATAATAATAATAATAATAATAATAATAATAATAATAGAAGTTTAAATAAAAAATCGGAAATCTTCAAGTTGTCTAGTTAATTTTTGTAACTTATTCTGTTTTTGTATGTATCCGTTAGCACCGGATACTGATGTTGAATAAATATATTAAGCTCTCAATTTCTTCTATGTATAATTTACATATGTTGTATATTGAAGATATTTAAAAGAAGGTGAAAATGGAAATAGGGTCTTCCGGTTGGATCGAGGCAGGGAGAAGATGAAAAGAGTAACAAAGGACTTCTTCCGGGTAAAGTGAACAAAGAAGGATGGATAACAATAAGTTCGGAAATAGATTTGTCCGCGATAAAGATAACAAAAGAAAACGCGTAGGCGCTTGATATATATAAAAGGAAGTCAGGGATTCCAGGTCAGAGACGGTCAGACAGGAGACAGCGGACGGAGAACAAGTGAGCGACGGACGCTCACAGTCCATTGCAGCCAACGGCTGTGGGACACACCAGTCACCAACGCTAGTCATTCCAGCAGCAGTAGTAGTCATTGTCAACCCTCGGCCATTTCATTGTCAATGCTCGCCGCCCACCACGTACAGCCGATGAGAGAAATAAAGTCAAAACTCCAACTATACTCATGTGTTGTGATTTTCTAAGTCCAACTACTTATACGAAGTAGGGCCGTGAATTTGAAGCCGCTATATAACATATAGAATTTGATGCCAGTACGTAACACATAGACACATCCATACATAATAAGCTGAAATTAATTTCAGCGCAAAGAACAAAGGGAAAGTAGGGTCTGCCACGGTTTCAATCGGTCCGATCTCTTCAGTTCAAGAGAGAAGTAACATAATCTAATATAATATAGGGTCCTGAAAAGATCGGATAGATCAAAATCGTGGTAGACCCATAATTATTTCTACAATTCTGGGAGCCACAAGGTTCCTGGTTCGATACCGATGCTCGCTAACTCAGCGTATGAGTAGTACAGGGATATGTGCGGTAAAGTGAGGAGCTGATGGTAGGTCTGGCGCTTCACCTCAGACGTTAAAAAAGTAATCCTTAGTCTAGCGAAAAGGGGATAGACTCCCTTGCTGTCTGGGTGATCCCGACTTTAGGCTACTCCGACGACTTTACTTATATATATATATATATATATATATATATATATATATATACATATATATGTGTGTGTGTGTGTGTGTGTGTGTAAGTTAAAAGAAAGGAAATGAATCCGACGGTATAAGTATAGATAAAAGGATATGAAAACACCACAAAATGCTGTTAAAGTGAAAACATTTTATAACATATTCATAGCTGATATTGAACAATATTTCGAGTTTATAAAAATCATCTTCAGAGCTTATTTATACTCCGTGTTTTTTTGTTTTTTTTAACTGTTACAATAAGATATACATAATCGGATGACCGAGAAAAATGCGGCGGAGTGCTCACATTCAAAACTATTGTATAACTTTTTTTTTCTTTTTTGCAACATCAAGGTTTTTGTTTTGAATTTATATGACTTTTGTCTCCGCTCTTGACAACACGGAGTAAAAACAAGCTCTGAAGATGATTTTTATAAAATCAAAATATTGTTCAATATCAGCTATGAATACGTTATAAAATGTTTTCCCTTTAACAGCATTTTGTGGTGTTTTCACATCATTTTATCTATAATCATATATATATATATATATATATATATATATATATATATATATATATAATATATGTGTGTATATATATATATCAGAAAGTACAAAAAATCTCGATACTTTTTTGACACACCTTGTAATCTGAATAAATTAGCATCCATTTATTGTTCATTTTTATCTTAAAAATACAGATTCAGTCTCAATACTTTTATGACACACCTTATATATATATATATATATATATATATATATATATATATATATATAGAGAGAGAGAGAGAGAGAGAGAGAGAGAGAGAGAGAGATACTGTCCACATTTAATCTAAATAGATTAGACTTTCTTGCAGGCAGAGTGACCTTTATTCAGTAATCTAATATTTTATGAGAAATCCTGTTGATCATGTAGGTGTTTGTCCAGTGCTAGGATCTTTGATTAAGCCCAGTCGTACTTTTATTGAAAATATCCCCATGGTCGTTGCTTGAGAGGTAAATAGATATTATTTAAAAGTCTTCTTCAAAGCTCTGTCCGATTGAATTATTGAGCTTGTGGTTTTACGTCAATGATGTCGGTTCTCTTTCAAGATCCAGGATTCATGGGTGTGCGGTTGAAAAGCCAACCTGAACAGTCGTCTTGGATCAAATAATATTCATTCTGCCGGAGAATATTGCGAGGTACAATTCATGTTTACCCATTCCCTCTTTATTTACATAAGTTGATTGCAGAAGTCAGTAAAATTTTATACGCAAATAAAAGCAACAAAAAAAAAATCTTAGAGTTATGGACCAAAACTAACAATTATTTTTTTATTCTATTTTTTTTTTTACCAGTATGTGCTTCCATTTAATTTTTGTCACATTTTCTCGTGACTACTTGAAAGTCATTCAATATTCCTCTAAAAAATACGGATGCACAATTTAGACTAGCCCCCCCCCCTGAAAGTTACAGAAGGGAAAGCCATTTGCATGTTATTTTGTTTATCTTTTTTTGTATGATTTTATTTCGCTTTGGAATATGATATTGATTGAATTAATTGCATCATTTATATCTTTTTTTTTAAATTGTAAATCATTGAATGGAAATTTCTTACTATGTTGTTATATATTTCCGTGATGATTTTTTATGGGGCAACCAGCGAGGATCTCACTCGCGATAAGTAATAATGATCAGCGAGACTAACTTTTAAAAAATGCCCCCTCTACCCAGGCGACGCCGGGTAGCCACTTCTAGTTGTAACAAAGTCAGTTTACGATAGTAAGACCCTAACGGTTGCAGCTTTAGAATACACCGACTGCACCTCTGTAGACCCGACTGTGCCTTTCACCCTCCCCAGTACAGCACCTGTTGGTCGTGGGTGGCGACCTGTGATGCTTAAGGACGGAATCCTGTGGATGAGCAGCTCATGGCATGCAACACTCCACTTTGGCTCTTACTTGGGCTAGACGGGCGGCCGCTGAGGTCCCCGCCCCCGACCAATCGTTGGTCACGTCAAGCCCTAGCACCTATATGTTTGTCCCGACCCTATTGCCCTTTTGGCAATTCCCAACCCTTTTTATCATATGGGTACTAAAAAGCAGTGGTTGAGGGTCTTCATGTCCTGGGTATAACGTTAAACTCTTACTGATGGTGAGGTTCCAGTTCTGGAGGTCTGGGGAATATAGAACACCGCTTCGTCACCATTGCTACCAGGTCCACTCTGACCCGGAGTGGTAGTACCTGTTAGGGTCCCATCTATATATATTTACCAACCCCTCCGCACGAGCAGGATGCGACACAAGGTCAATTTCTTAAGCGGAGTTTAACAGGTTTGAATTCAGAGTTTTCCTTCTCCTGGACCGGTTTGCCTAACCAAGGTAAAGAGCCCAGTCTGCCCTACTATTTATCCATAGCTGGAGGAGAGTAGGATTCAACCTTTCCCAAGGGTATTAGCGCAAAGTGAAAATGCAATTACCACATCCAGGATTGAACTCGGGGCGACGAGTCCCTTTCCCATTGACTTTAACCATTACACCACGCGCTTCCTTAGGGTCCCATCTATAGGTTTAGAAAATTTGATTTACAAAAAATGTTATTCCAAACTATAGCTACGAATGCTACTGGGCCAACTGCGGGACTGCCAGGATAATGGACTGGGGTCTGCTCAGCCTATTTTCACTTAAAATATCTCACGCACAAGTTCCACTGTAATTTTACATATAATCACAACATTCTTCTATACGTCAGCAGTCTCCCACTAATGGCCTGTCTTCAACTGTCCTCTCGGTCTCCAACTGGGAGACTATCTGCTATGTTGAGGCTCTGACCACTCAGCTGACATTTCCCTACATATCTACATATACAGGGTCAGGCAAAATGATCTGACACATTTGTAGGTTAAATAAAATGCAAATAAAGTAAAGAAACAAAACAGTGGTTTTATTTTCGAAAAGTAAATATAATGCCATTTTTTTTCATATAATGCCATTTCGTTTTGTTCTTTATATTTGCCATTGTTTCGTTTCTTTTCAGTTGCTCCCATGAATTGGAATGGTGAAGCATCGCGCTTTTATTTGGGAATTTGGATTTGTCATCGCTATCCATGCTACTTGCGCGGCTGATATAATGATGTTTATTTTCAAAGTATTCTTATCTGATACGATTGATTTAAAAAATCTATTCAACCTATTAAATGAACCCTAACACGTACTACCAATTCTAGGTCAGCAGTGGGCTGGCAGTAATTGGGAATTAAAGAAATAAAACCTACTCCCAGATCTCCAAATTGAGTTTCACTATTCAGATTGCAGTTTAGTGTCATTACTACGGGACACCCCTTTTGAGGGGGGGATACTACTCCTCTATGCGGT
>CM042152.1:93298510-93308510 GCA_023376005.1 Doryteuthis pealeii
CTGCTTGATTTCGAAGAGGTCTTCGCGAGCACTTCTTCACAATGATCTTCAAATGCATCCACATACAAAGATATTGATAAACGTTTCCACAATGAAAGCCGATGCTCACCGTCCAATTCATGCAGCAACTGAAAAAGAAACGAAAAACAATGGCATTATAAGAAACAAAAAATGGCATTATATGCAAAAAAAATGCATTATATTTACTTTTCGAAAATAAAAAACTTTTTTGTTTCTTTACTTTATTTGCCTTTTATTTAACCTACAAATGTATCAGATCATTGTTTTTTACTTCATTTGCATTTTATCAAACCTACAAATGTGTCAGATCATTTTGCCTTGACTCTGTACTTTGGATGCGTTCGTCGTGTAATGGTTATCGTCTTAGAAAATGGACACGGTAATCCGAGTTAAAATCCAGGACGAGTATGTTTGTATTTCGCATAACGCTATTAATTTGGGATATCAATATATACTTCAAATTATTCAACTTCTAGCTCTGGTTAAATAGCATTACAGACCGGGCACTTTAAATTTGGTATAGCAACCGAACTAGGAGAAGGATAAATCTAAATAAAAACCTGTTAAAATGACTGTGTGTCATATTCTGTTCGTGCGGAGGGCTTAATAAATACATAGATATACATCTTTCCACTGTATCATTTCTTTGTAACGCTATTGGTTTGACGAACAGATCCAACGCAGCTGTCACATTCTTATCTTAATTTTTTTTTAAATGTTTATATAATGTCAATAGATCACAACGGCCATTCCACTAAACACTTTTTTGGAAACACGTAAAAGAATAACATTAAATAGACACTAGTAAAAAACCAACAAATACTGTCCCATATCACACAGACCATCAGAGTGAGACAAACAAGACATGCTGGAAACTGTCGGAGTGTTACATAATCTATGCATAGATTATTGTCAACCCCCTGTCTGAAGGGATGGCCCATTTTCATATCACGGGCGGGACTTTCCATGGAATATTACAGAAAGCCCGCGAAATACGTGAAGTCACGTGGGACCTGGTTGGCTCTCAGTTTCAGATTGGACGTCAGGCAGATAAGGTCTTTCTGCTTTAGCCGAAGCTCACTGCACACGCGCCTTATGTTAGTTACATGAAATGTTTAGTTAAGTAAATAAAAGTTTACATAAATAATGTGGTTTTGTGGTTGATGAATGTCTTGGCAACGAGACTGATCTAATGAATTAAGTGCGACCGACCACCCAGACGAAGTCCCCAAGACTAGGTCCAGACGCTGGAAGAAGAACGTAAGATACCAAAGATGAGCAGAAGAATAATAGAAGTAAGAAAGTAAAAAAAGGGTATACAACAGGAGAAGCAAGGACGAACTCATAAGATGTTACCTCCACATAAGCATGTCAGTGTGGAGCGTCCAGCAAAGGCATATTTTGACCAGCTCTGAGCGGATACTGGATGCTGCTCAGCGGACCTCCCAAGAACGATGAATGATAGTGACGGTTGGCGAGAGATTGTCATCGATATCTGTGCCACTGGAGCGGCATGATGATAATGATGTTTAGTTTCAAGTATTCTTATCTGATACGATTAATTTTAGTATTATCTGCGTTATTCGGACAATTGTCCTCATCTTCATATGCCGATATGCCCTCCAGCCTTCTTCAAGTATTTCTTGTCGGACTGAATAAGGCCGGAGGGCATATCGGCCGAAACGTTGTACAGATTACAATGAAGATGAGGACAATAGTCCGAATAACGCAGATGATACGAATCATCAAGTCTCATTTCAGACATTCAGAGAAACGATTAATTTTAACGTCTATTTAACCTATATTGGAACCCTAACACGTACTACCAATCTCGGTCAGATTGGAGCTGGCAGTAATGGGAATAAAGAGATAAAACCTACTCACCAGATCTCCAGAATTGGAGTTTCACTATCAGATGCAGTTTAGTGTCATACACAGGACACCCCTTTCGAGGGGGGTACTACTCCTCTATGCGGTAAAATAGGGTTTTCTATTGAAAACTAGCTGAAAATATTTATTTGGGGTGGGGTGGGGGCTAAATTTACATTTACTTGTCGATAAAAACATGGCTTACTTTTAACGCCTTCAAACCACTAAAAAAAAATAATTTGTCGATAAAAACGCCTTCAATCCGCTAAAAAATATCTTTTTTTTTTCGGTATTTTATCTTTTTTTCGACATTCAATTACAAATAAAAAAAATCAAAACATACAAAAACGGTATTTTATATTTCATTTAAAGAGGGTTGCTTTTTCAGCTATCACCGCCTAGCGTTTTTTAAGACAGTAGGCCGGGACGGAATTCTGCGAATAGCACCTATTTGTTTTTAAATAGGAGAGGCGTTGAAGTAGAAATTATATTTCTCCACTTGATCGGACCCCCCCCCCCCCCCGAACTAGAAACTTGGGGCTAGCGCCCTTCTCCCCTTCCAATTAACACGCCTGAAATCAATCGCTCAAACTATCTAACTATCTGACGTAATGGCTAATGTGCTGGACTAGGATATCGTAGTAAGAGTGTCCCACTATTACGTTCACTTTTGGGCTAATAGTCTTGGGAAAGGTATGAACCAGCCAGTATATTCTAAGCCCTCCCGCCAGACCAGTAAAATGTATGTGTGTCCTTTCTATCTCTGTGTAAAACCGATAGTGTACCACAGCAATTCAGAATTTTATGGTCCAGGGAAAAAGTAGCAAAAAATTAGGTATGACCAGCAAAATAACATACCCAAGAACAAAATAACCATTTAATTTTTATCCCATTTCTAAGTGATTAACTTCAGTTAAATTAAATTACATGCCATCCCCTATTCCGATCATTCCTTGTGTCATACGATGCCAGATGAAGTTAATATCCGGTAATGACGCCGTTAAAAAGCCCTCCAGCTTTGGTAAGCATGGTTTGACTTGATCATCGTATCGATCAGGGTTAATCGAAACGCTATCAGCTGAACAAACTTTCAAAGTACGGCAATCATTACTTTGCCAATGCCCATAAATTTTAAACTTTTCTATCGTCCATCTTGTTTCAGCGCCAGATTACTGCCATTTCTTGCAAAGCCAAGTGATGCGTTTCGTTGGATAACCGTCAGCGGAACAAAGGCAAAAGCAAGAATGTGTATCCGATTCCAGTACATGAAACGTTCTTATTACACAACATTAATTACCCCGCATGACTGACAAAAGTTTCTTTAATAACTGAGAACAAAGGGTGAGATATTGTCTGTATGATGCAATGAAAACTTTACAGGGAGATTACTTTGAAGGTTTCCTCATTTAAAAGCTCATCGAGTTGTCTTTGGTGGCATCTCTAGAGTAACAAAAAAAAGAAGAAAAGTCGTCGGGGACGCCTAAAGTCGGTATCAACTACACAACAAGAGAGTCTATCCCCTTTTCACTAGCGCTAGATCAAGGAGATTCGTTTAACGTCTGAGGTGGAGCGCCACACCTACAATCAGCACCGAATTTTACCGCACCGATCCCTGTGCTACTCATACACTGAGTTGGCGAGGGCTGGCATCGAACCAGGAACCCTGTGGTTCCAAGGTGGACGCTCTACCGACTGAGATAATTGGCAATTCAGTCTCGAAAGACTATGATAAAAGTTTTTGTGTGCCCCTGAAATTGCAGCGCCTCCTGTGACTATGAAGTCCTATGTTTGAGAAACATTCTCGACCACAGATTTTGCATTTGTAGGTTGTCCCTGTAGATGATGATGTCCCGATGCTTTGTTGCCGTTGCTTTCTTATGGACCTCTTAGCTTCATGATGTTGTATCAGGGTGACTTCTGACATGTACAGTCCTCTATGGAGATTCTGCCGCCACCGAGGGCGGTCTTGAGCCAAGTTTTCCCAGCTGGAAGGCACAATGCCAAAGCACCTGAGATCATTTTTGCAGACATCCTTGAATCGCAGTAGGGGGCGACCAATCTGTCTTTTACCAGATGTTTGCTCTCCATACAGGATGTTTTTCGGGATTCGTCCATCATCCATACGACGTAAATGACCCAACCATCTGAGACGACGTTGTTGTCTCAGTAGAGAGTACAGACTGAGCTAACCGGCCTTTATAAGTAACTCGAAATAGGTAATATTTGTTTATATCTAAGCACTAAAAGGAAAAAATTCATGACTTGCATTTATTCAATTTTTAAAAATTTGTAAGAAATTTTGATTTCGGGCGAGTCACCATTGTCTTGGGTCCCATCTAACCCGGGGTGGTAGAACTATTCAGTTTCCCATCTATGGGTTAAATAGGAAAAATAAGTGTTAAAAATTTGTTAAAACTTGAGAATTTAAAAAAAATGAATACCCATCAAGCATGAATTTAAGAAAACGCCTACGGCATAAAATACCCAGCAAGAGTTGATATGCCGTAAAATCCAACGAACTAAATCAAATAAATCTATCTATTTCCTCTGAAACTGCAACTGATACAGAGACACTATAATAATATTGAATTCATCAATTCTTCAACAAAAAACTGTATATATATTTCCATAGTCAGCATCACTATATATTTATCTACTAATTTTATCTATTGATTTTAACATTCGAGACATTTTGGTTAAGTAAAAAAGCAGCAGCAGCTTAAGAATTAATTGCATGCATACGTTGTGGCAGCTTAATCTAGTTGAAAAACGCTCTCTTTCGAAAAATATAGAAAAAGAAAATAAGCGTCCTGACTTACTGGTCAAGCTGGCGTCCACGATTTGGAAGAGATGCAATATGATAAAAAAAAACAGCCGAGCTAAAACACTTTAATATAAAAACCACTGACACATCCACCATTGAATTGGATATCCACAGATGAGTAGTTCTTTTTTTTTTCATTGACTTCACGCATAAAAAATTGCTCCCTCATCACACAAAACAAAAACAAACAAAAAGGAACTTCGCTCTCTCTATATTTCTAGGATAATTTTGGTTTGCTTTTGTTCTTCGTTGATTAATAAACTGATCATATCGAAAGAGAAGAAGAAGAAGAAGAAGAAGAAGAAGAAGAAGAAGAAGAAGAAGAAAGAAGAAGAAAGAAAAGAAGAAGAGAAGAAGAAGAAGAAGAAGAAGAAGAAGAAGAAGAAGTTGAAAAGAAGAAGAAGAAGAAGAAGAAGAAGAAGAAGAAGAAGAAGAAGAAGAGAAGAAGAAGAAAGAAGAAGAGAAGAAAAGAAGAAGAAGAAGAAGAAGAAAAGAAGAAAGAAGAAGAAGGAAGAAGAAAAGAGAAGAAGAAGAGAAAGAAAAGAGAAGAAGAAGAAGAAGGTTGAAAGAAGAAGAAGAAGAAGAGAAGAAAGAGAAGAAAAGAAGAAGAAGAAGAAGAAGAAGAAGAAGAAAGAAGAAGAAAAGAAGAAAGAAGAAGAAGAAAAAGAAAAAAGAAGTGATAGAAGAAGAAGAAAGAGAGAGAGAAGGAAGAGAAGAAGAAGAAGAAGAAAGAAGAAGAAGAAGAAAGAAGGAAGAAGAAGAAGAAGAAAAAGAAAAGAAGAAGAAGAGAAAAAAAAGAAGAAGAAGAAGAAGAGAGAAAGAAGAAGAGAAGAAAAAGAAGAAGAAGAAGAAAGAAAGGAAGAGAAGAAGAAGAAGAAGAAGAAGAAGAAGAAGAAGAGAAAGAAAAAGAAGAAGAAGAAGAAGAAGAAGAGAAGAAGAAGAAGAAGAAGAAGAAGAAGAAGAAGAAGGAAGAAGTTTGAAAGAAGAAGAAGAAGAAAAGAAGAAGAAGAAAGAGAAAAAGAAGAAGAAAGAAGAAGAAGAAGAAGAAAGAAGAAGAAGAAGAAGATAAGAGAGAGAAGAAGAAGAAGAAGAAGAAAGAAGAAGAGAAGAAGAAGAAGAAGAAGAAGAAGAAGAAGAAGAAGAAAGAAGAAAGAGAGAAGAAGAGAAGAAAAGAGAAGAGAGAGAAGAAGAGAAGAAGAAAAGAAGAAGAAGAAGAAGAAGAAGAAGAAGAAGAAGAAGAAGAAGAAGAAGAAGAAGAAGAAAGAAAGAAGAGAAGAAGAAGAAGAAGAAGAAGAAGAAAGAAGAAAAAGAAGAAGAAGAAGAAGAAGAAGAAGAAGAGGAAGAGAAGAAGAAGAAGAAGAAGAAGAAGAAGAAAGAAGGAAGAAGAAGAAGAAGAAGAAGAGAAGAAGAAGAAGAAGAAGAAGTAGAAAGAAGAAGAAGAAGAGAAGAAGAAGAAGAAGAGAAGAAGAGAAGAAGAAGAAGAGAAGAAGAAGAAGAAGAGAAGAAGAAGAAGAGGAAGAAGAAGAAAGAAGAAGAGAAGAGAAGAAGAAGAAGAAGAAGAAGAGAAGAAGAAGAAGAAGAAAGAAGAAGAGAAGAAGAAGAAAGAAGAAGAGAAGAAAGAAGAGAAGAAAGAAGAAGAAGAAGAAAGAAAAGAAGAAGAAGAAGAAGAAGAAGAAGAAGTGAAAGAGAGAGAGAAGAAGAGAGAAAGAAGAAGAAGAAGAAGAAAGAAGAAGAAGAAGTTGAAGAAGAAGAAGAAGAAGAAGAAGAGCGTTGAAAGAATGAAGATGAATAGAGAAGGGAGGTTTAATCAAAATTATTATGCATTTTACATATTGAACTATTTGACAATAGCACTTAAGTAAACATATCAAACGTTGTAATAATTAAATCATCATACTGTGGTATATCCACAGGTCCTGTTACTAAACATTAGTATCCCTACACACCTAATCTTTAATACCCTAGATATGTCGTCTTTCCAATCCCAATTATCATCTTCATTCTGTTAATGTGTTCTCACTTGCAAAAATATCTCTTCTGCAGGAACCTTGGAGTTGTATCCTGGACATATAAATGTAATTTGTGTCCGAGATTATCGGCCGTGACATATAAAAATATTAATCGCCTTCATTGTACATTCATTGTAATGTCATGGCTGACAACGACAAGAGTCATTGCTGCGAGAGAAAAGTAGGTTGTCTTGTTTCATGCAGATCTGTACCAGCGCTGCATGCAGACACTTGTTCGTCCCTGAGAAAAATTCAGTGGTATTGACTATGGGGTAAAATAGAGTTTTGTGGCTGAAAACTAGCTGAAAACATCCGATGGAGACCCCAAAAGAACATTATTTTGCCCAGCACAAAAGTTTTCTTTGGTACAATTTATTCATGCAGTATTTTTACATTTTAAGTTGTTAATGATTTCTGATTTTGTTATAACAAAATCAATAGGCAGAAAAATTCGATGTGGCTCAACATATATGAAAAAATATTATTATTATTCTACATATATTGAACATTATTTGTAATGTAAAGATAGTTTGTTTTTTGCTCAGAAGGGAAGATACATCAGTTAAAAAATTTTTAATGCCCTTTTATGTTTTAAGTGTTTCCATTCCACCATAGGATAAGGTCTATATGGTGAAAAATAATTGTAAGAGTGCAATGGTAATGATTAGGATTATGTTAGTGGTTGAACATATTGTAACATTACACCGTTACTAAATCGTATATGTAACGTGGCCGTCGTCCTTCTCACAAGGTATGGAAACTTCTTGGGTTGTTTACAACTCCACACACCCGCAGAATCTAGTAGTTCTTTGGTCAGTCAGCAGATGAGTATCAACCGAGTATCAACTTACACAGGTCGCATGCTCTTCGTTACGGCCAATTTGATTTGTTGACAAGTATATATCTCCTTAGCATCAGTCAAGTATCTGTTCACGTTTGTTTGTTTAATGGCTTTCATTCATGATTTCCCGTACGATTTCTTTGGCGTAATAAATAAAGATGTGGGCAGTATTTCGTGCTTTTCATAAAGTTATTCCCTTAATGCAAGTTATTGAGAGAGAGAGAGATAGTCGGCTTCCTTAAATATGTTTTTTAATGATGCTCTTAACTTCGTTCCAATTATCAGGCTTCACACTTCAGCGACACCAGCCTCAGTCGCTCGCCTCCGACTACTAACTCGGCCAAACTGCTAACCCCGACTGCTCTCGGCAAAATCCGTAACCCGGCCTTCTAATCAGCTCCACGGCCCCAGACCAACTCACTCAAAATCTAAGGTTGTCTCATTATATAGAAATCGATGTCGAGCTTTCTAGAATATTCTGGAACCTTTCGAACGTTCTAACTATTTTACCAAATTACACGTGTCATTTAAGAGGTCAACAGGTCAACCATCCTTTCTCTGACAAACCGATTAAACTAAATTTTAATAGCAAATTCCCAGACTCACTGGCTCCGAATAGACTCAAGGTGATAATTAGAGTTTCATATTGTTCTTGCACGCCCACTCCCGTAAGGTCTGAGAATCATGCTACATTCCACTAAGGGTTCTGTGTCTGGCACAAGGCCACAAATATGGTGTTCCCGGGTAAGACGTACCCATTATGCAACAATATTTGAAATAATTTAGAAACAATACATTTCGCTTGTATCAATCATATAATAGTAAGGTATCGTGCTATCATGTACATATTTGAACTAATTCAATTGAAAAAGGCATGAACTTTACATCCCTGCTAAGGGTTAAATACTACCATTACAGTTTTTTTCAACAAATATGGCTTTGGCATTAAATAATCTACATTGAGTTTCAGTTTGAGTTTTGTTTAACGGCATATCAACCTCTGTGGGTCATTTAATGCCAAAAAGGTTATTTTGGATTTCAGTCTTTAAAGTAGTGGTTCTATGGAGATAATTGGTTATATTCTGTTATATTTTGTTGAAAAGGTTGCTTTTTTTTTAAATAAAATTTTAAAAATTTTCAGGGTTTGTATTCTTAAAGATGTCTCTTAAGTTTCCTGCTTGATAGTAATTCTACATTGATAGATTGATATGTCATTAAAGAGAATAAACAGACCAGACCTGAAAACTACTTTTATCTCCAAATTTTATCCATTGTAGTTGAAATTAATAGGAAAATTACTTTTCGTACTATGAGAAAAATATTCGGGCTCTTTTTTCTGTAACCGAAACTACGTTACTTCTTACGTCACAGTAATTTTTAAAAAATCCATGAGAAATCAGTTAACAGTCAAATTTTCATGAATATTTTGATACTTATTCACCTTTAGGTGAATTTATGTTTAAAATAGATTTCCCTAAAATATATTAAGGGAAATATGTTTTTTACTAGATTAACCCAACGCCTTATTTTCTTTTTTTGAAACTCGGAAAAATATATTTTACTCGTACGATTTTTAGTTTTTTCTATAAAGATAAAAATCTTAATAATTAGATCATAACTTTTTAGAAGCGTTTTGGAGGTACTTACTGTCGTAAAACAAAACAAATATCTCAGTGGAATGGAGTGAATATGATCCGTATAAATAATTCATTATTTCGCATTGCTTGTGACTGCTACATGTTGCTAGTTGAAATAACATTTTGAAAGAGACAAGAAATTTGTTAATGGACGAGGTAGTCAATCAATCATTTTATTGCCTACACTACAGTAAACGGTATTTTTCCTATAGGCAATCTATATGCAATGATTTTCACCTTTGAATTCTTCTCTGTATCAATGTTACGATTTTTCTGGCCATCCTTAAGGCTTCTATTAAGAGCGCTGTCCAGCAGGGATCCTTTGTGTTAAGCAGAGCGCGATCCTTAGTGAATAATCCTTTGGTTGTTCCTTGGTGCTCCTCAATCTTGCAGGTTCTTCGTCAATGATTGTAAATGGACGTCTGTCAGTATCAGCCATTAAGTAGTTAACCAACCAACTGTTGATTGGCTGAGGTTTAAACCACGTGACCCCGCTTAGTCTATAGATTTACGTGGCAGATTGCAGCACGGCTTATATACAACAAATAACCCAACAAATGTAGGTAATGGTGTCATAATGGATATTGCAGCAGAAATGGAAATGGATAAGTAAAATTCGCCTCACCCCACACGAATTATTGATAAAATAATATGTCAGATTGTGTTCTAGAAGGACAGGTCTTGATTCGAAATCACGATCTTGATTTGAAACCCTATGCCGTTGATTTGTGTGGGAGACATAAAGGCGAGAGATGACAACTCAGGATAATGGAGTGGGGGTCCGTGCAGCCTATTTTCA
>CM042152.1:93313510-93343510 GCA_023376005.1 Doryteuthis pealeii
TTTTTTGTAAATAATTTTTCTATGGAAGTACCCATTGTGTAAAGGTTATCTTCATAGGAAATGGACACAGCAAACATGAGTTCAAATCCTGGACGAGGCTGGTTGCATTTCACATAGTGCTAATACTCTTGGGAAAAGTATGCATCAGACAATTCTCCATCAGGGCAGATTGGGCTCTTTAACCTTGGTATGTTAACCAGTCTAGGAGAAGGAAATCTGAATTCAGATTAAACTGCTTAAAAACTGACCTTGTGTCACATCCAAAATTTTGAATTAAATTTTTTTTTTTAAATGTTTAAATGAGAAGAAATTAAAATCAGCTATTTCTGCTAACTTATAAGTTAATTGATTAAGATTTTTTTTCTTTAGAGGCATCCATTATTATATATTCAGATTATGTTGCAAATATAAGACTAAACAGAAATATTGACAGAATTCAACCAACATATTGTATGTTAAACATGGATTACAAAAGATATATCTATCTACTTTCATAGTTCATGCTTTATTTTGTCATATACACCAGATTTCATGTAGGCGAGGTGGTCTAATGGTAAGAGTCGTAGGAAATGGACTCGTCAACGCGAGTTCAATTCTTGGACGAAGACGTTGGCATTTCACATGGCGCTAATACCCTTGGGAAAGGTATGAATCCAATTCTCCCTCCAGCTATGGATAAATAGCAGGGCAGACTGGACTCTTTAACCATGGCTAGGTAACCAGTATAGGAGAAGGAAAACTCCGAATTCAAACCTGTTGAACTCCGCTTAAGAAATTGACCTTGTGTCGCATCCTGCTCGTGCGGAAGGGTTGGTAAATATACATACACCAGATTTCCGTCGATAACTTGTTAGCAACATTCCATGCTTTACCTAGTTGAGATATTGTTACCGAGATATATGAACTTCTAATTTCACGGGTTGGCCATTTATTGAGGTGAGTGCACTATTTTGGTTAGAATATATGTACACTGTTTAATCTGAGTTCACATTAAGACGAATGCCTCTGGCTGTCTGCTCCAGGCGATACAGCAGATATTCGGCTTGAACAGGTGCATTTGAAAGAAGCGCTAAAAGGTTAAAGGTGATATTGGTTTAAACGTTGAGTTTAAATAGCCACATTATTTTTTTAGAATCTATGGAACAATGATAATATGTAATCTAAGATTTTCCGATGATCCTTAGAAATCCGAAGAATCTATTCAGTGGAGAAAAGATAAAGAAATATTTTGAGTGTTGCTTAGCAATAAGAAGACATGAGAGATGGCGCAGTGGATATAGATATTGAGTTAAGACAGTTCTAAGTGACTGTTATTTCTAGGCTGCAGGTTCAATCCAGGTTAAGGGTGATAGTAACATAGAGTAACAATTAACACAGCTTAACTCTTGTACCTAGTCATGGTTAGCGGATTGAGAACAATATACTCCCGTGGATACAATAAAGGGTTGGTTTCAGAGTTCTGTGAAGGCTTCCAACTACGACAATTGTGTACTCGAGTTCGAAGAGTGTTGCATAGCGCTTCTTCGCTACTCAGAATCGTATACGTTGCTGGTATACTGCTTAATGAAATCACAAGGCATGCTGTATGTAGTAGGATATTTGACTTTATTTCTTTCGGCTGTACGTGGTGGGTGGTGAGCGTTGACAATGGGAACTACTACTACTACTACTACTACTGTTGCTGGGATGGTGAGGTAAGGGGGTGTGGAACCTCACTGCCCGCTAGCAGCGCTCGACCGTGTCGACGGTCAGACTCCTTGTGCTCTGTTCGCCGTCTCCTATCTGCCTCTAACTGCTACTGCTGACCCCTTAAGTAAAGGCAGCCGCCCACACATCCTTTTGTTCCTTTGACCGGAAGTTCTTTCTTCCCCCTCCAGTCTCTTTGTTCAAATTCCCGTTTTTACAGAGGAAGTCTTTTGTTACCCTTCCTTTTGTTACCCCTGACTTTCTGTCTAAGCTATCTATTATTTTCTTTTGTTCAATTTCTTCTTTTGTCCCGGTTTCGAATTTCCCGTGAAAATAAATGCGGCGATCCTAAAACATAACCAAGAGAAGGTACCCGAGTTTGAGAATGTTCCCGTGTACGACAAGAAATGCCTGAAGAAGGCTGGAGAGCACATTGGCCGAAACATTGTACCGATAGCAATAAACATAAGGACAATAGTACAAATGATATAAATGTTTTTGATACATTGTAATTTTAAGATAATGTCAAAAATTTTCTAATAACATGTGAGGGATATCTCCGTGGCGTAGTGGCTAACATACTGGACTTTGACATCATAGAAAGTATTAACCCAACTTTTTCATGACTGGTAGGATGTCAAGCAGAGTTGCAAGTATGGGGCACCCGGAGAGTGTTGCATAAACTATGTGGTAGCATAGATTATTGGCAACAGCCTGTAATTCTGCGGTTCCAGATTTTACATATCACGAAGTGCAAAATCACTGGAGAGTTGAAATCTCGTACGTCACGTGATTTTGATTTAGATAGTTGACAGTCAAACACCGGATGGAACAGACGTGTTTCATCCCGGTTGTCACTCCGCGTGTCGAGTTAGTTACAAAAGGCAAATAAAGCTTTGAAAAGCAACAAGCGTTATTGATTAATTAAGCATGCCCTAGTTAGAAGTCTGGCCAAGCAGGAAAATGAAGAATCAACAAGAAAAATCAGACTAGACCAAGTAGAATCCAACATGGCGACTCAGTGGTATGGAGAAGAAAGAAGACTAGGGATCACAAATGGCCGAAGTAGAAGTAACAACCAAGATATGAATCTGTCTGTCTGTCTGTCTCTGTCTGTCTGTCTGTCTGTCTCTCTGACACAAAAGAACTCATTGTTTATATACCCCTAACATGGGTATATAAGTGAAGGATCGAACTCGCCTTTCAGTAGTAATATATCTACGAGTCTAGATTATTGAATGTTAGGATGGGATGCCCTGCGACATCGTAGTAAGGGAGTTCGATCTCATGTCGAGCTATTTCGTTCACTTGTGGAGTAATGCACTTGGGAAAGGTATGAACCTCCTCCTTCAAGTTATGGGTTAACTAGTACAAGGGTGTTTTTGCTTTACATATCCCACAAAGATTGATATGATATACCATTAAACAATGAAACCAAACGAGATCTAATAAAACGTACGTCGGGGTGGCCTAAAGTCGGTATCAGCCAGACAGCTAGGAAGTCTATCCCTTTTCACGAGCGTTAGACCAAGGAGATTGTTTTTGCATCTGAGGTGGAGCGTTACACCTACCATCAGCTCCTTACTTTACCACACAGATCCCTGTGCTACTCATACGAGTTAGCGAGGGCTGGTATCGAACCTGGAACCTTGTGGTTCCTAGGCGGACGCTCTACCGGCTGAGGTAAACCATCCCCTTTTAAAACGTAAAAAGTAAAGTCCTCGGGGTGGCCTAAAGTCGGTATCAACCAATCAGCGAGGGAGTGTATCCCCTTTTCAATAGCGCTAGACCAAGGAGATTTTTTTTGCGTCTGAGGTGGAGCGCCACACCTACCGCCAGCTCCTTAATTTACCGCACAGATCCCTGTGCTACTCATACGCTGAGATGGCGAGGGCGGGTATCGAACTAGGAACCTTGGTTTCTAGCCAAGCACTCTACCGACTACGGTTCACCTCCCATCTCATAAACCAGTTAAGAAAGAAAGGCATGCAGGGCACACAGACTTATAATCGATGTATTATGGAATTCTACATATTGACACACCAGTGTTTGCAAACCAGCAAAAACTTGCAAAGTCGTCTAGACTACTTATCGAGAGCCGTTAAGAATGGAGTTCAAGGGAGCGTAAAAAAAGCTTACGCAATCAGTTTAATTATCTAATCAACCGACTTGTATCATTTCACTTGATTTTCCGTCATAAAATGCTATATAAAACTACGTTTATTATTGGTAAATTAAGACTACATTTAAAACGTTTCAGTCATGTTTAGTAAGCTGGTCTCGCAGATCTGATATTACTGAATATTGAGTTTTGATTCTCGCTGGATGCCCCATCAAAATCTCTATGTAAAAAAAAAACCTTGTGTCAGTCCGGTCTGCTGGGAGGCCAGGAAGAAATAACCTTGGTTTCTAGCCAAACACTCTACCGACTACTGTTCACCAGGCTACAGCATTTTTACTCTACTGGGGTTGCCTATATAGCTAAAGTCATTTGTGAAAAGGTCCTGAAATGATGTACAGATTTCAGCTGATGTATAAGTGAACATAACTAAATCAATATATTTTGAGGGAAGGCAGAGAAAGAAGTTTATTTCAAAGTTTCTGTTTGATATATTTTCTGATTTCTCTCTCACATACAAACACACATTTTATAATTTGCTGACAACTTAATCTTCCTCCCACCTCATCGCATGCAGAAGCCAATCAGCGAGGGAGTCAATCCCCTTTTCCCTAGCGCTAGACCAAGGAATGGTTTTTGCGTCTGAGATGGAGCGCCACACCTACCATCAGCTCCTTACTTTACCGCACATATCCCTGTGCTACTCATACGCTGAGTTGACGAGGGCCGGTTTCGAACTAGGAACCTTGTGGTTTCTAGCCGAATGCTCTACCGACTGAGAACGTAATATGCCAAAATAATCTTCCTCCCACCTCATCTCATGCAGATATTGATTCGTGTCAGAATAATGAAATAAATTTTGAAAAACTGCCTTGACACAGTTGGCTTTTATCAGTAATTATCATGGAGAGATTTCCTGTTGATTACTTTACACATGCGTCGTCGTCCAGGTAGCATTTTATTTTATTCAAATCTTCAGACATGTACTTTCTTTTTCTGAACACGTACATTTTCTCTGGTACACTTGGGAATAGAAAATTATATTATTTTGTTTTAAATGTGCTGTGTCTTCTTTTTAAATATTCCTTCAGTAAAGCGTCGGGTACGCGAGTGAGTGAGAGAATGTGTGTGTGTGCCTGTGTGCCTGTGTGCCCCCCCCCTCTCTCTCTCTCTCTCTCTCTCTCTCTCTCTCTCTCTCTCTCTCTCTCGCTCGCTCGCTCTGTGTGTGTGTGTCCCAGTATACTCTCTGAAGGAAATGCTGTTAGCTATAACGACAAATAACGTCTACAAAAACAGCCAGAATACACCGAACACACAAATTATAGCTCAGTTTAAGAGATAAAAAATATATTGGCGAACCAACACAGAACTTTAGGACAAAGTGAATAATTTAATTAATTTCAATGATTAAAAAAAATGTTGGTTGTTTTACGGCATATCAACCCTCTTTTGAGTCATTCAATGCTGAATAAAGTCTTTTTTGCTAACGAAAGGACTCAGGTTGCTTACAGTACCTGCTGTTGCTTAAATGGTTGCTACTTAACTTTGGTGATCTAGCAGGAACTTATGCTTTCAGCATGACCGTAATAAATTTTGCTTGAGTTGCAAAAACCTTGATGATCGTGCAGGGTCAGGTAGGCCTAAAACTGTGGATTCTGAAGCCATAGAGGTAAATCTGGTGAGTAGCACTCAGAGAGTATCAAGCAAACATGGCATTTCAAAGTCCAGTGTGGTCTGTCACCTTCACGATTTCGGCAAAAGCAACTGGAAACTGGCAAAGTTTGTTTCCTGTTACTACTAAGATATTGCATAACTTTTGACCAGCCTTAATATATATATATATATATATATATATATATATATATATATATATATATAGAGAGAGAGAGAGAGAGAGAGAGAGAGAGAGAAAGTGAACAAAGTTAATTTAGTATAAAATTTGATTCATTTTCATCAAAGTACATGCAATGTTTGTATCGAGACGAAAGTTGTAGGGATCCCTGAGGCGTAATGGCTAACGTCCTGAGCTTCGACATCGTAGTAAGCGGGTTCGAATTCCGGTCACGTATTTACGTTCAATTTCGAAATATCCTTGGAAAAGGTATTAACACACTCATCCCCTAGCTAAAGGTAAATAGAACCACTACTGTTCTTCTACAAGGATGAGTTGGGTCATTAAATAACCAGTGAAGGTAGATTAAACTGAAGTTGTATTTAGTGGAACATACATAAACAACGAATTAATTACATTTTACCGAAGTGTCTGGGAAAACAAGCTGGATAGATTATTGCACAAAAAGGCACTGAGTGTTGTTTTGTAGAATTGCTGGAAGCATCACCCTACAAATGTTGTATACCCTTTCTTTACTTCTATTATTCTTCTGCTCATCTTTGGTATCTTACGTTCTTCTTCTAGTGTCTGGACTTCGTCTTGCTGGCTGGTCGTCCTTGATTCATTTCTTCTTCTAGGTCAGTCTTGTTGCCAAGACATTCATCAACCGCAAAACCATATTATTTATTTAAACCTTTATTTACTTAACTAACATCTTCCTCTAACTAAAACACAACGCGCGTGTGCACATGAGCTCCAGCTAAGTCAGATAGGCCTTATCTGCCTGACGTCCAAGCTGAAACTGAGAGCCAACCAGGTCCCACGTGACCTCACGTATTTTGCGGGCTTTCTGTAATATTCCCTGGAAATATGAAAAGGGGCAATTCCTTCAGAAATACAGGGCGTTGACAATAATCTATGCATAGATTATGTGACAAAAAGTCCATGTGTTCCAATCAAGATGGTGTCATAATCTCATTAAACGTCAGGAAACAGCAATTGCACGGCCATGCACCTCCCATCTCATAAACCAGTTAAGAACGACAAGGAAGGCATACTGGGCACACAAACTTATAATTGATGTATTATGGAATCCTACATATCGACACACCAGTGTTTGCAAACCAGCATAAACTTGTAAAGTCGTGTAGACTACTTACCAAGTTCGAGAGCCGTTAAGAATGGAGTTCAAGAGAGCGTAAAAAAAAGCTTACGCAATCAGTTTAATTATATAATCAACCGACTTGCATCATTTCGCTTGATTTTCCGTCATAAAATGCTATATAAAACTACGTTTATTATTGGTAAATTAAGACTACATTTAAAACGTTTCAGTCATGGTTAGTAAGCTGGTCTCGCAGATCTGGTATTACTGAATATTGAGGTTTGATTCTCGCTGGATGCCCCATCAAAATCTCTTTGTAAAAAAAAAACCTTGTGTCAGTCCTGTCTGCTGGGAGGCCAGGAAGAAATATTTTAAAAAAATGTTCCTACTACCTTATATATTAAAACAGAAGACATCTCACGTGGTGTAATGGTTAGCACGCTAGATTCGTAAAGAATAATTAATGAGTTCGATTCTCATTACATCTGGACTTGTGCCGTATCTAAACTAAGCTTAGTAAATAACTATATCTTCAAACAGTTAGATAATGCCACCTATCTGATTGATTTTAATGGCATGCTTAAAGGTTAGGAAACTGAGTTCGATGTACGTTCATATTTATATTAGTGTGTAGTTAATTCTATTTTTTCTTTCACGGTGACTTATCAAATACGAATGATTTTTTGATCCGATCTATTTGACCCATAGATGGAATCCTAACAGGTACTAAAATTCCGAGTCCGAGTGTACCAGGGAGTAATTGCAATGAATGGGTACTCCCTGCTCTCCAGATCTCCAGAATTGGTTCCTCAATAATAGATGCAGTTTAATTTCCCAAAATAAGAGGAGTCCCACCTTTTATTTTGTTTTAACCCCTTTGCAAGGGATATAGTCAAACTATTCTAAACCCCACCGACAGTGTTAATGCCACCGTTGGTTTTGTTAGTGTTGCCATTAAAACTTGAAAGATAAATCTACTGATTCCTCAATTTAGTAAATAACAACGTTATTAATAAAATGATACTAATGAGGCCCTCAGGCAGAAACTTTACAAAATTTTAGTAAAAAATTGTTTTCATTGAAGTTAAAAAAAAAGCATGAATGTAAATATCTGATTTTTTTACATCGGTAAAATATCTCCTCGTCCGTGAGTGATAAAGTTTGTATTCACTCATGTTGGAATATTTGGCTATATAGTTACTTACTAAGCTTAGCTTAGATGTGGCACAAGACAAGTAAGTATGGGGCACCAAATTAGAAATGAACTCACTATCAATGGTCTGCAAATCTACTTTGCCAAAAATTACACTAGGTGAGATGACCATATTTGGCTATATAGTTATTTACTACAGTTGTTTGCTAAGCTTAGCTTAGATGTGGCACGATGCCAGAAGTATGGGGCGCCCAGTGAGAATCGAACTCACTAACAATGGTCTGCTAAGCTAGCTTGCTAACCATTACACCACGTGAGGTGCCCATATTTGGCTATATAGTTATTTACTAAGCTGAGCTTAGATGTGGCACACGGCCAGAAGTATGGGGAGCCCAGTGAGAATCGAACTCACTAACAATGGTCTGCTAAGCTAGCTTGCTAACCATTACACCACGAGGGGTGCCCATATTTGGCTGTATAGTTATTTACTAAGCTTAGCTTAGATATGGCACAAGGCCAGAAGTATGGGGCTCCCAATGAGAATCGAACTCACTAACAATGGTTTGCGAAGCGAGCTTGCTAACCATTACACCACGAGGGGTGCCCATATTTGGCTGTATAAGATATGCTGGAGCCCACCACATAAATTTATAAACTCTTTGTGGCTACGTGAATTCAATCAGCCAATCAACACGCCCGAATACGTGGTTGGTTAACTATTTAATGGCCGATCATGAAAGGCTTTCAGTTGCTCGTATTTGACTCAGACGAACCGATCAACAACACAGGGATTCTGATTGACACTAAGGAACAAAAGGATTATACCTAACACTAAGGAACACAAGGGATCTCCACTATAACAGACTTTGTCTTGCCTTGGCATTGGAACATAAGGTCTTCATGGCTTTGCCAAGTGTAATAAGTAATTGAGAGTTACCTCCCCTATTTATCATTACCCCCCTCCCTTTCAGAGAACTCTTTAGTAACTACTAACCTACTTAAAGTCACGGTACATGTAACAATTATTCTAAGCAGAATAAAGTCTTTCATAGTTATTTTTTGTCATTACACCCAATAAAGAAGAAAAATAAGACTTTTTACAATTTTTGTACATCTTTTCATATACTGCTTGTTCATTGAGCAATGTGCATATTTAACCTGTTGGGATACATTTATATAGTCTTGTAATACTTCATGCTTATATTACTACAGGGTGTCCACAAAGTCTTGAAACAGTTTTAACTCACGTTGTACAAATGATAAAATCTTTTCATAAAAACATATAAAAGTTCAACTCTTAAAGGTTTAATATTGGTGTATTTTTTTGTATTATTCCACTTCAACATGACCGCCGTTTTGTTGATACATTTTCAACCTGTAGTGGGACTTTATGGACAACCTGTATATTAGATATTCTTATATGTGTAAATGATCTTATCTTGCCTTTCCTTCTATCTATTCAGTGTCAGTACATCATTGGATATACTATATCACCTGCAGACTCAAAATGGCCACAAGAATATTAACTAACTTTATTACTTTTTTTTTTAATTGTAGTACATGTAATGAGTTTGTTGAGAAAAAAAATACAGTAAAAAGAAAAATTGGGAAGGGAAAACCCCTCTCTGGTAGATAAGGAAATAAATAAATAGAAAAAAAATAATGGTATAATTTTAAAAATTCAACAAAGAGGGGGGGATAAAAAACTTACAACAACCGTTCTTCCTGGTAGTAAGACCAATCTCGAGTAATAAAATGAATGTAATATAAATAAGGAAAGCTCTATTGCCATTGGCTGGAGGTCAGGTGACCAGTATAATAAAACTATGGTCATCAAGAGGCGAGGTCATGTGCCGAGAGAGAAGGGTCGGGATTTGACCAACCCCGATTGGTCCCCTGGGCGAGAAAATCCGTTGTTGAAAGACCAGAAATTTCCAATGAGTCCAAGAATATAACAACGCTGATTACTTCCCCTTTAACCATCTTATAGATGTATTTTACAAGATACTAATTGCTTTGAATCATCCTTAGTAGTTCCATTTTAAAAATTATCATTGACAGAATAGGAAAAGCCACCACTAGCAAAAAATCACATGTTACTAAAAAATATATGTACACTATTTCTTTATAGTTACCACCTGTTTTACTCGCCAATAAAAAAAAAGTCAAAAAATCTAACCGATCCCTCCAAGGCCAAAACAAACATTTCTCCCCCCCCCCAAGATATCCAATTCCATGTGCTTACATTCCCAGCATCCTTAGCAGCACCATTTTTAAAGAATTGTTTATTCATTTATTTAGATATTTATTTATTCAAATATCTATTCATTTATAATATGTTAATAATTTGAAGGCAATTATAATGCGTATAAAAAATAAAAACAAAAAGATGTTGTTTTTTTGTCTTAACGATTTCAAAGAAAACTTTATCTTCAGAGACGAAAATCAGAAATGAACGTGGTTATACTTTTTTCTTCTTTTTTTTCCTCTTCTTCTTTTTTTTCTTTCTCCTCCCTTCCCCGTCCTTTATGTTATGAATGAAATGGGCGAATAACTGTAATTTCTTCTTTTTTATGAACTGTAATTTCTTCTTTTTTTTTTTTTTTTGAATATTCAAAAAAAAGAAGAAATTACAGTTATTCGCCCATTTCATTCATAACATAAAGGACGGGGAAGGGAGGAGAAAGAAAAAAAGAAGAAGAGGAAAAAAAGAAGAAGAAAAAAGAAAAAAATATAACCACGTTCATTTCTGATTTTCGTCTCTGAAGATAAAGTTTTCTTTGAAATCGATAAGACAAAAAAACAACATCTTTTTGTTTTTATTTTTTATACGCATTGTAATTGCCTTCAAATTATTAATATATTATAACATACTTAACAATGCTTCAAACAAATTACCAATTACTTTTATCTATTCATTTATTTTTTGTATTATTATTTCTCTCTTTGTGAGTTTTCCACACCAACGTAAGCTGCTGATTCTTCATTGGATTCTAAGTGACAACAAATCCCCTTAGTTCTCCAGGAATCTTCTGAGTATTCTAGCTGATCTTAACAATGCTTTTGTCTGGATAGTCTCGATTCGGTTCTTTTCCAATATGTGATCTACCGAATGCTTTCTAATACAATATGTGATCTACCGAATGGTTTCTAATCCAATATGTGATCTACCCATTAACTACTCTAACCCTAAACCTAACCCTAACCATGTCTTCTTTTTTCCTAGTAGATCACATGCCATGAATTGTAGATCAATAGTAGATCACAAACCTTCGGTAGGTTACATATTGGAAGAGCACCCTCGATTCTTCTTCTGATTTCCAATTCCTATTGTCTCTTTTCTAAACTCTTGGGTATCATTCCAATGGTACCAAATACAAATGGTATCATTTTCACTCAACAGTATTTTTCACTCAACAGTATTTTTCATTCAACAGTATTCAACAGTATTTTTCATTCAACAGCATTTTTTCAATTAGACTAACGGATCATATGACATTTAGGCACCCCTTTTGCGATATCGATTCGTGGGGACATTTTTTCAATTTACACCGTCAAAATCCTGTTAACTGATAACAGACGATTTTTAGAGATTTTTTTAAATTATAAAACTAACCCCTAACCCCACCCTAACCCTAACCCTAACCCCTAACAAACAACCGGATTTTGTCGGTGTAAATGAGAAAAGTGTCCTTGTGAGTCGAGATCGTTAAAGGGGTGCCTAAAGGTCATATGGTCCAGAATAACCACTATTTAAGTGGTTTTAAAGTGATGTGCACATAATCATTCATGTACTGGGACCTATCTGCACACGGTGATATCTATTAATAATGGAGATTCGCTTCCGGTTTTTGTCTGTAACAAAAACTACGTCACTGATTACGTCACTGCTTACGTCACTATACACGAAATCCTCATAATATAGAATAAATACACTCAAAATTTAGACATTGCAACATTAGACAGTCCTCATTGTTTTTTAAAACAAATTTTAATAGATACATCCCCGGTATCATATATTTATATATAGTTTGTTTTATTTTAATAGATATTCAAAGTTAATAGAACTTGATTTCGATTTCAAATTTTTTTATTTTTTTTTACTCCTTTAATAAATTTGATGATTTCATGATTTATGGTTCAAACTCTCCGACATTTAATTTTTTAACTTCCACCTCCTCAAGCAATATCTTTCAAAAATGTATTTTTACATCGCCCGGATGGTGTTTTTTTATTTTGCTAGTTAAAATAAAAGAATGAGATATTTGAAGAGGCATTACAACAGTGATTATATTCATTGTGTTACGAATAGAAAGGAAGTTGCTGAGGGTATACGATTTGGTGTCACTTGATCTAGAGAGATTAACGCATTATGTCTCTGTTTCGAAGACTTAAATAATAACGTTAATAATAACACCCTAAAATAAAACTACACATACGTACGCTTGTCTAAATTTACTGATAGAAAATGAATGGTGCCGTTAGCGTAAATATAGACATACAAATTAATTTAAATGTTAATTGAAAAAAGTTATCTAGATGTTAACATTTAACAAATTGTTATAACACACACACACGCACATAAAAACGCACGCACACACACATACGTACACACACACACACACACAAACATGTGTTAGGATATATATATATATATATATATATCCTAACACACACATGCTTATATATATATATATATATATTATATATATATTATACAGAGAGAGAGAGAGAGAGAGAGAGAGAGAGAGAGAGAGAGAGAGAGAGAGAGAGAGGGGAGAGAGAGGGTGATAGATTACTACATTATATAATCTACTATAATTGGAAAAAAAAATCAGTTTAGCGTACGACAGTCAGTTTGACGTCATTGCGTTTTTCAAATAACCAATGGTTACTAACCTAAGGTTTTGATCTCGTCTTAGAATATTTTCTTCTTCCTATTTTGTTTCCTTCCACCAAAATTTAATCGATTTCTTTCTTTACGTTATTTCATTCTTCCTTAACTTTCTTTCTTTTAGACGGCACTTATTCTCGTGTCTGCATTTTGAACCCTGTTAGCTTCTTTTTCTCAGCAATTTGCTCATTTATTTTCTTCTATTTATTTATTTATTTATTCTATTTACCGTATTTGACGCATATAGGACGCACTTTTTTCCAACATGTTGGCTCAAAAATTACCCTGCGTCTTATATATCGTAGGTGAAGTTTGAGACCTCCCGTAGGCCTAAGCTAATCTTCCCTATGATGTTCACTAACCGAGCTAATGCTGTATTTTTACCTACCCTAAATTGCCAAATTGCTTTTATACAGCTATGTTTCTGCTTGTGTAATGTACAACGAGGCTGATACAAACCGTATTTGATGGCAAATACGACGCTAATCTTCCCTATGATGTTCACTAACCGAGCTAACGCTCTATTTTTACCTACCCTAAATTGCCAAATTGCTTTTATACAGCTATGTTTCTGCTTGTGTAATGTACGGCGAGGCTGATACAAACCGTATTTGATGGCATATACGACGCATTTTCTTTCCAAGATTTTGGCTCAAAAATTACCCTGCGTCTTATACATCGTAGTGAAGTTTGAGACCTCCCGTAGGCCTAGGCTTATCTTCTCTATGACGTTCACTAATCCAGATTACGCTCAGTACTTTTACCTACCCTAAACTCCATGTATCCTTATTTTATCGCTGGAATTGTTTTAATCAAGGCTGTGTAATGCACAGCTAGACTGTTTTCAACAATACATGCTTAAATACATTAACAACTTTTTTTTCTGAATCTGACCTGCTGAAATGGAGGTGCGTCTTATATGCCTCTGCGTCTTATCATCATCATCCTGTCGCGTAGGCAGCACGGATATCCATGACAATCTCTCGCCAACCTTCCCTATCATTCATCGCCCCAGGGAATTCTTCTTCTCTGCAGCCAGCATCTTTACATAGCTGGTCAATGTAGGTCCTTGCTGGGCGGCCCACACTGACATGTCCATGTGTTGGTTTCCACAGGAGAACATCGCTTATGAGTTCGTCCTTGTTTCTCCAGCAGTGCCCTGCATGCCTAGTCCGTCTCACTCGGATGGTCTGTGAGATAAGGGCCAGGTGACCATACAGCTGCTCCCTTGTGGGATGCTGTTTCCACGACTTGTTCAAAACTGCTCGCAGCATTCTTGTGCATCTTGTGCGTCTTGTGCGTCTTATAATACCGTCAAATACGGTATCTATTTATTCATTTACTTTGTATTTGACTATAAAAAAAGTTTATATTTGGTGCGTCCTTTGTACCTTTGTTTGGTGTTTGTTTCTTATTTCTGTTATTCGGTTGTATATATTTTCCGGTCCTCCCACCACGTCGGATTAACATAAATAAGTTTTGCACAAACCAAAATATGTGATGGTCATTGCAAAAATACTTAGTCCCGTCGGCATTCTCCTTGAAGTCACCGGACAGTAAACTCAGTCCTTATCTATTTTAGGCTCGGATGTAGGTGCTACTGGGGGTCTTGGGACCACGTGACTTGTTTTTGCCTCACTCATCAGATTAGAAGCCGAGACCGTTAATCCAATGATATATCCGGGTAAGGGATGTATTAGTAGAATTAGTAGTGTAGTACACTCGACAGGTACGCTGGTGTGACGTCGTCGTAGTAGTGGGTGTAGTAGTAATAGTAAGCGTAGTCGTAGTAGGCAATTGTGCCTCTACATTGTCCAGACCCCTGAACATACGGCTCTGAAGTAGACCCCACCCCCAGGTTGCGTTTGATTGGACGGCCAATCAAAGTCTTGGCCCTGGGTTGTACATCTCGGGGGAGGGGGAAACTCCACCCCACTTTTCTCCGATTGGTCAGCCACTCGATAATATTTTTATTATTGTGTAAATGGCCTTGTGCCAGACTTAGTTGTAATTTTCCTTCGTACTCTTCCATAAGAGCAGCACTGACTTGACCTTACAATCCAAAAGAAGTCATTGTTTTATCTATCTAAATCAAAATTTAAAATTGACTTTTTAAAATTTCGTTGTTTTAGTAATTTCGTCCTTCGTTGACGCTCACTTTTGATTGGGCCTTTGAAGGAAATAGCGATTGTGGGTCATCAGGTGTGATTTTTAACACCATTATTATTATTATTATTTGGGTTGTTTTTTTTTACACTTCCTTATAAAGGATTATAATTTTAACTTTTAATAAATCTAATTATTCTTAAGTATTTAATTTAATATTGCCAGTCAACTTTATAACATTATTATAGTGTTATACAAAACACTCATGTTGTTTACAGTACCAGCTGTTGCTTAAGTGATCACTCAATAACGTTTTAGAGTGAGACAATCAACGTCGAATATTTTAGGGCAAAACGGCCAGCATGAATCTAATAGCCAAGATGAGTTATGGAATAAGAAGCGGCACCAGCACAAGTTGAAATATTGCTTAAGGAAGCGGCATATTTACCACCCTAGTTATTTGCCAACTTCCGCGTTTTCCGTTCCATTGAATCGTCATTGTGAATTGGGGTTACTTCCGCTTCCGGCTGTCAACAGGAAATCAGTCAAAAGTAAAGGATTACCACAGAACTTGTTTGGTCGTGTGGAAGATGAAAAGATTTTCACGGCCAGTTTTAGATTCTGGACGCTCTTAAGAAACCGGACAAACCGTTCACATGGAATATACCCGCTAGGTAAACCGAACGCGCGGACACCTTTTTATTGTCTGTCTAATGTTGAGCCAAGAAGAAAGAAGGCGTAGAGTAAAAGAAAAACGGGACCTTTTCACTGTGCGAAGACGGACAAAAGAACCGGAACGAGGCTAAAGGCGACTGATTTTATTAAGACATTTTGGCTTCTTTCTTGTGAGCGTATCTAATATTTACCATGAATAGTTCTGTTGATTATCTCAAAGCTTGATTCTAGTCACTTCCTCTTGCTAATTCAACGGATATGTGTTTTGAACATCTCTATCAAGATCACTTGACTTGATAGATATAGAAATGTAGATCTATATCTATATATGTATATGTATATTGTATAAATGAAGGAGAATCACTTTAAATTTGTTTCGTTGGTATAGTTTATTTCAACTAAAAGAATGCAACAGCATCTGACATGAGCAAAACATAGTTATTTCTGAACTATATGCACCCAATATATTATATATATATATATATATATATATATATATATATATATATATAAATATATAAGATAAATATATAGGTATTATATTATATAACATCTCTATTTTATATCGAGCACTCTACCAATTAATACTGCCTTTGGTACACCATTCCAGCAAAAGCTGAAATAGTGACCATCTCACACTACAGTATATATATATATATATATATATATATATATATATATATATCTTATCATAATGGAGATTGTGTGTTTTTCTGTCTGTAACCGAAACTATATTACTACTTAAGTCACAATTCCCTTAGTTATTGACATCACATTCTCCATTTTATTTTTATTTAAACCTCAATAACTAATAAAACTGTTTGACATTATTATCTATGTCTTATCTAAATACTAATAACATGCACTTGAATTTATATATACAACAAAATAGCGGTTTACAGTGTAAACGGTAAAGCTAATTTGCATATTGATATTAAAAACTTGATTTTAATAAATATGTGCTTAGTATTATTGATTTTTAATTGTTTGGTTTTATCTTAATGAATATGTGCAAAATTTTCGTGGATAAATCTTAAAAGAAATTAATTAAGAAAAAGAAATAACTGTAATTTTATTCCTTACTTCCTATATTAACTCAATAGTTAGATTAATAAAATTTAGCATTGAAAAACGGAAGTGATGGAAGGGTAATTTTAGGTTGTTCTATTTTCCGATTATACCCCCTCTGTTTCAAATCTTTTTATCTGCATTTTTAATTAGTTTCAATAGCATTTGTGATTTAATCTAATATTTTATTACATTTAAACTTAAATACTTGCACCCGGAGGGTGCATATATTTGCTAGTATATATATATATATATATATATATATATATATATGGTGGTGCATATAGTTCAGAAATGTATCAGTATGGTACGTGTGCACGTATAATGCTATAATTGTTTAAATTCAACAAAGATGAAATACTGCTCTGAATTACTGTATAAAAAGGCTTTTTTAAATATTTTATTTGAGATGTATTAGTCTTTCAAGAAAAAGATTTACTTCATTTCTTATTCTAATAACTTGACAAATTCTCATTCAGATGATCTCAAATATTAGCAGCATGAGTTGAAACAACTCAATTTTGTTTGTTTAATGATTATACACTATTTCTTTTCTTTTTCAGCCAATGACATTTCTATACATGAAAAGAAAAATATAAACCATCAAACACAGAATTCTTAGTTAATTATTCACACACAGTTAAAATTTGAAATCATTTAAAAAGATAATTGATCAAATTATTAGATTATGAAATTATAAATTATATAATTTTTTCTGAAATACTATATATATTATATATATATATATATATATATATATATAGGTATATATAAAACAAATTTTTTTGTGATGAAACAAAGAAAATACAGTGCTCAATCACAAATTGTGAGAGCTAATATTTATTTAATATATTAAAAACTCAGCAAATTAAATAAATATTATAAAGACCTTCAATAAACACCATGGGATCTGATTCAACAACCTGATGATTGCGCCCTAGCAAGAAACCTGGGTAGCTGTTTATAATAAACATTGATCACAGCTACCCAGGTTTCTTGCTAGGGCGCAATCATCAGGTTGTTGAATCAGATCCCATGGTGTTTATTGAAGGTCTTTTCTTAATGTCACATTCTGGACCGCAAATAACGTCGGTTGCTTTCGCGGATGCTAGTGCACTTCGGATTTATTAAAAATTTAATTTTTTAATTTTTTAAAAAATTGCATTCTTTGTAACAATGCCAACGAAGTTACCTCCCTTTTTTCGTTGAAAATAGAAACATTTTCTTTTGAAAATTTTTTATTTTTTTTATTTTTAAATTAATTCCGTTTGATAAAGGATGTATTTTTTCAAAAAAACATTTTTATATATGGTAGAGTCTTTTTAATTTTTTCCAATTTTCGTCAAAATCGACCTGTTTAACTATATTATGTCGTAAGTAAAAAAAAATTAAAAAAAACTCTTGGAGAACGCCTTAAAACTATGAAATTAACATTTTTAGCGGCAAAGTCTATTATTTCTCCTAGGAGAAATTTTTTTATTTCAGCAATCCTGAATTTCTCGTGGGCCTGTGACTATCTTCATTTTTGGCAATCCGGACTCCGACTAAAAATTACAATTCAGAGTGAGTGTTTATAGAAAAAAATATATCTATTTTTGTCATCGGAATTAGGTCAATAAGTGCTAGACCCGAAAAACCAAGGCTACGCATCTGACATCTCGATAAAAATGTCATCTCATATGACAACCCCAGTTAGCATCTTAACTTTAGGTCACTACTGTAACCTTTTCTTTTATGTATAAACAAAATACGTAAAATCAGAATTTATATGATATTTTGATTTTTGCATTTTGCATTTTAACAAACCATTTACGTTAACTATAACAAATAACTTCTACACTTTCCTTTTTTTGTTTAAAATTAGTTGACGCCAGCAAAAAGAACTCATCAAATGTTTTTTTCTTTAGTGATACTACAAGAGTGGGAACGAAATTTAACCCACTTTGTTTAGTAAGTACTGTAGTCGACTCAGGAAATCGATGAAGTCAGTCTTAATATTATAACAATGTTTTTATTCAGATATAACAAATGAGTACGTTTTGGACACTAGGTTGGATAGAAAAACGACGAGGAGCTTTGTCTGGCTTTTTGTTTTTTGTTGACTTAGTTTTTGATGGAATTATTCTTGGCAGCAAAGTCTATTTCTTCTAGTGGCAATTTTCTTTTTCAGCAATCCTGAATTCCCCGTGGCCCTGTGATCACTTGGTTCTTTGCGGTCCGGATTCTGACTAAAAGTTTACAATTCAGAGCGAGTGTTTATAGAAAAAAATTGTGTCCATTTTTTATCATCGGAATTCGGTTAACGAGTGCTAGCCCGAAAGAGCAAGGTTACGCTTCTGACATCTCGATAAACATGTCATCTCATATGACAGCCCCAGCTAGCATCTCAACTTTAGGTCAGTACTGTAACCTTTTCTTCTATATATAAACACAATACGTAAAATCAGAATTTACATGATATTTTGCATTTTAACAAAACCATTTACTTTAACTAAAAAACTTCTTCACTTTCCTTTTTCGTTAAAAATTAGTTGACACCAACAAAAAACTCATCATGTTATACTCTTCTTTTATATATGATCACCCATACCTGATCCTCTACCACTTCACAGATTACGCTTCCTAAATAATTATGAATGTACAATCTTTTGTTGTATACTCTCTTTACTTCTATTATTCTTCTGCTCATCTTTGGTATCTTACGTTCTTCTAGCGTCTGGACTTCGTCTTGGGGACTTCGTGTCTGGTCTTCCATTGGGGATTTCTCTTTATCAGAAGCCCTGTGTCATTGGTAGTTTTTAGATAATAACCCAAGACTTCGATTTGCTTTAGATCATATTTTATTCCGAAATCCCCACCAGACTACCTGCGCAGATTGAGTCGGCCGTGTGCTTAACACGACTTACCACTTTCGTGGTTTGGCCGATACTGAACTAAAACTCTCTTTCTAATCCAAACCGGAAGATGGTCTTCTTCACCGATTCTCACGGTATCCAGGATCAGGATGAGGTCAGGCCGTGTCACTCAACCCTTTAAGGCCGCCGGCTGCAACTTATAACAGCCATTTTGGTTTTACACTACTGTAAATAAGTGTTAGGCTACTAACAATTATGTAACACTTTCTTTTGTCTGTATTGTGTATGCAAGTGTTATTACGGGGGCGTTTAATATGGTAAGTGATTGAATACATATCTGCAGCGATCGTGCCGGCCTATTACTTTGCATTTACATGATTGCATTTGCATATCAATTAATTCCCCTGTTTGTTGCCAATTTGCATCGGTTAGATTCATATCAGGCTTCGTTAGCAGTTGTCCGGCATTCTGCCGTAACAAAGGGTATTACATCGTTGCCATCATCTCTTTCTCTAATCGGCGCGTTCTTCAGTCAGTTTCGTATATTTTTATTCTATCAACAGAAATCGTGACCCGGTGATTAATTAATAAATAATATGACGCAGTTTTATAATGTTTTAAAAAAGATATGCATACTCATGGCTATATGGATTCTGGGTATGTATCTACCCAACACCTCCGCAATGGGCATGGTGTGACACAAGGTCAATCTTTAATCGGAGTAAAGCCGGTTTGAATTTGGAAATATTCAGAGAAAGTAATTTCGAGTGAAAAATTGGTCAGATAAGAGTTTTAACTTAAGAAGTTAGACATTGAGTGTAGCTATTATCTATAGGAAGTAAATGTGTTTATTCACGGTTTTAATTAGTAGATTAAGCAATATTCTTTCACACCGTCGGATAATAGGCAAATAGATAAGTAGGTTGAGTCGAAATTTTGCAATTTTTTGGTAGTCATCCAGATTTGTCATTTAGTGACTTTAGTTTTCATTCTCCTTCACCGTTTACCTAAATAACCCAGTCTGCTTTACTATTCCCTAGCCTCTGGGCATAATATAACCATAGACAGGTTGACATGTCTTTAAAATCAATCAATCTTAATTGGTAATAATGTTATTGTTGCATTGTCCGAGAAGGACTACTGTTAATGCTACTGTAATATATATATTTACCAACTCCTCCGCACGAGCAGGATGTGACACAAGGTCAATTTATTAAACGGAGTTTAACAGGTTTGAATTCAGAGTTTTCCTTCTCCTAGACTGGTTACCTAGGCATGGTTAAAGAGCCCAGTCCACCCTGCTATTTATCATAGCTGGAGGGAGAAGTGGATTCATACCTTTCCCAGGGGTATTAGCGCCATGTGATATGCAAATAGCTTTGTCCAGGAATTGAATTTGGATCGACGAGTCCATTTCCTACGACTCTAACCATTTGACCACGCGCCTCCATGCTATTGTTATTATATAACCGCCACAGTATATATTCGGCTGATAGACAGAGTTTATAAATAGTCAGTGATTTAGTAATGCCAGGACCGGAGATCAGCTTTGCGAGTCAAATCGCGTGAGTGGACCATAGTACCGGACAGGAGTTCAAGTTTCAATTAGATATAATTACTTTGACGAAGCGAAGTGTGGTGCTCATTCCACATCAAGAACAATCTATTATTACTTTGCAAATAACAGCCTGTGATTAAAAGACCAATAATGAGCACATACGAAGGTCATTCAATCTATGAACACGAAATTAAACATATTTATCAACCGCCTTCAAGCGCTGATTACTTGGAAACAAGTCACAATTTATGTATTTCAATTGCTACCTACTGCGCCAGTTCCTGCCGACCGCTGTAGATGGAGAGGATAATGTATCGAGAAAAAAAAAAAAAAAAAAACTAATTGATTTGAGAGAATGATTTTATCCATGACTAAGCAAGGAGTGCCTTTTGCTTACTCGATGCCCGCGAGATAATCAGATTGTATAAATATGCACTGACATGCGAGCTGATGTAATTATTTCACTCGAAAATGTTTTATTGGTTGAAATACTCATTGAAACTGATTGCGATTGCCAAGATTACAAAGCTCTTTGTTTTTGTGTGCGGTTTCATATTAGTTGATATTCGAACTACAAGGGAAAGCCGAGGTACAAGTATGTGGTTACACTGACGTATATTGATAGGCTACACTGGGCAACAAAACTAATAGCTTGCCACTCAAGTAAATGATGTATCTTATTATAATGGAGATTGTGTGTTTTTCTGTCTGTAACCGAAACTATATTACTAATCGAGTCACAATTAACATAGTTATTTACATCACATTCTTCATGATTTTATTTATATTTAAACCTCAATTATTAATAAAATTGCTCACCTTTTTATTAGTGTTGTCCATATCTACATACTAATAACATGCTATTGTATATATATATACAAAAAATAGCGGTTTGCAGTGTGAATGGGAAGGCTAATTTGCATATTGATATTAAAAATGGGATTTTATTAAATATCTGCTTAGTATTATTGATTTCTAACTGTTTGGTTTTATTTTAATGAATATAAACAAAAATCTCTCCAATGAATCTTAAATGAAATCCATTAACAAGAAAAAATAAGTGTAATTTTATTCTTTATTTCCTAATTTAACTAAATAGTTAAATAAGTCAAATTCAGCAATGAAAGACGGCAGTGATGGAAGAGTAAGTTTCATTTCTATTTTTCTATTATACACCCACTCTGTTTCAAATCTTTTTATCTGCATTCTTATTAGACTTTCTAATTTAATACGATATTTCATTACATTAAATCTTAAATACTTGCACCCGGAGGGTGCATATATTTGCTAGTTTGAATAAATCGAAAGAGGGTGTGTCTAAATCTGAACTTTAAATTGTCCTTACATTTCCGATTTTGGCATAACGGCATAATTCTATACAAAGGCAATTTAGTTTGATCGATTGATTGACTGAGAGATTTTAACACCATGTCAACCTCAGTTCTCTGGCAAGGTCTAAGTATTTGTCTATCTTTCCGCTTTCTTTCATTTTCACACGGTAAATTATTATTATCATTTACTCCTTTTGAGTTTTCACATCAGCATTAGCTGATGGTCTTTCACTGGAGTCTCAGCTCTGGTCACCAGGACTCTTCTGAGTATTTTGGCAGATTGCAACAGTGCAGTGTTCTGAATGGTTTCTATCCTTCGTCTGATTTCCAAACTTTCGAAACCCTTTTCTAATCCTTTTGGGACTGTTCCAAGTGCACCAACTACAATTGGTATCACTTTGACTTTCATATTCCATAACTTTTTCAGTTCTCTAGCAAGGTCCAGATATTTGTCCATTTTTTTCATTTTCCTTTAGCTTCACCCTGTGATCTGCTGGCACTGCAAAATCCACCAGTTGACAAGTTCTTTCTTTTTGGTTTATCAACACTAGGTCTGGTCTTCTTGCTGGGATAAGGTGATCAGTTTTTATTTCAAAGTCCCAGAGAATTTTATGCGTTTCGTTCTCAAGAACAGATTCTGGTTTATGCATATACCATTTTGTTGTATGGTCAAAATTTAATTTTTTGCATAATTCCCAGTGGATCACCTTCCATCCCAGTCGTGTCTAGTTTTGTATTCTCGTTGTGCTAGTTTGCTACATTCGCAGAGTATATGGTTTACAGTCTCATCTCTATTCCGCAAAGTCTACATTTACTATTTTGTTGGGTCTTATCAATTTTCGCTTTGATGTAGTTTGTCCTTATGGCATTATTTTGTGCAGCAATTATAAGTGATTCTGTTTCTCTTTTGAGGTTTCCTTTTCTTAACCATGTCCAAGTATTTTCATGTGCAGCCTCTTCGATTTGTCGTTGGAAGTGTCCATATAATTGTTTTTCTTCCCATTTTTGTTTTCTAGTCTTTGTTGTTTTTCTGATTGTCCATCTGTCGCTTCTACTATTGTTGGCCGCCATAAGTAATTTGTCTTTGCTCTTCCTTGTGTAATCTTCAAGTTGTTGGATTGTGGTTTCTACGCATTCCTCTATGTTGGCAAGACCTCTTCCCCCTTCCTTTCTTGACACATACAATCTATCTCTATCATCTCTAGGGTGGAGAGACTTGTGCATGGTCATTAATTTTCTCGTCCTTTGGTCTATCTGAGTTCTTCTTTTGTCCATTTTAAGAATGGTCCTGAGTATCTTATAATGGGGACAGCCCAGGTATTAATTCCTTTGATCAGATTTCTGCTGTTAAGTTTCGTTTCTAGAAGTTTTCTAGTTTAGGCAGATGTACGTTGTAGCCACCCATAATTTTTGTGTGAAACGGTATTGATACCTCGTTACCCTCTGGTGGAACCTTTTGCTACAATCATCCCTTACAGTATCGAGATCATTAGAAAATGATTCGAGATGCAAATGCAAGAAGTGCATTCTCAAGATGCATTTGACACATTTGATACGCTATCTTTATTAACTCGGAAACCAAATAAGATTCTATGCCACTGGCTCAAGAGGATTCTCTGGAATTGCCCTTAGACATCAATTATCTCAACTGTGGCCCAATGAAAATGCCTTGCTTTTATTTTACCGTTACCTCTCTGCGTAAAAGTCGACTTTTAGATACTGAAAATTTCAAACATCGTGTGCTATTGATTTCAAATAGGTGTTTGGAAAGTAATATTGTTATGGGTCTAAGATCAGCACATGTTATATATGGTACAAAATCCTAAAGCTGCTAAAACAAAATTGTGCATGCGTTTGACAGGCTTTTTAATCTCTCTCTCTCTCTCTCTCTCTCTCTCTCTCTCTCTCTCTCTCTATCTCTATCTCTATCTCTCTATCTCTATCTCTCTCTCTTTTTATAACCCTTCTCTATCTCTTTCCGTCTCTGTCTCTATATTTCTCCCTCCATTTATCTCGATATGTTCCCTCCACATATCTTTATATATTTTCCTCTCTCTGTCTCTCTCTGTCTCTGTCTCTCTCTGTCTCTGTCTCTCTCTGTTTATTACCCTTCTCTATCTCTTTCCATCTCTCTCTATATATTTTCTCCCTCCCTTTATCTCGATATTTTCCTCCACATCTCTTTATATCTTTCCAATCATTCTCTCTTTTTATTACCCTTCTATCTCTCTCTCTCTTCTCTCTCTCTCTCACTATCTCTCTCTCCTCTCTCTCTCTCTCTCTTATTACCCTTCTCTATCTCTTTCCGTCTCTCTCTCTATATATTTTCTCCCTCCCTTTATCTTGATATTTTCCCTCCACATATCTTTATATCTTTCCTCTCCCCCCTCTCTTCTCTCTCTCTCTGCCTCTCTGCCTGTCTGTCTGTCTCTCCCTCTTTTTATTACCCTTCTCTATCTCTTCCGTATCTCTCTCTATATGTTTCTCCTCTCTTATCTCGATATTTTCCCTCCACATCTCTTTATATCTCCTCTCTCTCTCTCTCTCTCTCTCTCTCTCTCTCTCTCTCTCTGTGTCTGTGTGTGTGTCTCTCCCTTTATTTCTTACTCCTTCCGTCTCTCTCTCTATATTCCCCCCCCTTTATCTCGATATTTTCCCTCCACATATCTTTATATCTCCCTCTCTCTCTCTCTCTCTCTCTCTCTCTCTCTCTCTGTGTGTCTTTCCCTCTATTTCTTACTCCTTCCGTCTCTCTCTCTCTATTTCTCCTTCCTTTATCTCGATATTTTCCCTCCACATCTCTTTATATCTTTCCTCTCTCTCTCTCCTTTTTTGTTACCCTCTCTCTCTCTCTCTCTCTCTCTCTCTCTCTCTCTCTCACTTTCTCTCTCTTTTATTACCCTTCTCTATCTCTTTCCGTATCTCTCTCTGTATTTTCTCCCTCCTTTATCTCGATATTTTTCCTCCACATCTCTTCATATATCCCCCTCTCTCTCTGTCGCTCCCTCTATTTCTCATTCCGTCCCTCTCTATATATTTTCTCCCTCCCTTTATCTCGATTTTTCCATCCACACCTCTTTATATCTTTCCCACCCTCTCTCTCTCTCTCTTTCTCTCTTTCTCTTTATTACCCTTCTCTATCTCTTTCCGTCCCTCTCTATATATATTTTCTCCCTCCCTTTATCTCAATATTTTCCCTCACATATCTTTATATCTGTTCCCCTCTCTCTCTCTCTTCTCTCTCTCTCTCTCTCTCTCTCTCTCTCTCTTCTCTCTCTCTCTCTCCCTCTTTTTATTACCCTTCTCTATCTCTTTCCGTCTCTCTCTATATATTTCTCCCTCCCTTTATCTCAATATTTTCCCTTCACATCTTTTTATATATTTCCTCTCTCTCTCTTTCTCTCTCTCCCTCTTTTTATTACCCTTCTCTCTCTTTTTTTCTCTCTCTTTCTCTCTCCCTCTTTTATTACCCTTCTCTCTTCTTTCTCTCTCTTTCTCTCTTTTTATTACCCTTCTCTCTCGTTTCTCTCTCTCTCTCTCTCTATCTATCTATCTATCTATCTCTCCCTCTTTTTATTACCCTTCTCTATCTCTTTCCGTCTCTCTCTATATATTTTCTCCCTCCTTTATCTCGATATTTTCCCTCCCATCTCTTATTAATTTTCCTCTCTCCCTCTCTCTCTCCTCTCTCTCTCTCTCTCTCTCTCTCTCTCTCTCTTTATTACCCTTCTCTATCTCTTTCCGTCTCTCTCTATTATATTTCTCCTCCCTTTATCTCGATATTTCCTCCACATCTCTTTATATCCGTTCCCTCTCTCTCTCTCCTCTCTCTCTCTCCTCTCTCTCTCTCTCTCTTGCCTGTCTGTCTGTCTCTCCCTCTTTTTATTACCCTTCTCTATCTCTTTCCGTCTCTCTCTATATATATTTTCTCCCTCCCCTTAGCTCGATATTTTCCCTCCACATCTCTTTTATTCTTTCCAATCACTCTCTTCCCCCTCTTTTTATTACCCTTCTCTCTCTATCCTCCCCCCTCTCTCTCTCTCTCTCTCTCTCTGCTCTCTTTATTACTCTTCTCTATCCCTTTCTGTCTCTCTCTCTCTTATTTTTCTCCCTCAATGCATCTCAATATTTCCCCCCCACATCTCTTTATATCTTCCCCCTCCTCTCTCTCTCCCTCTCCCTCACCCTCTCTCTCTCTCTCTCTCTCTTTCTCCTTTCACCCCCCAGAGAAGCTTGATTTCCTTAAGAGAATATTACATCTGAAAAGAGGTCGTAGCATGAACTGATCGAAACGTCGGGTGAACAGCCAAAGGTTCTTAAATTGTCCGATATTTATCGGACTATCTTTGTAAAGTCTTTGGATTATGTTTGATCGTCTGTTCTTGGCGCTTTGAGATTCCGGGTTTCATGAGAAACACGTCACGCAAAAGATCACGCACTCTCAATTTTCCTTCATTCTATCACTTTCTATACTTCACTCCCTTTATATATATCTTATTATAATGAAGATTGTGTGTTTTTCTGTCTGTAACCGAATCTATATTACTAATCAAGTCACAATTAACATAGTTATTTACATCACATTCTTCATGATTTTATTTATATTTAAACCTCAAATATTAATAAAATTGCTTCACCTTTTTATTAGTGTTGTCCATATCTACATACTAATAACATGCTATTGTATTTATATATACAAAAAATAGCGGTTTGCAGTGTGAACGGGAAGGCTAATTTGCATATTGATATTAAAAATGTGATTTTAAAATATGTGTTTAGTATTATTGATTTCTAACTGTTTGGTTTTATTTTAATGAATATAAGCAAAAATCTCTCCAATGAATCTTAAATGAAATCCATTAACAAGAAAAAATAAGTGTAATTTTATTCTTTATTTCCTAATATAACTAAATAGTTAAATAAGTAAAATTCAGCAATGAAAGACGGCAGTGATGGAAGAGTAAGTTTCATTTTTATTTTTCTATTGTAACCCCACTCTGTTTCAAATCTTTTTATCTGCATTCTTATTAGACTTTCTAATTTCATACGATATTTCCTTACATTAAAATTTAATACTTGCACCCGGAGGGTGCATATATTTGCTAGTATATATATATATATATATATATATATATATATATATATATATATACATTACTTCTCTCTCTCTCTTTCTCTTTCTCTCTCTCTTTCTCTCTCTCTCTCTCTCTATCTATCTATCTCCTGAGATGAACTCTTGTTACATAATCTATGCGGTTGCATAGATTATTGTCAACCCCCTGCATTTCTGAAGGGATGGCCCCTTTTCATATCACGGGCGGGACTTTCCATGGAATATTACAGAAAGCCCGCGAAATACGCGAGGTCACGTGGGACCTGATTGGATCCCAGTATCAGCTTGGACGTCCGGCAGATAAGGTCTTTCTGCCTTAGCTGAAGCTCACTGCACACGCACGTTATGTTAGTTACATGAAATGTTTAGTTAAATAAATAAAAGCTTACATAAATAATATGGTTTTGTAGTTGATGAATGTCTTGGCAACAAGACTGATCTAGAAGAAGAAATGAGTTAAGTGCGACCGACCACCAAGACGAAGTCCAGACGCTAGAAGAGACGTTAGAAGAGACGCTAGCAGAAGAACGTAAGAAACTAAATATGAATAGAACAAAAATAGAAGTAAGTAAGTAAAAAGGAGTATACAACACTCTCTCAATAATATACCCAAGTCATGTCAGGGGTATATAACAGGTTTATTCATTTTGGTGAGTATTCAAATGGTTTTTTTTCCAGCACATTTTGTAAACCTTTTTTTTTTTAAATTAACCCATAGATAGAACCCTAAGGTAGGAACCTGGGAGTAATGTCAATGAAGGGGTACTCCAACTCCCCAGAGCTCCATAATTAGAACCTCACCATTAAATGCTGTTTAGCATCATACCCATGAACTATATTAGATTAATTACCCAGTTGAAAAAAATCCATGTCCTTTTATTTTTACAATAAATTGTGTCATACCTATCTATCTTGCCAAATGTTAGTTCAATTAATGGCCGATCGGAGTCTGCATTGCAACAGTTTCCCGCCATTTACAGAGTATTGGAAAGGTGAAAAAGCTCGATAAATGGGTTCCTTATGAGCTCAATGAGCCCCAAAAACTTAGACGGTTTGAAGTGTGCTCGATGCTCAGTTTGCGTAACACCAATGACCCCTTTCTTGACCGAATAGTCACTTGTGACGAAAAGTGGGTCCTTTACCAAATCTCTGACACTTTGTCGTGGATTTAGCTCAACAACTGCCTGCAATTGTTCATTGTCAAGACTGCATGTCCGTCTTCTACCTTCTTCATTTTCAAGACTCTCATCTCCATTGCGGAATTTCTGGAACCACCTTCGTGCAGTCCGATCACTTGTGGATTCATCTCCCCATGCTTTGTTGATATTGGCCGCAGTTTCGGAGGCATTGTGCCCAAGCCTGAACTCATGCAACATAAGAAGGCGAAAGTCGTGTTTAGGCATGTTCATCTTTGAAGGGTCTTATTTTTCAAAAATACTTTCTATCTGAACATAACTTAGATTTTATTTTTAAGCACACATTAATTATTATATATGCAAAAATTCACCTGAAATAAACAACAAATTCTATGTTAAAATGACATTTCAAAACCGAGCACTTCAATCGGCCATTATTTTTGTAACTGTTAAGTATCTGGTCGGCATCCTTAGTCCCAGATGTAATAAGTAAGTAAGCAAGCCAATAAGAATCCAGTGTTAACGTATTCCTTGTAAGTCCTTCGTCCAAGATAATCCAAGTATCAATGACATAATCTCAGAATGGGGTCTATTAATACAGCATAAGCAGCAGCAGCAGTGCCAGTGATTGGACAATAGAAATGCCTTCGGGGGTCACGTGGTAGTCAACGGGTCTATATTTAGGAGTGACCGTTTGCCTCATGCCTTATATCTAAAATAATTCAACAGTAACAACCTAATAAAACGATGAAAATATCATCATCATCATGTCGCGCAATCAGCACAGATATCCACAACCATCTCTCGCCAACCTTCCCTATCATTCATTGTCCCAGGAAGGTCCTCTACACAGCATCCAGCTTCCTCGCAGAGTTGGTCAATGTAGGTCCTTGGTGGGCGGTCCACATTAGCATGTCCATCTTATGAATTCGTCCTTGCTCCTCCAGCAGTACCTACCATGCCTTGTCCGTCTCAATCGGATGGTTTGTGAGATAGGAAACAGGTGGCCGTACAGCTGCTTCTTTGTGGGGTGCTGTTTCTACGACTTGCTGTGGTTATATCAGTGTTGCTATATGGCTGCACCACTTAGACCCTGACGAGGCGCCTTGAGAATAAGCTAGTTGTGACCTGCACAGGAAGCCTGCGTGCGGTCATGAAAATATACATTACAGTAAATATTACTGATTTGGGAGCAATTCATGTGGTGCAATGGTTAGCGAGCTAGATTATCTGATCACAACTAGTAAGTTCGATTCTCACTAGTTGGTATCAGACTAAGCTAAGCTTAGTATATAACTGTCCAATTACGCTACACAGCGATGGGCCGACTCAGTATTAAGAAGTGAGACTATTGGAGTATATTATGATAT
>CM042152.1:93353510-93366010 GCA_023376005.1 Doryteuthis pealeii
AATTAACAAAGAAAGAGAGAAACGAAGAAAAAATCCCACGGGTATTTTAGTTGTTGACTTAAAAACACAATTGGATGCCCTCTACGCCATCAACTTTTAAAAACAGTGTCCGACTTTCCCTTCTCCGAGTCAAAAAAACAAAAAAATAAAAAAAAATATTGAGATGAAAAAATGAGACTATTTATCAATAGATCACATAGACGATATTAATGTTCAACGGTAAAATGACAGAAAGAGAAAAAAAAGAAAGCGGGAAAGAAAGAATGAAACAAATAAACACGGAAATAAAACGAATTAAGAAAGGAAAGAGAGAAAGAGAGAGCAATATGAGAGAAAAGGAAAAAGAGGAAAAGGTAAGATATAAGGAAGAAGGAGAAAAGAGAGAATGTAAGAAAAGAAAAGAACAAAAGAATGACTTAAAGAAAGAAGCAAAGAGAGAAAGAAAGTGTTTGATTGATAGAAGAATGATGAAAGAAAGAAACAAAGAGATAAAGAAAAAGAAAAGAAGAAAGAAAGAAATAGAAAGAAATAAAACGTAAAATAAACAGAAAGAATGTGAGAAATAAAGAAACGTATAAAAGATCTACTAAAGCAATTCAGAAAGAAAGAAAGAAAGAAAGAAAGAAAGAAAGATACAAGAAAGGAAAAAATTGAAAGAGAGGAAGCGAGAGAGAAAGAAGGTAAGAAAAAGAAAGAGAAAGAAATAGATTGAATGAAAGAAGCAAATAAATAAATAATGTAAGGATGATAGAAAGAAAGTGAAAAATAAAGAAACTGACAAAAACGCTAAGAAAGGAATTAATAGATAGATAGATAGATAGATAGATAGAAACAAACGAACTAAGACAGAAAGAAGAATGAAAGAGAAAAGGGAAAGAAAAGAGAAATATGAAAGAAGGAAAGAAGGAAAATAGATTGATCGAAACGAACAAAGACATAAAGAAAAGTAGAATGACAAAAAAAAGAACGAAAGAAAGAAAGAATGAAAGAAAGAAAGAAAAAAGAAAGAAAGAAAGAAAGAAATGAAGAAAGAATGAAAGAATGAAAGAAGAATGAAAGAAAGTAAAAAAGTATGAAGAAAGAAAGAAAAAAAGAGAAAGAATAAAAGAAAGAAAGAAAGAAAGAAAGAAAAATGAAAGAAAGAAAGAATGAATGACAGAAAGAAAGAATGACAGAAAGAACGAAAGAAAGAAAGAAAGTATGACAGAAAGAAAGAAAGAAAGAATGAAAGAAAGAAAGAAAGAAAGAATAAAATAAAGAAAAGAAATAAAAGAAAGTAAAAAAGAAAGAATGACAGAAAGAACAAAAGAAAGAAAGAAAGAAAGAATGAAAGAAAGAATGAAGAAAGAACGAAATAATAAAAGAAGAAAAAATGAAAGAAAGAATGAAAGAACGAAAGAAAGTATGAAGAAAGAAAAAAGAAAGTAAAAAGAAAGAAAGAAAAGAAAGAAAGAAAGAAAGAAAGAAAGAAAGAAAGAAAGAAAAAAGAAAGAAAGAAAGAAAGAATGACAGAAAGAACGAAAAAAGAAAGAAAGAAAGAATGACAGAAAGAACGAAAGAAAGAAAGAAAAAGAATGACAGAAAGAAGAAAAGAAAGAAAGAATGACAGAAAGAACGAAAGAAAGAAAGAATGACAGAAAGAAGAAAGAATGAAAAGAAGAAAGAATGACAGAAAGAAGAAAGAATGAAGAAACAGAATGAAAGAAAGCAAAGAAAGAAAGAAAGAAAGAAAAGAAAAAGAAGAAGAAAGAACGAAAGAAAGAAAGTAAAAAGAAAGAAAGAATGAAAAAAAGAAAGAAAGAAAGACAGAAATAATGAAAGAAAGAAAGTAAAAAAGAAAGAAAGAAAGAAAGAAAGAAGTAAATAAAATACTTGGAACTTAAAATGGATAATCAAACGACAATAGTCAGAGAGAGAGTTCCGTTTTATCATCTTGCATCTGGTAACAGCCAAATATTCATGAGGCAAAACACAGAAGGCCACTAATTGCTCGATCTAAAACAAATAATTAGAGTATTTGTCCGTCAAAATACCCACTTAATGAAGACAGATAATTGATACACAGAATCAAACCCTTTTTTTTTATGGATAAAGAGGATGGACCAAGAGAGAATCGATACAAAATATTATCCAATCACAATCAAGCTATGTAATTAGCGTTAAAATCTATTCAAAGGTTATCGAGTTATTTCGTGTATGTTCTTTATTTATTTTTTTGTTTTTGTTTCGACATACCGATGAGCAAAGAGACTTTATTGGTTGATTTATTTATTTATTCATTCATGTGGGTGGAGGTTACGAAAAATTAGAATTTGATATTAGTTGTTGAAGTTCAGCTATTAAAAACATTGTCTCTTTCAACAAGATCTGCTTTGGGCGGTGGCCAAAAAAACATCTCGCTCCTTGATCAGCACTTCCTAATCCAAGCTAAAAATAAATAAATAAGAAATACAGAACTTATACAAATTTAAACTATTTCAATCGTTTAATATCACTAGCAAATATATGCACCCTCCGGGTGCAAGTATTTAAGTTTAATGTAATAAAATATTGTATCAAATTATAAACTATTTAGAAAATGATAAACTGAGGGGGTATAATCGAAAAACAGAACAGCTTTAGATTTACCTCTTCCATCATTTTCTTTCACTCCCGTCTTTCATTTTTCCTAATATATCTATTTAGTTAGATTATGAAGTATTTAATAAAATTACAGTTCTTTCGTCTTGTTTAGGGATTTCTTTTAAGATTTATCCCCGAGATCTTTGCTCAGATTCGTTAAGAGAAAACCAAACAATTAGAAATCAATAATACTAAGCATATATTTATTAAAATCAAATTTTAAATATCAATATGCAAATTAGCCTTCTCGTTTACACTGTAAACCGATATTTTGTTGTATATATAAATACAATTACATGCTATTAGTACGTAGATATGGTCAACAGTATTAATAAGGTATAACAATTTTATCAATAATTGAGGTTTAAATAAAAATAAATTCATGGTAAATGTGACGTCAATAACTAAGGGAATCGTGACTTGAATAGTGATTTAGTTTCGGTTACAGACAGACAAACACACAATCTCCATTATAATAATAAGTTAGTATCTTAAGAAAGGCATGAACCCGGATTACCCTATGCCATATTTCCTGTTTTATTTTTTATCAGATTATAAAATATAAATAAAAGGTTTGGGGATTGCCATAAGGGCAATAGGGTTGGGACAATCATATAGGTCTAGTGATCTAGTGTAATGTATTTTAGATGACAACATAAAACAATCAGTTCAGATAAAAGGTTTCCTTATTCTTGATGCAAGTGAAAGTGTTTCCAATCTACAGAATTTTCCGTTGTTTGTCAGCCAATTCCATGATTAATATACATCGACCATGAGCACAACCCGAATATTATTTTACTTTTATAAAAAGTCATTTTTTCTAAACCAAATATATAAAGTAAAGTAAAGTCGACGGGGCGGCCTAAAGTCGGTATCGCCAGTCAGCGAGGGAGTCTATCCCCTTTTCAATAGCGCTAGACCAAGGAGATTGTTTTTTAGAATCTGAGGTGGAGCGCCACACCTACCATCAGCTCCTTACTTTACCGCACAGATCCCTGTGCTACTCATACGCTGAGTTGGCGAGGACCGGCATCGAACTAGGAACTTTGTGGTTTCTAGCCGAACGCTCTACTGACTGAGCCAACCCGGCCCATAAACCAAATATATAAATATTCTTATTTCAAGTTGAACATAGTCATAACGGATATTATGTATCATGTATTACATATAAAGATATATCAAAATATTTTATGGGAATTAATAAAAACGACTAATATTTTTGTTATTGATTAAACTTTGTTTAAGATGATATGAAATACGATGAAATATATATAGAGATATTGTATCTAACAGTATCTTAAATGTTTGACGGAGTGTCCTCTTGTGATGTAATGGTTAACAAGCTAGTCTCCCAAATTCATAACTCTTAAATAACGAGTTCGATCCTCGCTGGATGCCTGATACTGGCGTCCTTATGTGGCCAACGGTTTGGGTAAATACTTACCGTAAATCTATGACGAACTCGCTACTTCATTTATTTATTTATTTATTTTAATTGCATGTCAACTCAAATGGGATACTAACGAGTTCTACCAATCCGGGTCAGAGTGGAACTGGCAGTAATGGCGATGAAGGAATACTCCAGGTTCCCCAGAATTCCAGAATAAAAACATCAGTTTTAGATGCCGTTTACCGTCATACTCAGGACTCTGACCAGGATTGAACCTGCAGTCTAGACTTAACTTTCACGTAGAACTGTCTAAACCTAACTCCTTTATTCACTAGGCTATGTGTCCAATTGACAGCAGTAATATAGAATAATAATTAACGCAGCTTAACACCTCTACCCCAGCTATGGCTAGCGGAATAAGAACAAGCTACCCCCGTGGACCGAATAAAGGGTTAGGTTCAAAGTTCCGTGATGGCTCCCGATTACGACAAGAACGTTCCCGAGTTCGAAAAGAAGGTTCCCGAGTTCGAAAAAGTTCCCGAGTCAGACAAGAAATACCCGAAGAAGGCCAGATGGCACATCGACCGAAACGTTGTACAGATCACAATCAAGATGAGGACAATATTCTGAATAATCCAAATTATACTAATTATCAAGCTTCATCTCAAAAATTCCGAGAAATAGATAAAATAAAGGCAATACAAATTTGGAATTAACTAAGATATCTCGTGTCAGTTATATACTTTTACATCGTCGTAGAATGGGTAATTAATTTGTTAATGAATTAATGTTAAAAGTTAGAATACATAAAGGTAGAAGTCCAGCTATATATTTCTACACTATCAGGGAATGGAAAAATCTTATTATAATGGAGATTGTGTGTTTTTCTGTCTGTAACCGAAACTATATTACTATACAAGTCAAAATTCCTTTTGTTATTTACATCACATTCCATGATTTTATTTTTATTTAAACCTCAATTATTAATAAAATTGTTTTACATTATTAATACTGTTGACCATATCTACATACTAATAACATGCAATTGTATTTATATATAGAACAAAATAGCGGTTTACAGTGTAAACGGGAAGGCTAATTTGCATATTGATACTAAAAATTTGATTTTAATAAATATAAGCTTAGTAATATTGATTTCTAATTGTTTGGTTTTATCTTAATGAATATGAGCAAAAATCTCGGAGATAAATCTTAGAAGAAATCCATTAACAAGAAGAAATAACTGTCATTTTATTCTTTACTTCCTATTTTAACTAAATAGTTAAATTAGGAAAATTTACCAATGAAAGACGGGAGTAATGGAAAATGATGGAAGAGTTAGTTTCAAAGTTTTTTCAATCTTTTTATCTACCAAATCTTTGTATCTACATTCTTATTCAGTCTCCTTAGCCTTTCTAATTTAATATGATATTTTATTATATTAAAACTTGAATACTTGCACCCGGAGGGTGCATATATTTGCTAGTGAATACATAATATAAATCTTGGACGTAGCTTACTCAAGCGCTTAAATGCATAGAATGAGTGATAAAATTGCCTAAGGATACAAAGCTGAGTATCAAAATCTATTAATAATGGAGATTCGCTTCCGGTTTTTGTCTGTAACAAAAATTACGTCACTGCTTACGTCACATTACCTAAAATCGTCATAACATAGAATAAATACACTCATAATTTGAACATGCAACATTAGACAGTCCTTATTGTTTTTTAAAACAAGTTTTAATAACTACATGACTGGTATTATATATCTATATATAATTTGTTTTATTTTAATAGTTTTAAAGTTTACATTTCAAATTGTTTTATTTTTTAATCCTTTAATGAATTTGATGATTTTACTTACTTAGAGTACAAACTTGCTCACATTGAATTTTTTACTCCCACCCCTCAGGCAATATTTTTCAAAAATCTATATTTACATCGCCCGGAGTACGTTTTTTTTTTAATTTTGTACTAGTATTGAATAATGATATTTATTGCTGGATATCAATTTTGTTAATGCGCATATTTACTGAACACTTCAACCATGAGCCGGATGTGAAACAAGGTCAGCATTTTAAGTAAAATACAAATAGTTTTACTTCAGAGCTTTAATTTTATTTGACTTGTTGTCTTACTACGTTTCAAGCGCCCAGTCTTATTTACGCATAACTGGAGGGTGGTCGAAGGATAGATACATGTATTTCCAAAATGCATTAGAATGAAGTGAAAAGCCTGAGGCTTCATGCAGGATTTAAAAACTTGTGTCTTTATTTTATTTCTCAAGTGAGCTATTTATTTAATATCTAGTAATGTGTGCGGAGTAGCCTGTTGTCGATATCAGCCGGACTACTAGAGCTTGAACAGGAAGAATATTTGCCGAGACGGAGCCCCATACATACCGTCAGCTCCCAGATGCTTTAGCGTAGAGATCAGATGAACTAATCTGGCCTACTCATACACAGAGTTGGCAAGGACCGTGATTGAATAAAGGGTTGGGTACAGAGTTTCATGAAGGCTCCCAATTACGACAAGAAGCTTTCCAGAGTTCGAAAATAAGTTTCCCGAGTTCGAAGTGAAGGTTTACGAGTTTGAGAAGGTTCACGAGACCGACAAGAAATACCCGAAGAAGGCCGAAAGGCACATCGGTCGAAATGTTCATTTTTGGAGAATTCATCATCATCATCATCATCATCATGCTAATCATGAGGTCGCGTTGAATACACGGATACCCATGGCTCCCTCTCTCTATCGACCATCGCCATGGCATGGCCTCCACACAGTTTTCAGAATCCGCATAGAGCAGATTGAGGTAGTTTGACGGAGCGCCATACATACCGTCAGCTCCCAGATGCTTTAGCGTAGAGATCAGATGACCTAATCTGGCCTACTCATACACAGAGTTGCCAAGGACCGGTATTGAACCCGGAACATTCTGATTCCTATGCGGATGTTTTCCCGACTTTGATAAACCGACCAATAAAGCTTTGGAGAATCATCAAAATGTGTTTCAATTTGGGCCGCGTCTTATAAACAAAAATGAATCCAATATTTATATGCCTATGAATTTCTCTGAATGTTTGAGATGAGGCTTGAAGATTAATATTATCTGCGTTATTTGTACAACGTTTTGGCCGATATGCCCTCCGGCCTTCTTCATGTATTTCTTGTCTGACTCGGGAATCTTCTCGGACTCAAACACAATATGAGTCTAGGTAAAAAATCATACATAAGTAAATAGGTAGATATTCTAGCTAATCAAGACATTAGGTTTATAAGTTCCCAAAATTCACACTCAATTGTCCAATTGGGCACATGGCCTAGTGGATAGGGTAGTTAGGTTAAGACAGTTCTAAGTGACAGTTATCTCTGGATACCGAGTTCAATCCTGAGTAGAGGTAGTTAGAAAAATAATTAACACAACTCCTACTCCAGCTATAGTTAGCGGAATGAGAACATGATAACCCCGTGAAATAAATAAAGGGTTATTTTCAAAGTTCCGTGATGGCTCCCAATTACGACAAGAAAGATCCCGAGTTCGAAAGGAAGGTTCCCGTGTCCGAGAAGGTTCCCGAGTCCGACAAGAATACATGAAGAAGGCCGGAGGGCATATCGGTCGAAACGTTGTACAAATAACAATGAAGATGGAGACAATAGTCCGAATAACGCAGATAATGCCTATGAATTTGTGCTTAATACTTTTAAGGTTTGTAAATCTATCTACAATATCAAAGAAAAAAAAATCAAATTTTAAAAATGGGTTTTCTGAAATGCTTAGGTTCTTATATAATTTGTTATACTGGAAGTAAATTGAACATATTAATTCCTTATTTATATTAAGTTGTATGAATAAAGATATTGTGATTACAAAAACATGGAGATTGAGCTCTTGCCAAAGGCTCGATGATCTGAGGGTTGCAATAATAAACAACTAGAATTAAGATTCATGAAATACTAGCTTAAAGAAATGATTGAAAATGATTTATATAAGAAATTAAAATAAAAATAATAATACGATAAAAATCTTTATTTTTTGTCAATCTTTAATTATAAAAGGACCAAATAAATAAACAGGGAAGGACTGAAAGTTGGATGGTATGACGTCATGCTAATTGAATGAAAGCACCTAATTTAATTGATGTAGCTCCGGCCCACGCCGGGGGTCCAGTGGCTTCGGCCCTGGATATTTACGAATTAATAGCGTCGATCCCAGGGGGCTATCCCCCCAGGCAACACCTGACCCTTGATTTAAAGGGGCAGGGCTGGGTTTATTGCCCAGTGCCTGAGGCGCCCCCTTGAGGGGGAATGCCGACGGGATCGACGCAATTTTTCACCTGCCACCCATGAGCTTCGGTTTGTGGGTGGTCCCACGTTAATAGGGCCTTGTGCCTGACCCGTACAAGTGGGGTACGTGGAAAATATCATGTAGCCGTTATTATTTTTTTTACTGGCATAAATAACTAAAGTAGAATAAATAACTGGACTTTAAGTTTGTCATATTTAGTTAAGAGATTAATTAAATTAATTAGATTTAGCAATTAAACATTTTATAATTTTTTTTCTAATGAGCACAAGCCAAAAATTAGAATAGTTTATTAAAAACCAAAAAAAAAAATAAAAAATACCATGTCTGTAGGGATATGGAATCAATATTTTTCAGATCCGCTTTTGGTCTTGCTAATAGCTTCAATATGTCATGTCGTAGAGTCAATTAGGCGCTTTCATTCAATAAGTATGACGTTATTCAATCCACTTTTAGTTCTTTACTATTGCTCAATGAACCGAGATCAACCGGATTTTAATGATGCTCCAGAGTTTTTCCATGGAATTTAAATCAGTGGAATTGACTGGCCAGTCGTTTACGATCTTCTAACCATTAATGTCTGTAGCAGAGTGCGATGCAATGTAATCTGAGCTGTAGGTTCAATCCTGGTCAAGAGCAACAGTGACAAAATAAGTAATTAACACAGCCTAACACAGTCATGGTTAGCGGAATGAGAACAGTATACCCCTGTGGATTGAATAAAGGGATGGGTTCAGAGTTCAGTGAAGGCTTCTAATTACGACAAGAAGCTTTCCAGAGTTGGAAAATAAGTTTCCCGAGTTCGAAGAGAAGGTTTACGAGTTTGAGAAGGTTCACGAGACCGACAAGAAAAACATGAAGAAGGCCGAAAGACTCATCGGCCGAAATATTCTTTTTTGGAGAATTTATCATCATCATCATCATCATCATCATCCTAATCATGAGTTCGCGTTGACTACACGGATACTCATGGCTCCCTCTCTCTATCGACCATCGCCCATGGCATGGCCTCCACACAGCTTTCAGAATCCGCATAGAGCAGATTGAGGTAGTTTTTTGTTTTTTTTAGATCAGCCTACACTGTTGGGTCCATATATAGGTATCTACCAGAGAGAGCCACTTATGAGCTCGTTCTTGCTCATACAGCTATGCATGACAGACTATGCACAGCTTAGATTAATTTTAATAATTGAAAGCATGTCTTGTTCGTCCTACGTGGATGGTTCGTATAATAGGGGACACGTGACTGTACAGCTGATTTCTGTAAGGTGCCACTTCCAAGACATTTGAAAGTCGAAGTAGCACTGCTATGGCTACAGCCTGGAAGAATTTTAATTGCTTTACTAAAATCTTCACTTAATCTGGTACCCTACTTGTAAGGCCTTGCGTCAAACTAAGCCGAACTTAGTGAATAAGTGAGATTAAAATCGATCTTGTTAGACTTTTAAGTGCGGGTTAATCACAGATGTCGTTAAAGTGACCCTGGCTTGCCTGAGTATCAAGTCAGGGGAGCTATTAGTCTTCATTTGGCCTGATGCAACAGTTGGAATCTAGTTACTATGCTCGGAATTTCCTCCTGGGAAGGAATGACTATAATTGAAAGCTTCCGCTTTCCAGAATAGAGGCACGTTGGCGATTGTAAAAAGCAGTTCCATTAGCCGCCAAGTACAAATTGTTAGAGATCCACATGCTTGACAAAAGTGTTGATGATAATCTTAAAATATTTTTATTGGAGAATAAATATCTTAGTGCAATGGCCAGGGCAGCTGTCATGAATTTATTTATCTGTGAGTGCTAGGGGTCTTGTGCTCAGCTTTTTGCACTACCCCACAAATATATAATTATTGTTTGCTCCTACATGTCTAATGACTAACTACCACTTTTTTTTACCAAGATTAGTTATGTACTACAACTATCTGAAGCCCTGCCGGCTGGGGCTTTAGAATACACCGACTGCCCCTCTGCAGAGGACTAAGATCCCCCCAATAAGGGCTACCTATTGGCCGTGGGTGGCTACCCATGATGCTTAAGGACGGAATCCTTGTGGATAAGTAGGCCATGGCATGCAACACCTCTTTTTGGCACTTAGACTAGTCGGAGGGGCCCTTTCCAATGAATCAGCTGGTCACATCAAGCCTTAGCAGATATTATTGTCCTGACCCTAATGCTTTTATGGCAAGCCCCATCCCTTTTTATAATATGGGTGCTAGAAAGTGGTGGCTGAGGGTCTTCATGTCCTGGGTAGGATGTTAAACCCTAACTTATGCTGAGTTTCCAGTTCTGGAGGTCTGGGGAATGTGGAGCACTCCTTCATCACCATTGCTCCCAGGTCCACTATCAAATATCAGATGTTTGCTTAGTCAAAGGGACTAGACGTGATATGGTCATATGTCCAAAGATTCCATCTTCTCACCAAACGGTTAAAACCCTTTTGGGCTTCGATTTCTGATTGACTAACGGAAAATGTGTCTGAAGGAATTGACTTAGAGTTAGATAGATTTTGGCGGTTAGTCAAAGGGACTAGACGTGATACGGTCATCTGTCCCAAGAAAGTCATCTTCTCACCGCGCGGTTTTATTTTATTTTAGTAGACGATCTCTAATGCTATTTCCTCAAACAATGGTGCAAGTAAAAGATCTAATTTTTGGTATCAGTATTCGGCATAATAGCACACACCTTTCGCATAGATGGGAAATTTGATATTTTTTTAAAGTGAAAAATCAACCTACCCTCATGTGTATGCATACATACATATATACCATGAAGACGGAAGGTCGCTGACTTTGTATTCATGTTGTAACGTTGTCCCTTTTTTCCGGGCAGTAAAACGATATCTGTAACGTAGTCGTATATCTGGTCACAGTACCCAAAGCGTATATACATAACGGGGCGGTGGTGGCGGCGGCGATATATTCACCGTACTAAAAATGTCTCCTGCACGTGGTGGTCATCTTGTTGATAAAAATTACAACGCGAGAAATATGTAGTCACAACTGCTAGCCTTTATTATCGGGCTCGTCTAGTGGGCTCGTATCAGAGAGGAGGAAAGGCAAGAGAGAAGAGAGAGAGAGAGAACACTACTTGATTACTGTGACCCCATACTAGGCACCAAAGGCCCGCCCGTTCACCTACGCGTCCGAAAGCAAAAAGAGGCCGGTCCTTTTTTTCGTTATTACACGTCACCACGTAACTTCCGGTCAACACCCGAAACTTCCGGTTGACACTCAATTCTATCCCCAAACCAGACATCTGCGCAGGTGAGACTTACCCTACGAGCTCGGCTCCTACTTGCTAACTGACTGAGTTACTTACTATCCTTAAACCGGAAGCCAGGGTCTTCTATGCCTTCCGGTTCTCACGATTTATACCCGGAAGGCAATGTGAGAGTCAGGTCAAGCGCCGTCACTCACTCTCAAGGCCATCAGAAAAATGGCTTTCTTCGTTGTTCCACGTCACCACGTGACTTCCGGTCAACACCCGAAACTTCTGGTTGACACTCAATTCTCCGATCGGGGTCACGCTACCGTCAAACCATCGTTCATCCTGTTTTGTGTTCATTACTCTTTTTAAAACCTTTATCATCTCTTATTTCCTTCTTCCTCCTTTTCTAATATAGTAGTTCTAGCTCACAAAAGTCAGGTTAATATCCCCATCTTGCTACACATGTACTTTATTACATTCTCGTCGAATTGATCATATTTTATTTACAGGAATATTGGTACGCTAGAAAGAATCCAGTGTGGCACTTTGACCATTCTTCAGATCTTGAAAGTAAGTTGTATTAATACTGTTTATTGGTGAGCTGTTTTTGATTTCTTTTTTTCAAAGTTAACTTCAAACTGTATCCGAGATACCCTTCGATCAATATCCCGATGAAACCTCTGATTATGTCGAGTTGTTTTAGTTCAGTCATCTATCATTCTCAATTGATGACGCAAAGCAGAAATTCTTTTGACGTTTCTTTCTCTTTTTCTTCCTTTTTTTTTACAAAGTAAAAATACAGAATTTCTTTTTCTTTTTCCCCAATTAAAAACTTTTTTTTAGAGTCAAAAGTCAATAATGTTTTACCCTGGGAAACATCGTCAATTATTTCCATCTCTTGTTACCAAACTCTCTACAGATTATAAGATATAAAATATTTCAGAACAAAATATTATCAATTTTCTTAATGGATTATAATAA
>CM042152.1:93371010-93393510 GCA_023376005.1 Doryteuthis pealeii
AGTAAGTAAGTCCCGAGCTATAGAATCCTTTGGTAAGTGAATAAGTCCTGAGTTATGGAATCCTACGTAGTGTCTATGGTCCAGTGATATAATCCTATGTTCCGTCGTCCACGAAGCTTCAAGGTAGTTGTGAGTAGCTAAGATCAGAACAGCCGATATAAATAACAATATCAGCAGCAATGTACTGCCAGTGATTGGCCAAGAATATGGTCACATGATTATCGCCGAGTCTATAAATAAGAGTGGGCATATGACACACGCCTTATAACCCCAAAACTCCAACATATATATATTTCGATATATATAATAAATATCTTATTATAATGGAGATTGTGTGTTTTTCTGTCTGTAACCGAAACTATATTACTAATCGAGTAACAATTAACATAGTTATTTATATCACATTCTTCATGATTTTATTTATATTTAAACCTCAATTATTAATAAAATTGCTTCACCTTTTTATTAGTGTTGTCCATGTCTACATACTAATAACATGCTATTGTATTTATATATACAAAAAATAGCGGTTTGCAGTATGAACGGGAAGGCTAATTTGCATATTGATATTAAAAATGTGATTTTATTAAATATGTGCTTAGTATTATTGATTTCTAACTGTTTGGTTTTATTTTAATGAATATAAGCAAAAATCTCTCCAATGAATCTTAAATTAAAATCCATTAACAAGAAAAAATAAGTGTAATTGTATTCTTTATTTCCTAATTTAACTAAATAGTTAAATAAGTAAAATTCAGCAATGAAAGACGGCAGTGATGGAAGAGTAAGTTTCATTTTTATTTTTCTATTGTAACCCCACTCTGTTTCAAATCTTTTTATCTGCATTCTTATTAGACTTTCTAATTTAATACGATATTTCATTACATTAAAACTTAAATACTTGCACCCGGAGGGTGCATATATTTGCTAGTATATATAATAATATAATATATATATAATATAAAAATATATAATTAATGTTTTACTGGCCATTATTCGTATTTTTGGCATTCACTGAGATCTCCATAATTTCGGCCCATGTAAAACTACTGTAAGTAGTAAATCATTTAAAAGTGAAGCTACCCTGTCTCAAAACCCACAAAAGTGCTTATGTGTTTCCCGGTAGAGTTTCATGGGAATGTATGCATTTCTCCTGAAAATGAATTTCCTTAGATTAATCTTTCTCGCAGACTTCATTGATTTTTTTTCCTGCTAATCTCTTCGATTCCCAGCGGCAAACCATTAAGAAAGAAATCTCGTTTTCCTTTGCACAATGGTTACCTGGGCAGAGAACGCATAATCAAGTTGGCGTGTCTGATCTGATAGGTATTGATCTCACCTTGTCTAGCCTCATTCAGGAGACTTTCATTCTGATGGTTATGAGAACCCGTTTTATGGGGGACGCGGGCCGGGCGCTTGAGATGGACGCTGGAACCCGTTTGGATCAAAATAACGTCATTTATTTACGGCTCATTTAGAATCCAATTCCAACATTTCTTCATTCATTTGTTGATTTGCTCTTTTATTTTAGGCTTCTACCGATTTTCGGTGCTGCTTTGATCTTTTCTGGGAATGGGTCATTTCTTGGAGTCAGTCTTGGAGATAACAGGTAATTTTAGTAAGCATATTCAAAGATAATTCCTTTTTCACGTCTCCCCCTCTCTACCTCTCTCTCTCTCTCTCTCTCTCTCTCTCTCTCTCTATCCATCTGTCTATCTCTCTCAAACATACGCATACCCATGCACATATATATTAAATGAAATGGACACGGCGAGACGAGTTCAAATCCTGGACGAAGAAGTTTGCATTTCAGATAGCGCTAATACCATTGGAACAGGAATGCACCAGATATTCTCCCTCCAGCGTTGAGTAAATAGTAGGGCAGATAAGGCTCTTTAACTTTGCTTACGCAACCAGTCTAGCAGAAGGAAAACAATATAAAGCTGTTAGACCCCACTCAAATATTGACCTTGTGTCACATACAGCTCGTGCGGTGGAGTTGCTAAATAAGTATTTATTATACCAATCCCCTCCGTTTTCTAGAGTTTTCCTTCTTTTAGACGGGTTGACATTACTTCCAGGTCCACTCTGAACCGGAGTAGTAGTACCTCGTAGGGTTAAATCTTTGAGTCAAATAGATTTGTTTTATATGTTACTTTACCGCACAGATCCCTGTGCTACTCATACGCTGAGTTGGCGAGGGCCGGTATCAAACTAGGAACCTTATGGTTTCTAGACGAACGCTCTACCGACTTTGATCAATTCTCATTCAAATAATCTCAAATTTTAACAGCATGTGTAGAAAAAAAATGTTAATCCCCAAATTGGCAACATTTGCGATTCTTCTACGTATAATTAATTTCTGCTTTGACATAAATAGTTATGGCATTGGTGTGTCCTACTATTGAAATTGATTCAGTTTCTCTCTCCGTGTCCCAGTCATCTTGTGTGAAATTCATTTCACTTGTCGCAGAAAGACTCCCATATTTTTTCTTGTAGGCATATATTGTTAAATAATGCAGCCATTTTCTGTCTGCAAGTTTTGTCCTTTGTTTTTTCGTATTGCCGGATTATTTTTGTAATATCTGGCGAGAATTGGCTGATGTATTTGCCATATGTCATAGACCGAGTACTTTCTGCCCTATCGTGGGCCATCTTCAAGGTATTTTGGAACCGTACAACAATGGGCTATTTTATTTACCATTTATATAGCTTGTGTTTATTATTGTTATTATTATTATTAGTTTTATTATTATTATTGTCATTATTATTATTACTTTTGCTATTATAATTTTATAGTAATTATAGGCATTTTAGAATGTTGGTGCTATTATCAAAGTTTATTTTGGTTAAATTATTTTCAAAATATTTTCAACATCTTTTTGTTTTTATTTTTATATGCATTGTAATTGCTTCAAATCATTAATATATTATAATATACTTAACAATGCTTCAAGCAAATTACCAATTACTTTTATATATATATATATATATATATATATATATATATATATATATATATATATATATATATATATATGAACTGGAACTGAATCCAACGGTATGATGAATAAAGGAAAGAAAGTACAGAATGGATAATAAAGGATAATTTTAATCAATATCACTTACACATGTGTTTCGGTCAGGAGTTTATCTATGTGTACATAATTCGAACTATTATTATTATTTAATAAACAAATGAAATGAAATGATAATGATAGAAAAAATGTAAAAATATTCCGTACACAAAGAAAATTCCGTACACAAAGAAAATTCGACCCATATATACATATATATATATATATATATATATATATATATATATATATATATATATATATATATATATATATATATATATATATAGATAGATAGATAGATAGATAGATAGATAGAATTACATATTACCTAAAGTTACAATTTAAATTCTATTATACAGTGAATTCAACCATGTCTAATTCCACCATCAAATCAACCTTTTACAGATGTTGAACACGTTTTTTGTCGCTTGACGCTAATGTAGACGAACGAAACTGAAACTGAAATGCTATTTATTTCTCGACTCCAATGTCTACGTCAACATTCTGCTGCCAACGTCTCATCTTTGCAAATTGGAAACACACTTTGCCTTATCTCACTAAAAGCATTCAACGTCCTATTCTTCGCTTGGTAGGAAAGAAATTCTCATCTTTCAGCAGACACCATTCACACTTGGTAGATTTGAGTGTTAATTAGTACCTTGTCACATAAGGTGCGAATTATATGACAGTTACTGCTAAAAGCTTGCCAAAAAAAAAAAAAGAAAGATAAAATGCATGAGATTTACCCCCAAATGACGAACGTATACTTACCATACAAATGCAAGAAATCACACGGACATTATTTCCATATAACATTTTCAATGCGCAACCCGATAGGATCTTAGATTTCTCTCTAAAAGCAGGTTGTGTACACTGTGTTCGTCAGCTCACTTCAATAACTCCTTATTTATCACATGCTGTGACGAACTACCTATCTATCTGTCTATCTCTCTCTCTCTCTCTCTCTCTCTCTCTCTCTCTCTCTATATATATATATATATATATATATATATATATATATAAATGTTTTTTTTTTAAATTGGGCGTTATTACGAAGCATTAAAAATGTATAAATGAATGAACTCGATATTATGCAGTATTGGATTCACTTATTTTTTTAATCATTTTTTGTCATAAATTTTCAGGTTCGTTAGATACCCTTTATCAAATGAATGTTATTACTGTTTAACGGTTTCCTTGTCTCTGTTGTTATCGACAGTGGCAGCGTCTGTGAAATATTTATATTAACGGAGAATTCCGATGTCTGCGTTCAATCCCTTCACATGCGTTTGTAATTTTAGAATCCATTTAGTTTCTGATTGTTTTCTAGATTGCGTTGTTGGAAATGCGTGTTCTAATAAAATGCATTTGAGGTGTGTAAGGTTGTGTGATAAGGTTTAAAATGAAGTGCTATTGTACTATGCGGGGATTTGAGATTTATAGTGGATTTGTGGTTATTTAGTCTTAGTCTAAAGGGTGTTGATGTTTCTCCCATATCCACTATTTCTACATTGTGTGCAGTATAAATAGTATATAATGTTAGCGCTATCGCATGTTAGGTGTGGCGGATGGATTGTTATGTTTGTGTAGGGTATTTTTATTTCGGTTTCCGTATGTATGTGGCTGCAAACTTGGCATCTAGGCTTGTTGCATCGTTTATTACCTTTCCGTACGGTGTTATGTAATATATATATATATATATATATATATATATATATATATATATATATATATATATATATGAAGTAGACAAACAATCTGTTTGAGATGGCGATAGCCGACAATTTTTGGGAGATTATGTGCTTAATTGAAGTCATACCTAATTTGAAAAATAATTAGTTATAATTAACTGAATTAGGCGTGCATATCGGTTTAAATGTAAGGCGTAAACAGATCGAGAAAAAAGTCAATCTCTGTATGTACATTTCAGCTTATTAGGCCTCATCATCAGAGCTATAGACAGGGGAGTGCTTTGTGCGTGATTCGAACCCTACCTGTCAGGCTGACAGGCGGAGACTCTAACCATTACACGCAGCTGGCTACCCAGAATTTACCTCTCTCTCTCTCTCTTCTCTCTCTCTCTCTATATATATATATATATATATATATATATATATATATATATATATATACGAGAGCCGGGTTAGCTCAGCGTTTGGCTGAAAACCACAAGGTTCCTAGTTCGATACCGGCCCTCGCCTATGAGTAGCACAGCGATCTGTGCGTAAAGTAAGAAGCTGATGGTAAGTGTGGCGCCCAACGTCAGACGCTAAAATAATCTCCTTGGTCTAGCGCTAGTGAAAAGGGGATAGTTTGTATACGGTAAAGTGTGGAGCTGATGGTAGTTGTGGCGCTCGACTTCAGACACTAAAATAATCTCGCTGTCCCTGACTCCCTCGCTGTCTGGCTGATACCGAGATTAGGCCTCTCGAAGACTTTATTATATATATATATATATATATATAGAAGAGAGAGAGACAGACAGAGACAGAGAGAGACAGAGACAGAGACAGACAGAGACGACAAGAGACAGAGACAGAGACAGGAGAGATGAGAGGTATCCAAAACTTGGTAGTAAGGAATGATTCTATATGTGATTTCAAAAGACGCACTTGTTCGAAAAAAAATTATTAATTGAATAACGGTGTTGAGTTTTTTCCTTCCTTTCAAAGATATATATATATATATATATATATATATATATATATTATATATATAATTATAATATAATATATATATATATATATATATATATATATATATATATGTAAAGTAAGTAAAGTCGTTGGGCGGCCTAATGTCGGTATCAGCCAGACAGCGAGGGAGTCTATCCGCTTTTCGCTAGCGCTAGACTAAGGAGATAATTTTAGCGTCTGAAGTGGAGCGCCACAACTACCATCAGCTCCACACTTTACCGTATAGATCCATGAGCTACTCATACGCTGGGTTGCCGAGGGCCAGTATTGAACCAGGAACCTTGTAATTCCTTGCCGAGCGCTCAACCGACAGCTAAACTATAATAACTTCCTTTCTGTTCTCTTTCTTTTCTATCATATCATCTTTTCTATTTTCTCTTTTTGTTTTCTCTCTATTTCTATTTTCTCTCTTTTCTTTATTTCCTTCTCTTTCTCTCCCTTCTCTCTCTCTCTCTCTCTCTCTCTCTTTCTATCTTCCCTTTCTCTCATCCATTTGAGCTTAATATGTTGTAACCTTTTCTCTCACTCTTTCTATCCCTTCACTCTCTTTCTATCTTCCCTTTCTCACTTACCAATATTAGCTTAATATTCTGTAAACCTTGTCTCTCTCTCTCTCTCTCTCCTTTCTCTCTGTTCTCTCACTCTTTCTGTCCTTTCACTCTCTCTTTCTCACTTACCAATTTTAGCTTAATATTCTGTAACCTTGTCTCTCTGTCTCTCTCTGTCTCTCTCTCTCTCTCTCTCTCTCTCCTTTTCTCTCTGTTCTCTCACTCTTTCTATCCCTTCACTCTCTCTTTCTCACTTACCAATTTTAGCTTAATATTCTGGAACCTTCTCTCTCCCTCTCTCTGTCTCTCTCTCTTTCTCTCTCTCTCTCTCTCCCCTTTCTCTCTGTTCTCTCACTCTTTCTATCCCTTCACTCCTCTCTTTCTCACTTACCAATTTTAGCTTAATATTCTGTAACCTTGTCCTCTCTCTCTCTCTCTCTCTCTCTCCCTTTCTCTCTGTTCTGTCACTCTTTCTATCCCTTCACTCTCTCTTTCTCACTTACCAATTTTAGCTTAATATTCTGGAACCTTCCTCTCTCTCTCTCTCTCTCTCTCTCTCTCTCTCTCTCTCTCTCTCTCTCTGTTCTCTCACTCTTTCTATCCCTTCACTCTCTCTTTCTCACTTACAAATTTTAGCTTAATTATTCTGGACCTTGTCCTCTCTCTTTTCTCTCTCTCTCTCCTCCTTCTCTCCCTTTCTCTCTGTCTCTCCACTCTTTCTATCCCTTCACTCTCTCTTTCTTCACTTACCAATTTTAGCTTAATATTCTGTAACCTTTTCTCTCTCTCTCTCTCTTTCTTCTCTTCTCTCTTTCTCTTGTTCTCTCACTCTTTCTATCCCTTCACTCTCTCTTTCTCACTTACCAATTTAGCTTAAATTTCTGTAACTCTGTCTCTCTCTCCTCTCTCTCTCTCTCTCCTTTCTCTCTGTTCTCTACTCTTTCTATCCCTTCACTCTCTCTTTCTCACTTACCAATTTTAGCTTATATATTCTGTAACCTTCTCTCCTCTCTCCGCTTCTCTTCTCTCTCCTCTCTCTCTCTTCCCTTTCTCTCTGTTTTCTCACTCTTTCTATCCCTTCACTCTCTCTTTCTCACTTACCAATTTTAGCTTATATTCTGTAACCTTCTTCTCTCTCTCTCTCTCTCTCTCTCTCTCTCTCTCTCTCTTTCTTCTGTTCTCGTTCCACTTTTCTATCCCTTCACTCTCTCTTTCTCACTTACCAATTTTAGCTTAATATTCTGTAACCTTCTCTCTCTCTCTTCTCTCGTCTCTCTCTCTCTCTCTCCTTCTCTCTGTTCTCTCACTCTTTCTATCCTTCACTCTCTCTTTCTCACTTACCAATTTTAGCTTAATATTCTGTAACCTTTCTCTCTCTCTCTCTCTCTCTCTCTCTCTCTCCTTTCTCTCTGTTCTCCTCACTCTTTCTATCCTTCCACTCTCTCTCTTCTCACTTACCAATTTAGCTTAATATTCTGTAACCTTCCTCTCTCTCTCTTTTCTTCCTCTCTCCCTTTCTCTCTGTTCTCTCACTCTTTCTATCCCTTCACTCTCTCTTTCTCACTTACAATTTAAGCTTAATATTCTGTAACCCTTCTCTCTCTCTCTCTCTCTCTCTTCTCTTCTCTCTTCCCTTTCTCTCTGTTTCCTCACTCTTTCTATCCCTTCACTCTCTCTTTCTTCTACTATTCAATTTAGCTTAATATTCGTAACCTTTCTCTCTCTCTCTTCTCTCTCTCTCTCTCTCTCTCTCTCTCTCCTTTCTCTCTCTGTTCTCTCCATCTTTCTACTTTCTTCACTCTCTCTTTCTCACTTACCAATTTTAGCTTAATATTCTGCTTAACCTTCTTTCTCTCTCTCTCTCTTCCTTTCTCTCTTCTCTCTCTCCTCTCGCTTCTCTCTGTTCTTCTCACTCTTTCTATCCTTCACTCTCTCTTTCTCCCATTACCAATTTTAGCTTAATATTCTGTAACCTTGTCTCTCTCTCTCTCTCTCTCTCCTCTCTCTCCTCTCCCTTCTCTCTGTTCTCTCTCACTCTTTCTATCCTTCACTCTCTCTTTCTCTACTTACAAATTTAGCTTAATTTTCTGTAACCTTGCCCTCTCTCTCTCTCTGTCTCCTTTTCTCTCTCTCCCGTTTCTTTCTGCTCTCTCGCTCTCTTCTCTCCTTTCTTCTCTGTTCTCTTCCTCTTTCTTCCTTCACTCCTCTCTTTCCCTCCACTTAACCATTTTAGCTTTAATATTCTGTAACCTTCCTCTCTCTCTCTCTTTCTTCTTCTTCTCTCTCTTCCCTCTCACCTTTCTCCCCTTGTTCTTCTCTTCATCTTTCTATCCCTTCACTCTTCTTTCTCACTTACACAATTTTAGCTTAATATTCTGGAACCTTCTCTTCTCTCTCTCTCTCTCCTCTCTCTCTCTCGCTCCTCCTCTTACGTCTTCATTCCGCCGCCCCTTTCTCTTGTCTCCCCGATGGATCACAACTCTTTTTCTATCTATCCCTCTTCACTTTATCTCGATCGTCTTCCTCTCTTTCTCTCACTTAAACTTACCATTTTAAGCTTAAATTTCTGGAACCTTCTCTCTCTTCGTCCTCTCNGGGCGATAGTCTATGTGAACATAGGCATAAAGTAGTTAATCCACTAGGGCTAATATATTGTGAATATAAACCATTAATAGTCGTAAGAGAAGTTATTTCCCGACCGGAAAAGTTTAGAAATAATTAGATTCCCAAATGAAAATGACTTAATTAATAAAAAGGATGTGTTCCTAGGAAAATGTATGCATAGATTACGCAATGCATTAGAATACCAATAAGATATAATTGATCAATAAGGGTATAATACAGTAAAATTATGATAAAGCAGTAACAAAGAAAAACTACTAGAAGAAATAAAGAAATAAATAAAAAAAACCTAGCTTAAAAACTTAAAAAAAGACTAACTGACCCCATAAAGGTCAATAGAGTAAGTTGAAGATAGTGGTAAGAGTAATAAAAGTATAATTTTACAGCGCACTACTATCCACGTAGGTCAAGATAGGAGGAGTTTAAACCTCAACTACAAACTAGCAGCCCACTATGATTAAATTTCAGGAAGAATTAAGAGAATATCAGTCTAGCTATATAAAGTAACCGAAAATATCCACTCAATCCCCTGATGAAGGTGTTAGAGTAACACTGAAACCGCGGTCGGGAATAACTTCTTCTACGACTATATATATACTATATATATATATATATATATATATGAGAAGTAGATACACAAGCGATGTATTTATGATATGGCTCCCTTAGCCGACAATTTTTGGGAGAACATGTGCCCAATTGAAGTCGTACCTAATTTTGAAAGTGAATTAATTAATAACCAATTAATTAATCAATTAGGTGGGCATACCTATTAAAATGTAAGGCTAAACAAATCGAGAAAAATCAATCTCTATATGTACATTTCGGCCTATTAGGCCTCATCAGCAGAGCTATAGATAGAAAGACCGCCTTGTGCGTGACTCGAAACCCGACTGTCAGGCCGACAGGCGAGCATCTTACCCCTACACCAAACAGACCCTCTTAGATTTTTTCGTTTTGTTCAGAAGTAGGTTCCTATTCCACTTATAGTGACTTCTACACGACAGTATGAAAAATAGATACACAAGCGATGTATTTATGATATGGCTCCCTTAGCCGACAATTTTTGGGAGAACATGTACCCAATTGAAGTCGTACCTAATTTTGAAAGTTAATTCTTTTGATAAGGGCTTTGAGGTAGTGTGATGTACTTGGTTGTGGGGATGTTGTTAGGGTTTGTTGAGTTTGTAGAATATTGTTTGTTTTTGTAGATTTTAATAGCTTTTAACTCGGCGCGATGTATGAAGGAAACGGGGTATTGTAAATTAATAAAGGATTTGTTGATGTATTCATATTCTTCATTTAGAAAATTTGGAGAACACCACAGACACATGTTTTTTCACAAGTCTTTTCCATGCGGCTAGACATTTTGTGAGCTACCTACAGCCGGGATAGAACTCTGATTGATTCAGCAGCAGTTGGACAGCTTAACCGCTCAGCGATCGTCACCAACAAAATGCGAAGGGGATTTTAACTGTTTTAATACACACATCTGTATGTATGTAAAGGTCAACATAGAGTGCTCCAACCCTTTTATAGGAGAGCGTTGCGTTTACATGGTATGTCGGCTCTGGCTGATTGATTTTTTTACTTTAAGCCGGCTGTATATATAACAGTTGAGAGTCTCGAGAAAGCCTTTGAAGGGTTTTGTGGAGGATGAGTTTTTATTAGTTGAAAAACATTAAATGGAAAATATTTTTAATTGTTCATGAATTTTGTTTTTCGACCGGAAGTTTTGCTGGAGCCTATGCGTAGAATATTTGTTTTGTGTTCATTTCATTTTCGCTGTCACGGGGTTAACATCCGTTGATGTCAGTAACTTATGTTCTTTCCTAAGTGTTTTGTTTTGTTTTGTTTTGTTTTCTTTTTAAATTTGTTTTGTTGGTGAGTCGGTGCATTGTGTTAGTAAAATTGTGAATCAAGAGAGACATCTATTTCTGTTATAACATGTGTGTTGTCTAAATTTTATGCTTTAAGCTTCTAGAATTTTAAATCTTTTTATATTGTCGGTATGAAATATTTTTATCATAAAATCAAATATTCCTATGTTGAAGTAGAACATTTACATTTTATTAGAAAAATTGAAAAGCAAAAGAAAAATATAAAGTCATTTAGATTTTGTTTTGATAAACAAAATTTCTTTAAATGATAAAATGCTGCTTAAATATATGCAGAGAGAGAGAGAGAGAGAGAGAGAGAGAGAGAGAGAGAGGGGGGGGAATACGTATTAAACTTAACGTAGTCAGACGCAATACCAATACACACATATGTATATAACAAATTATAACTTTTATATACTCGTTAATGTGGAGAAAAGTAGACAAACAAGGGATGTTATGGAAACTGGATGTTTATTGTCGACGATGCAACATTTCGGTCATTTAGACCTTCTTCAGGACTTGAATATAGTTCTTGCTTCAATGAAGGACATTTTCAAAATGGTGAAAACAGTAGGTTGTCAGTAGCGGGAGGGGTAGTTGGGGGTGTGCAGTGGATTTTCTTCTCTCCCAACCACCCCTGTCCCTACTGACAATCTACTGTTTTCACCATTTTGAAAATATCCTTCACTGAAGCAAGAACTATATTCGAGTTCTGAAGAAGGTCTAAATGACCGAAAGGTTGCATCGTCGACAATAAACATCGAGTTTCCATAACATCCCGTGTTTGTCTACTTTTCTACACATATTGTCGGATTAACCTCCTCATATTTCGCCCATACTCGTTAATAAATCTTCATACTCTGTCTGCTTGTGTAGGAATTTACCCAACCCGTTTGACATTGGTAGGATGTGACACAAGGTCAAAAATATGAATCTATCAAGCAATAAGCGAACTAGCTATTCAGTGACCATTACACAACGATAAAATGCTCTCTTTACCTAACGCGTTCGACATTAATAGAAGCAAAAGATCTAGTCTTACAGTGAAGTCACGCTCTAAAGCAACAGTTTCATAATGTGTTACATAATTCATAAGTAGCTTATGATATATGCAGGTACCTGTAGAAGAGAATACTTGAATAAAGTTAGTTAGATTCAGAATGACGGCATCCAGTGGAAAGTTACCCGACAGTTATTGATGGGTAGTAACATTTTTACTTGCCCCCTTGAAAAGCGCGCGATTAGGCGTGAGATAGTTAGTTACTAACTAACTATCTCACGCCTAAGTAAGTCGGATGAGAGACAACACCCTACAAGAGAGGATGTTTCTCAGGTTTCGCAACCTCCCCGCAGTGGTCGAATTCTGTGCTGGGTTGTTAAATAAAAGCTTTATAAGAAAACAACAAGTCTTGTTTGTTAAGCAATTAAAACAAGAGATGAAATCCCAGAATATGACAGAATTTCGAAGATACGTGGCACTCTGCGAGGTTCGAACTCGCTATTCAGTAGAAATAGATATACGAGACTAGCTTACTAACTACTATACCAGGATGGGATGTTCTCTGCCTAATTGTGTACAACAATCATTTGTCTACTTCCGATTCATTTCGGTAAATTATGAAGCCTATTGTAGTGGGTGACTAAATAAAAGACCATTCTGTTTTTATTATAAAGAAAGAAAGAGAAGAAAAGGACTAGCTACGCAGAAATATTCTGAGAAAGAGGACTGTTCATGTTTGAAAATAAGCGTAAACAATGCGAAATTAACGATACCATATGGTAGGATTGGCCCCTATATTTTTACGGCATGTGGAATTGACCAAATTAAAATAATTAAGTTTTCTTAAATAACTAGTTTTACAATGGTATGTCATGAGTTTAGAATTAGGTAAACAAAAGAGAATCGAATGAATATTAGTTTAGAAATATTTTAACAACAATAGAAACAATGGTTTAAATTCCATGGGAAAATATGTACGCCATCGGAATGTACCAAAATCATTCGATATTGCATCATTGCAAATCACCTGATATTTGATGAATATTTTAGCTTAATGATCACAATAGACAATGACAAAAAGAAAATTATAAAAAGGCCCATAGAGCTGAAAGACAGACAGTGGGAGCTTACGCTCTTCCCGACACGACAGAGTTGGAGCTGATGCTCCTAACTCGACAGTAGGAACGAAAGTTTTCCCCCAACATCGACACAATAGGCTGTCCGAAGACACAAAATGATATATCAGGTTGGTCTCGTATTTTCGGCTCGTTTACCTCTCTCTCGCTTAATAACAACAAATTTCAATCACAAGTTTCAATCACAGACAAAACTGCTACAATGTTGACACAACCAATCGCACAAATATAAACAATACATGTCACACTTGTCACACACAACTACGTACCGACACATACAGTCTGCAACACCACTGAAAGAACAATTGAATATACCAATTGTAAATTAATGTATATAAAGTTTGTCTTTTATCAATTTTATCTTCTTCTTTGTATTCTATGGAAACTTCATTTCCGTAGTCTTATACATTTAAATTGTGGGGATCAAAACTCGGACATTCTTCAACTACACAAACAACAAACAACCACGGTCCCTACACATGTCAAGCCCTAGCACCGATATGATTGTCCTAACACTATTGTCCTTATGGCAACTGTTATATAGACACATGTTGAGTATATATACAGGTGTTCTTTTACTGGAGAGAGGGGAGAGAGATAGACAGGTAGACAGAGAGATGAGATGCATAATTGCATTACTTACTTCTCCGCTTGTTTGGCCATTTGATCGTCTAGCTTTGATTTCTATCTTGTTGGTTGTTCATCTTTGGTTCATTTTCTTCTTCTTGGTCAGTCTTTTTGCCAAGACATGCATCAACCAACAGCACCATGTTATTTCTTTAAACTTTTATTCTTAACTATTTTTCTTTTTCTAACTAAAACACAGCGCGCTGAGTTGAGTCGGCCTAAGCAAAAAGGACGTCTCCTCTGCTTTAAATATCAGCGCGATCTGAGAAACTAATTCAAAATCATGTGATGTACGAGACTTCAACTCTCAGTACTTTTCCGTCCGTGATAAGAAATATCTGCTGCAGAAATATAGAGGGTTGCCAATAATCTCTGCCACCACATAGACTATGCAACACAACCTCCAACACTTATTATATACGTGCTAGAAAGCGGTGGCTTTGGGTCTTCATGTCCTGGGTATGACGTTAAACTCTATCTGATGGTGAGGTTTCAGTTCTTGTCACACACAACTACGTACAGACACATACAGTCTGCAACACCGCTGAAAGAACAATTGAATATACCAACTGTAAATTAATGTATATAAAGTTTGTTTCCTTTATCAATTTTGTCTTCTTTTGTTTTCTATGGAAACTACATTTCCGTAGTCTTATACATTTAAATTGTGGGGACCCATAACTTGGATCTTCTTCAATCCTCAACTACACCTCACTCACCAAACAACCACGGTCCCTACAAATGACACAGCTGACGTAAATATTATAAAATTTTATACACGATGAATATACTGTATTTAATTTTAAATTTTATATTGTACTAGCAGTGGTTATCCTTGTTTGTCGGTAAATGATTATCTTATTTCCTGAAATTTCAATACTTGTTCATCTTCCCGACATTCAAACTCTCCTTGATACAACTTTCAATGGAAACTTAAGAGCACTTTAACTCAATCGACGAGCTTATTGCAAAACGACTAAACCTGCCTCCAAGGTAAAAAGCCTTATTTGAATAATACTTGAAATGCAATATACTCGCATATTTAGATTAATAAGTTGCATACTGAGATGTTCAAAATCATTCATATTCTTCTTTTACTTCATACAGAGACGTTATTGGTAATAAAGGACTATTTGCTCGTAAATTCCTACCATAAAATAAACTGAACCCCCATTTTATGTCCGTGTTTTTGTATTAAATGTTTTATTTTTCTTGCACCCGTTATTTTACACTACTAAATATATTTTATTTATTTATTTTAATATACACTTCAATATGTATATTCTAAAAGCTTTTATTTTGTGAGAATGTTTTAGTTTCTATCAAAGTTTGGCTGCTAGCGACAGTATATTAGCCCAAGTATGTCAGGCACCATATATATATATATATATATATATATATATTATATATATACGGGAATTTCAATCTAGAGTAAGATGGTGTATTTTGTGAGTTGTAAATTGTATCAGACTGAAGTAAATAGACCGGTAGCCGTGACACGGAATAAGTGAAAAACGCTTTTATACACAAAGTAGGTTTTACTTAAACTGATTGAATTGAGACAGGAAGAAAATTTATCAAATATTGTCGAGGCAAAAAAGAACCATGGAAAAAGCGTATTCGAGTCTGAAAGAAGAAATAATGTCACTGATGTTTGTCGATCGAGACGACATTAGGTTGGCAAGAGAAACCAATTAAAAAAATTGTTTGCCTGTAAATAAGAGACGGCCATTTTTTTTCCATTTACATCGATATTGATGGAAAAAATGTCTCTGCGAGTAAATTTCCGTTTTGATTTTATTTCTTTTAGTTGCCTGTTAAGCGTTTGTTACAAATGGACCGACCATAAAATCTCAGGAAGCTTTCTAAAGGCAAACTCTCTAAGCAAGAAAAATAGGGGGTGGGGGTGAATGAAATCCCAAAATGTCGGACGATAATGGCGGGAATAGGTCAAAAGTAATGAAAAGAAAATTGGTTAGAAATTATTTTAAAATTAGACTGAAATGATAGTGTTTAAAAAACTAAACGAACCTATATATACTAACTACCAGATAAATTAATAGATTATATAAATTTCATGTTCCAAAGTTAATGCCCATATATATAGAGAGAGGCGCGTGGCATAATGGTTAGAATCGTGGGAAATGGACTTGTCAGCCCGAGTTCAAATCCTAGCCAAGGCAGTTTGCATTTCACATAGTGCTAATACACTTGGGAAAGGTATGAATCCATATATTCTTCCTCCAGCTATGGGTAAATAGTAGAGCAGACTGTGCTCTTTAACCTTGGCTAAGTAACCAGTCTAGGAGAAGGAACACTCTGAATTCAAAATTCCTGAGGTCAGTCGTTGATTGGGTTTGTGGTATTCCTGGTGCTCGAATTCTTTCCAATCGACTGTGCCAAAAAGTGCGGAATGGTCCAACATAAGACTTCACCACTATAAACAAATCTCTGTGTTGGTTGTTCATTGGCTGAACACTCATACGTCGAAAATCAACGAGAGAGTCCATTATATATATATATATATATATAATATTATTTATTTTATTTTTGACATAGAATACGCATTAACAATTTTTTTTTGAAAATTCCGGTACTGACTGAGAGTGTTTTGTGCCTCGTGATTAATGATATATTTATTTCGTCTTTCCGTTTACAATGTTGCTTTGATAAAGACCTCTTCATATGGTCGAAACAGATTTCTGTCAGCAACTCTTTTAACATTTTGTTTTTTCTACAAACTTTCTACACACACACACACACACACACACACACACACACACACACACACACATATATATATAATATATATATATATTATATATATATATAATTTCTAAACTCAACCGGCGTGAAGAAAAAACAGATAACTCAGTTTACAGTATAAAAAAAATTACAAACTGATATCCGGGGAGGAATTTTAAGTCTAACACACACATACCTTCTGAAAATAATCCTCAGTATCGTATGCAGTGTCCAAAAGAGAGAAAAAACACCGAAGTTATACATGTAAAAAGTGCTCGATATGTTAAGTAGAGCATAATTATAAGGAACTAAATGAGCCTGACGCTATCTACCTAGATTACATCCGAATTGTTCTTCAGGATAATTCTGACTGAAGGAAGTTGTCAGAAACGTCTTTTATTATGGGAGTGGGTATCCGAGTGGGTAAAGATTAGCAAAAAAATGTTAAAAGTCCGTAAAAACTACTTTTTAATTATTGGCTAAGAAGCCATGCTTTTTATGTATACATGCCTCTTGTGTGTGTGTGTGTGTGTGTGTGTGTGTGTGTGTGTGTGTGTGAGAGAAGAGAGTGAGAGAGAGAGAGAGAGAGGAAAAAAGAAATTGAACACGACAGAATGCAATTTTGTAAAAAAAAAAAAAAAAGTTGCATTGATGGATGATGTTTATGAAGCCGACACTACAGCGTTTCGGCTTATTTATTAAAACATCGTCGGTGCCATCATCTGACTAAAAAAAAGACAACATACTTCTGTTTGCTATTTTTTTTCACAGATGATGGCCCCAGTAGCGTCGGCTTGATAAAGATCACCCGTACATGTATGCAGTTTTCTTCTTCTTTTTTTTAAATTACATACAAACACACTCAGAGAATTGTGACTTGGGTACTGATATAATTTTGGTTATAGACAGACACACAATCTTCATTATAATAAGATATCAGGAATTCTTTTTACTAAAACGTAAGAAGGCGGTACAATAACAGCAACAACAAAAACAACAACAACTACTACTACTACTACTAATAGGTAGTCATCAATACAGCGTGGAATAGAGACCTAGCTAGATATGTTAATTTGGTGTTTTGTGGACTATCACATGACAGTACCAGAAACTCATTCTCGGACTCTTTTCATTCTGTTCTTTGAACAGTAAATACATTGTAAAGGAGTAAAGGCATATTTTACTTTTCATTTTTCTTTATCAACAAGATAGCTATTTCCATTTTTGTACCCCTTTCATATACTGCTGGTTAATAGAACAATATATGGATAGTTATTGCAGTCAACAGGGCTCCATCGCTCAATAGGCTGTTGTCATTTGTTCTCATTAAGAATTTAATAGGAATTGGTAACTTTCACAGCGGCTCTATGCACCATATTATCAGTCAGATAAGCACCACCCAGGGGGAATGCTTGCCTATCACCGATATCACATTCGGGCACGCATTAATTATTTAAACATTGTGAGTTGATATATAGTTGTGCATGCTTATAGAGACGCTACTGGAATGACGGTCAACATCGTAGGAAATGTATATATATAGCGGCAGTGACAGATTAAAGATTATTGATGATAATCTTTCACAAAACAGTTAAAGCGTTGAGAAGTGAGGGGCGAACGAGGAGTGAGTTCGTAAAAAGTTCTTTATTAAAGACGTTTGTCTTAAACGAACTTGTATTGTGGATTGTTTTCTTTGGTTTGAGGTCATAAAGGCCAGGTGAATCCAATTAAAGGTTTGGTTTGGTTTGGTTTGGTTTGTTTTACGGCATATCAACCTCAGTGGGTCATTTAATGCCGATAAAGTTTTGAAATAAATCAATTCTTAATGGATAATACAATTTTTTTTTAAATACATTTTTCTATTTAACCCATAGATGGGACCCTAACAGGTACTACCACTCCGGGTCAGAGTGGACCAGGGAGCAATGGTGATAAAGGGGTGCTCCACATTCCCCAAAACTCCAAAACTGGAATCTCACCATTAGATAGAGTTTAACGTCATTACCAGGACATGTAGATCCGCAGCCACCGCCTTCTAGCACCCATATGATAAAAAGGGGTTGGGGCTTGCCATAAGGGCAATAGGGTTGGGAAAATCATATAGGTGCTAGGGCTTGACGTGACCAGCCGATTGATCAGAGGGGGCCTCTCCGACCGCCCGTCTAGCCCAAGATAGGGCCAAAGTGGAGTATTGCATGTCATGAACTGCTCATCCACATGGGCTTTATCCTTAAGCATCACGGGTCGCCACCCACGGGCAACAGTCGACAGGGCGGCCAATGAAAGGGATTTAACAACAAATAATACAGGGTTACTTTATGGGCAAATGTGGGTGGACTTAAACATTATGTTATTATCAAAAGACAATGAGGGGAACGTACATTTCCATGGATTTTTGCAATTACATAATTCCTATAAACGAGTAGGATGCGATGCAAGGTCAGTTTCAAAGTTTTGAAATCAGAGTTTTCCTTCTTCTAGACCGGTTGTCATATGATGTTGCTTATCCGCCAAATTCTTATTTCCTATGAGTGTCGTCACCTCAGCTAAATAATAGACCATACCGTTTTCATTATAAAGAAACAAAGGGAAGAAAAGGTACATGCTACACAGAAAAAATACAAGAAGAAAAATAGAGAATAAGGAAAATAGAGAGAAAGGGTAAGGCTGAGGAAGCGATAACGCTAATATGTTTCAATCATATATATATATTTACCAACTCTTCCGCACGAGCAGGATGTGACACAAAGTCAATTTCTTAAGAGTTCAACAGGTTTGAATTCAGAGTTTTCCTTCTCCTAGACTGGTTACCTAGCCATGGTTAAAGAACCCAGTCTGCCCTGCTATTTACCCATAGCTGGAGGGAGAGTAGTATTCATACATTTCCGAAGGGTATTAGCGCTAAGTGAAATGCAATTACCACATCTAGGATTTGAACTCGGGGCGACGAGTCCATTTCCCATGACTTTAACCATTACCCCACTCACTTCCAGTTTCAATCGAGTATAATGAAAAGATAAAAAGAAGGAAAGGAAAAAAATAAAAAAACAAGCGAGAGAGAGAGAGAGAGAGGAAGAGAGAGAGAGAGAGAGAGAGAGAGAGAGAGAGAGAGAGAGAGAAAATCAGGATTATTATACTTTTTACATATTGAACTATTTTTCAATATCTTTTAAGTAAACAGGGATAATTTTTTTAAAGATTTAAATCTATTTCGTTAAACGAAGAGAAAGTTTGAAAAAATATTTTGTGTGGTAATTATTTATTTATTTATTTATTTATTTAAACTTTCGTCACATGGGAGATGTTACAGTTTTAGAATTAACCTATCCTATTGCCACAATCAGAGATGTTGGTGGGGGTATATTTAGAATCTGAGTTCTAGTTATATTTTATATATGTTTTATATGTTTGGTGCATTTTAGCCAACAATCTTTGATGCTATTTTCTAAAACAATCATGCAAGTAAGAGATCCAGTTTTTGGTTTCAGTATTTATTATACAAACACACAACTTTCGTTGTTTGAGAGAATTTGAACTTCTAAAGTGATACACCCTATTTGACCAATGGAATGTGCCGACAGCTTACTATAAATAAACAGGGATAATTGTGGCTTAGGAGCAAGCCAATGCGAGTGCCAATAACTCTGTTCGTCGGACGCAATTTCCATATCTCTCTATTGTATTGTCTACTTTCTGTTAATACATTTTTCTACTTTTCGTTACCCGTTGTTTTGTTCTTATTTACCCCTTAAAACCTCACAACATAAAGTAATTCAACTTACCCTAATGTAGCAATTAATTTATCATAGTGTGGTATATCCACAGGTTCACCGAGTGAAAATCATTTCTACCAGTTTATTAATGCCCGTGAATCTGACAAAATATTATAAAAAATGGTTAAAGAGTTCTGTCTGCCATTATATTTTACCCATAACTAGAGAAATAACTATTGAATATATACCTTCCCAAAGAGTATTCTCATTAAGCAAAATGGAAAAGGTCAACCTGTATGCAAATTTGGAGATTCTCAAATTTTCTGATATGGTCCATTGTGAAAATATTTTGTTCTTACATAAACTATTCCACAATAAAATGCCTGTTTCTGTTCAGAATGCTTTTGCAGTTAACTTCACCCATGCTCATGTCACTCGTGCTGACCAATCCGGTTTGTTTAATTTCCCTATCATCAACACTGTTAGTTTGGGGCATAATTCGATTCGTTTTAATGCAATTAATTCTTGGAATACTGTCAGTCGTTATTTTTTGATAAGAAAAGATGATGCTTGTTTCAGTAAATTATTTTGTCTTTAAAACACTTTTGAAAAATCATTTATTGCCTCTTATAAACAACAGATTTGCATTTAGATTCTCACACGGCTAATTTGTCTCATGATATATATGTATAGTTTACGTTGTGTGTTTCATGTATCGTTTCCTGTGAGCGTCCAAGGGTGGTCATGTCCATGGGATTAGCTTCACGCTATTTAGGCATGGCCTCCCTTCAATAGTAGTTTAAACCAATAAAGTTTTTCTTTTACTTATATATTTTTTTAAATAATTTGTACTACTATTGATTAATAAATTTCTTATTTCTTATTTCTATTTCTTTCTATTTCTTATCACGGATTTGATCTCGTGTCAGTGTGTCCATTTTCTACGACGATGATCATTACGCCACCAGCATCTTTAATGATACACATTTATGCATATTTATGTACAAACTCAAGGAATAAGGAAGAAGTGTCCTTAAACAAAAAAATATCTTGGAGAAAAAGATGTAAACCCTTCATATTCTCATATAAAATGACTTGTAGGAACTTTTCTACTGTGAAAGCAAAACTTTTTTTTCAAGTAGGTACTTCAAATCAACTATCCTCCGGTTTAAAAGATATTGCACAACTTTCACCTTGAACCCAAAACTGCTACTGTACATTTAGTCACTTCCAACAAGGTTTCACTTCTACACTCAGCGTAAAGCCTGATGATACAACACTCGAATAGCCGAGAAAAAAAGAAAAAAAAGAAACACCCAAACACCCCGAGTCTCTAATTTATTTAATGAACAGTGAAAAGAATCTTATTTATTTGCACTCCAGAAGAGTCGTGACCTCACGTCAATGACCTAAGAATGAAACCTCAAAAATTACTGTATATATATTTTTTAAAAACGAAAGTTGTAATAAAAATCAAAATACATAGCCGTAGGATTAAACAGTGTAAAATATCCATTGTAATGTTTTTTGTTCTTCGTAGAAAAATCAAGTAATTGAATTAAGAAACAAATCGTTCAAGACATGGCCACCATTTAATAATTTTAGCGTGAAAGAAACATTGAAAAGCCATGTTTCCGTTTTTGTCTTGAAGAATTCGAGACTCATTGGACTTGATAATCTTCCAGGCATGGAACCATTAACAATAAAACTTCGCAAACATTTGCAAGGATTCCTGCTTGGATCAGATCTGACCGAATGGCGTGGTGTTGGTTTCGCCTCTGGAGTTCTTGAAATACAAAAATGCCGAAATAATCGATTGTCGAAGCCTAAAGATATATAAATGCATTGTCTGTCTTTTTTTATTTCGTTAAAATTGAAATAAGTTAGCTTGGCTTTCCCTTTAGCTGGAAGTCCCAAAAGTTGTTTTTTAAAAGGGTATCTAATTAATTAAGAGAATAAAATATCGAATTATTGATGAAAGGATAGAGAAAAAAAGACAGAATTAAAAAAATATTGAAATATTAAGAGAAATAGATTAAAAATATAAAGCAATACATTAATTCAAGATGGAGTTTTGAGAGAATATTAATTAATTAAAATGTGTAATGTCGTTGTCAAATGCAAGAAGTAAAATTCACGTTTTATATATTTAAAAAAAATTCTAATTCAAAATTTCTTAATCCTTCAAGCATGCTTCAGTTTTAGCCAAAGATTCTCTTCATTAAATTATTTCAATCTATGTTCACCCCAAATAACTTTTCAGTAGATACTGAATGACAACAATACAACTGAAATCATTTATACTTCACCCAGTATCCTTCCTGATCCTATTATTGTATACCCATGAGCTTCGGCTTGTGGGTGGGCCCACATTAAAACGAGGCCTTGTGCCCAGTCCATACAAGTGGGGTATGAGACAAATACTCCTATTATTATATACCCACATCTCGGGT
>CM042152.1:93396010-93405689 GCA_023376005.1 Doryteuthis pealeii
GTCCCTCTTATTTTAATTCTAAGTTCTCTCTCTCTCTCTCTCTCTCTATATATAATATATATATATATATGTGTGTGTGTGTGTGTGTGTGCCAACACGTTTTACTTCTCCTAGACAGGTTACCTAGCCACGGTTAAAGAATCCATAGCTACATGGAAAATAGTTGGATGCATACCTTTCTCAGGGGTATTAGTGCTATGGGAAATGCAAAAAGCCTCGTCCAGAATTTGAACTCACGTCGACAAGTCCATTTCCTTCGACTCTAACTATTATACACGTGCCTCCCTTATCTCTCTCTCTCTCTCTCTCTCTCCTCTCTCTCTATAATATATATATATATATATATATATATATATTATATATATATTTGTGCTTAATTTAAGTCGTACCTAATTTTGGAAGTTAATTAATAAATAATTAATTAATAAGGCGGGCATACCTATTTAAATGTAAGGCTAAACAATATTAGGCCTCATCAGCAGAGCTATAGATAGGAAGACCGCCTGCTGTTGAGGCCTAATAGGCCTAAATGTACATACAGAGATTGATTTTTCTCGATTTGTTTAGCCTTACATTTAAATATGTATTCCCACCTAATTAATTAATTATTAATTAATTAACTTCCAAATTAGGTACGACTTCAATTAAGCACATATTCTCCCCAAAAATTGCCGGCTAAAAAAGCCATATCTAAAACACATCGTCTGTGTATTTACTTCTCATATATATATATATATATATATATATATATTATATATATATATAATTATATTAGTATTATTAATATTGATGATAATTATAGTGCTATATTTATGCGAATATAGCACCCAATATTGTTGATGAAGCATATATCTCAATATCTTCAAAAGAACATGTTCATCTATGTTCGAGTAGCGAGGACATGGAGTCAGCGGTGCTTGGTTAATGCCAGTTCCTCGCCTATGGGATTTTAAAATCACATAAGCGTGAAGCTATCTTTATTTCGGTGTTTTTTCTTCTTCCTTTCTTTTTACTAATCTTCCTTTCATTTCTTTTCCTCTTTTTTTTCTTTTTTTTCTTTTTTTTTCTTCTCCTTATCAATTATTTATTTCTTCTTTCTTTTAGAGTTTTTTTATTTTATTTTATCTAACTATTTATTCGCTTCCTTCTCTTGCTTTAAAGTTTCTTCTTATTTCATATTTATTTTTTCCGCTTTCCTTTCTTTCTTTTTTTAAATTTCTCTTACCTCAGTTGATTCTCTTATTCTATCAATATTTTAAAATGTTTTTCTTCATTCTTTCTTTCTTTCTTTGTATGTTTTTCTTCTTACTCTTATTCTATCAATATTCTCTTATTCTATCAATATTTTGATCTGTTTTTCTTCATTCTTTTTTTCTTTATTTGTTCGTTTTTCTTCTTACTCTTATTCCTTCCCATTTTCTTTTTTATTTCATCTTTTTTCTTATATCATTTTCCATTTTCACTTATTTTTCTTTTATTCAAATTACTTCAGTTTTGGTCTAATTGGACACATGCCCTAGTGGATAAAGGAGTTAGGTTAAGACAGTTCTAAGTGACACTTATCTTTAGACTGCAGGTTCAATCCTGGTCAAGGGCAACAGTATCATAGAATAACACAGTTTAACTCCTCTACCACAGCTATGGTTAGCGGAATAAGAACAGGATACCCCGGTGGACTGAATAAAGGGTTAAGTCCAAAGTTCCGTGATTGCTCCCGATTACGACAAGATGGTTCCCGAGTTCGAAAAGAAATACCTGGAGGGCACATCGGTCGAAACGTTGTACCGATAACAACGAAGATGAGGACAATAATCCGAATAACGAAGATAATACTAATCATCAAGCCTCATCTCAAACATTCATCGAAATAGTGTAGATAACAATAAAGATGAGGACAATAATCCGAATAACGAAGATAATACTAATCATCAAGCCTCATCTCAAACATTCAGTGATATAGTAAGTCGTCGTCGGGGCGGCTTAAAGTCGGTATCAGCCAATCAGCGAGGGAGTCTATCCCCTTTTCACTAGCGCTAGACCAAGGAGATTGTTTTTGCATCTGAGGTGGAGCGCCACACCTATTTTATTTCTTTGTTTCAATCTTTCTTTCTTTGTTTCTTCCTTTACTAACTTTCTTTTTACTTACTCTTTTTATTTCCCTATGAACCAAAATACATTTTACTGTATTTACTGGTCACTGTTTACCAGAAAACGGTCATTGTCCCGTTTTTTTCTTTTGCTGTAAATTCTAAAAAAATCTTATTTTTCTCTTCTTTTCGTTCTGCTAACGCTCAACTTCTTTTTATACTATAACATTCTTAAAATTTCTCATTTTAAACTCATTCCTGTCTTAAACAAAACCAGAAACTCTTCAGTGAGACCAAACAAGTTTTATCATTATTTTTTTATCGATTATTTAAATTTTTCCCAATTTTTCCTTCGTATCTTCTTTTTTTTCCTGCCAGCAACTCTTTCCTTCTTTTTCCTGAACAACTTGACATTCCTCAAATAATATCCACAAAACTTCTTGGCATCAGAACTTCTTTAATTTCTTCCATGTTATTTTTTAATTTTTTTTTTAATAATAGAAAAGAAAAAAGAAATAAAAAGAGAAAATATCCATTGGGCAAAAAGTTTAATCATGGCTGCCTTAAAAAGAACGCAAATAAAAGAAAAAAGAGAAAAAAAAATGAATTTAACAGAAAAATAAACAGACGAACTTTTAAATAAAAGGCAGTGACACATGATGAAATTCTTCTGTGTGATATTTTTGTTTCTATTAAAATCAACATTTCTTTTTTTCTGAGTGTGTGTGTGATGCAACGAAGAAGCCAAAAAGTGAATTAAAACGGTCAACTAAATTCCTTTCTGTTTACAAAAATAATAAAAAATATAAATAAATTTAAAAAGAAAGTTACAAAAGAAAAGAGAAAAACGCGTTTTTATTCCAATTTTGTGCGCATGGCACACCACTTCGAAAAGACTTAGTGAAATGTGTCAATCATATAAACGTCATCTTCTAAAACAAAACTAATTAGCCGCCATCTTGTTATGTGAATCCTAATAAGCAAGTTCTAAGCACACCTCCGCAAGAGGTGATCAAGAGGTGCGAACAAAATATCAAGACTGAATATTTAATTCATTTTAGATCTTATTATAAAAAGTTTTAATGAAACGTGGTGACATTTAGTAACTTGCGTAATAAAATGACCCTGTCTGGAGGTTTAGACGAATATCATGTTGTATACCCTCTTCATTACTTACTTCTTTCTTACTCTATTCTTCTGGCCGTCTTTGGAATCTTATAACATCTTGTCTTGGTCTGGAATCTTCTAAGGTCTGGACTTTCTTGGAGACTTCGTGTCTGGTCTTCCATTGGAGATTGCTCTTTATCAGAAGCCCTGTGTCATTGTTAGTTTTTAGATAATAACAAAAGACTTCGATTTACTTTGATCATATTTTATTCTCGAAATCCCCCACCAGACTACCTGCGCAGATCGAGTCGGCTGCGTGTATAACACGACTTACCACCGTCGTGGTTTCTCGTCGACTGCCTAAAATCTATTTCTAATCTAAACCGGAAGAGGGTCTCCTCCACCGATTCTCACGGTATCCACCGGAAGGAAGGATTAGGACAGGTCAAGCCTTGTCATTCAAATCCTTCAAGTCCGTGGGCTGCAGCTTATAACGGCCATTTTGATTTCTACACTATTGCACATAAATATTAGATATCTAATAATTATGTAACAATCATACGAAAGTCTATACGATTCAAATAAGTATGTTTGAATATTATTTGTACTAAACAGGAATTTTAGAAAACATATTAAGTCGTCAGGGTGGCCTAAAGTCGGTATCAGCCAGAAAGCGAGGGAGTCTATCCCCGTTTCACTAGCGCTGGACCAAGGAGATTGTTTTATGCGTCTGAGGTGGAGCGCCACACCTACCATCAGCTCCTTACTTTACCGCACAGATCCCTGTGCTGCTCATACGCTGAGTTGGCGAGGGTCGGTATCAAACTAGGAACCTTTTGGTTTCTAGCCGAACACTCTACCGACTGAGCTAACCCGGCTCTTATAAACATATAACTGTATAAACAAATGATTAGTATTTAATAGGAATCGAAAACTTGTAACTGTGTATACTTTATTAATATAAGATAGTAATACGTGATATCATATATCTGTGCAAACAAATAATTTTAGATAAACCGTACATTAAAATGCAATAGAAATAGTTTGGTTGTAATCAAACATTTACCAATGAATCAAATTGCTGCGTTAAGTAACCTATAAGGCGTTGACGTGCCATTAAACAAATAAACCGAACAAAATCAATAAGTTTATGTACTATATTGGATTTAAGAGACAAATATGTTAGCTACTTTATAAGTCCCTCCCTTGAAAAAAATATGTCTCTTTGAAGATTGCCTCTGTCTATCTGTAATTGAGGAAAGGTCTGTCTGTCTGTCTGTCTGTCTCTGTCTCTGTCTCTGTCTCTGTCTGTCTGTCTGTCTCTCTCTCTCTCTCTCTCTCTCTTTCTCTCTCTCTGTATGACTGTCTATGTAACGTAGTGGGTGTTTGTTGTCACGGTACCAAATCGATATATGTAACGTTATTGGTATTTTATTATACTATATACTTATATAGTATGTCAAAAGAATCTTCCAGAAATATCTTTTCTTGGATCATCCAGTTCCTTCCAGAAAGAATAGAATATTCCATGCGTTCGAATCATTCTGATCAAATAGAGTTCACGGCCTTTTAGATCAAAGAAGCATTGGTCGTCGAAAAGACTGGATTTTCCTTAAAAGCAGACCTAACGTCACCGAAACCTCATTTAAGTTTTTTTTATTTCTTTTTCGGTAATTCTTCAAAGGCCACCCAAGTAATATCAGAGAATCGGAAATACATTTTTGTTTTAAGGTTTCTCCAAGTCTGGCACAAGGACACAAATATAGGTGCTGCGACGGCCATTATGTTACATGTCTCTCCATACTTTTCATTCAGCTGTTTCTGGTAAAACAGAAGTGTGTAAGTGCAGTCGTTTCCACACTCACCAGACCGAGATCCGTGCGATACTTTTTGCTAAACCGAAAGATCATCCCAAGGATAAGATTTAAGGACTTAGATGAGATTAAAATAAACTTGTTCAGGATTCATTTTTTTAACTCAATATTTTAACACGTTTATTTCAACTTAATTTGATCTACTAAACACATAGATGGGACCCTTACAGGTAATATCACTCCGAGTAAGAGTGGACCTGGGAGTAATGCTAATGCTAGGGCTTGACCTGACCAGCCGATTTATCAGATGTGGCCTCTTCACGCGTCAAATCCAAATAAGTCCTAAAGCGGAGTGATGCATTCCATAGACTTCTTATCCACAATGATTCAAGGGTCACCACTCACGGCCAACAGGGAGTCCCATTGGGGGATTTTACCCCTCTACAGAGGTGCAGTCGGTGTATTGTCCAGCCGCATCCGATAGGCCGGCATTTAATATTTTGTTGGTATATCAATAATTTATGTATTTACTCAATCCCTCCACTCCGTGGTGATTTCCTGTGGTGTAGTGGCTAACATCCTGGATTGCGACATTGTAGTGAGCGAGTTCGAACTCCAGTCACGCTTACATTTAATTTCGGATCAATACCTTTGGGAAAGGTATGAACCCCCTCATCCACACAGATGTGGGTTAAATAGCTCCACTACTGTTCTTTTAAAAGGCTTTTGCATAAAATAACCCATGAAGATTGATATGCTATTAAACAAATAAACCGAATCCAACCGAGACCAGTATGCGACACAGGTTCGGTTTTAAGGTGAGTAAGATAACCGGTGCATTATATCTTTTATTCATTAATATATAAACACTGAAAATTTCATTAAATTCGGTTAATTCTCTGATTTTTGCTATTTTTTCTTTCGGCGGGGTGACATACGATGGTGGAATTTAGGTCCGTTGAATTCGATTTAACCATAAGTGAATTAGTACATACCTGACGACTCTCTCATAACTTCCTGTCTAGCCAGTAGTAATAAAAATGCTGTTACTCCTTTTGTTGATCTTGACAAAACCCAATAGGGAATTAAACCCAACAGTATGTTGAAAATAGAAAAACAAAGTACCCCAAAGAAGATGAATTTATTCTTGATGGCGAAGTTGACGTTATAACGTTTCGGTTTTTAGCAGACCTTCATCAAGACTTGAGTGGAAGAAGTGTTGTGTGGGTAAGAGTGGATGCCTTTCGAAAAATGGGAGAACATTTTTTGAAAGTCATTTTTCGGAGTGGTAGTACCTGTTAGGGTCCCATCTATAGGTAAAATAAAACAAAATGAGTTCTGAGAAAATGTGTTTAAAAAGATTGAATTGGAAAAAAAAATTGTTTTCCTTTTCCTTGACTGGCTACCATACCAAGGGAAAATGTCCAGTCTTCTCTACTATTTACCCTTAGATGTAGGCAGAATAGTTGCATGCATACCTTTCCCAGGGGTATTAGCACTATGTAAAATGGAATCAGCTTCATCCAGAATTTTAACATGGTTTGCCGTGTCTATTTTCTACAGCAGTAATCATTACGACACAAGCGTCAATATATTATTGTAGTTAGACATAGTTTCAAACCTTATCTTAAACAGAACTATTTCAGCCTTAAATGGGATTATGATAGCTACTACCACTGTGTGCCAGAATGTGCCAGTGAGTTATAGCAATGATGATGCGACTATATATTCCCCAGAGCTGAGTTAGCAGGCGTGTGCTGTAATGGTTACAGTCGTAGGAAATAGACTTGTCGAACCGAGTTCAAAACAGTTCAAATTCAAAAGTACGACTCGAGTAACAGCCCGGTAGACAATTTTAAAGTTAGGATTGTGTGTCGAGATTAGTTCTCTGCTTTTTTAAAGATGAGCCTGGATAATTTGTATTAATTGGATTATTCAGACTATATTCCTCATCTTTATTTATCTGTACAACGTTTCTGGCTGGTATGCAGATTCGATCCTGGTCAGGTGCGACATAACATAGAATAATAATTAACACAGCTAGACACTTGTACTCAATCAAGTCCAACGGAATGACAACGGTATACCCCTGCGGATTGAATAAATGATTGGGTTCAAAGTTCCGTGATGGCTCCCGATTACAACAAGAATGTTCTCGAGGAGGTTAACGATGTTCGAGAAGCCGGAGGGTACATCGACCGAAAACCTACAGATAACAATAAAGATGAGGTCAATAGTCCGAATAATCCAAATAATACAGAGTTTTGATTAGTTCTTAGGATACTGAAATTAAGACTAGAAAGAAAGTTAAGAACACAACGGAAGAGCTGTGGTGGGGGTTTTCTTTCCTTTTTGGCTAAAATATGAATTAAGACGTAGCAGATAAACTAAAAGATATAAGTCCCTTTATTACACGAAATACAAAAGCATCAATTTTGATTCTAAAGTGAAATAGTGTAGTTCTTTCTTTTACAAATAGTAACTTGAAAAAGAAAAAAAAAAGAAAAAAAAAAAAAGAAACCACTAATTTTGATGCAAAATGAAAATGTGGTGATTTTTCTAAGACCAGAAGATAATTATAAAAACTTTTTATTATTTTTCCCCTTTTTTTAATTGTTGATGATCTGCGCATTCTACTTTTGTAATGTTCTAAAAACGAAAGGAATTCCTTTCTAAAAAAAAAAACGACTAAGATTTGCCTGAAATTTTTTACGAATCGTTTATTTTTATTGTATCACACACAAAACGTATGCTTTTCATGGAATATTTCCCGGCATCGTTTACTTTTTATATTATATTAATATTATTTACTTGAAGACCATTAAAATAACAGGAATATTTACATAAGGAAATAATACTTATATATATTTCGTAGAAAGAAAGAAAAGAAGAAAGAAATATTTTGCTGAAAGAAATTAATATTTCATTTAAAGAAATATTTGTTTAAAGAAAAAACAGAAAGAATGAAAATATAAGAGAGAGGAGAAAAAAGGAAGATATCCATTGTTGAAAAAAGTAGACACGAAGGAAAGAAAAAGAAAAAAAAGAAAAAAAAAAGAGAGATTTTCTGAATAACCAATATTTCATTGAAAGAAAATATTTGTTTTAAAGAACAAATAAAAAAGGACACGAAGAAGGAAATAAAGAATTTTATTTGAAAGAAGAAAGGAAAGAAAAGAAAGAAAGAAAGAAAGAAAGAAAGAAAGAAAGAAGTCTTTTTTTTGGTTGTGAAAAAAAATTAATATTTCATGAAAACATTTTAGGTTTTTAAAGAAAGAAAGGTTTTAGAGAGGAAGAAGGAAAGAAAGCCATCATGTTGCTGAGATAGAAAGAAAGAAAGTAAAAATTAAAAGAAAAAGAAAGAAGGAGAGAGATAGAAAAGAGAGAGAGAGAGAGAGATGTTTACGAAAATGGTTGAATTGCTAATATTTGGTTTAAAGAAGAAAATAGAGAAAGAGACAATAGGAAGAAAGATATAAGTTGTTAAAAGAAATACATTATTTGCTTGAAAGAAATGAATATTTCATTGAAAGAAATATTTGATTTAAGGAAAGAAAGAAAAAAGAAAGAAAAAAAGAAAGAAAAAAAAAGAAAGAAAAAAAGAAAGAGTGGGGAAGAAGGAAATAAATGCATATTTCGATGAAAGAAAGAAAAGAAAATTTTGCTGAAAGAAAGGAATATTTTATTGAAAGAATATTGGTTATACAGAAAGGAAAGGGAGGAAAAACGGAAAGGAAAAAGAATGTAGTGATTTTTTTTTTTAAATAAATAAATAAATAAATATTTGTTTAAAGAAATGAAACGGATTATTTTAATTGAAATAAATATTTCAATTAAAGAAAAAAAAAGAAGAAAGAAAGAAAGAAAGAAAAGAAACAGATTTTAAGACAGAAAGAAAGAAAGAAAGAAAGAAAAGCAAGATAAGAAAGAAAGAATAGAATTGATGGCTCCCGATTACGACAAGAAAGTTCCCGAGTTCGAAAAGAAGATTCCCGAGTCCGAGAAGGTTCCCGAGTCCGACAAGATATACCTGAAGAAGGCCGGAGGGCATATCAGCCAAAACGTTGTACAGATAACAATGAGAGGAGAACAATAGTTCGAATAACGCAGATGATACTAGAAAAGAAAGAATATGTCGTCGAATGAAATGAATAATAAGATTAATAAATAAACGTATTTATTTACAAGAAAAAGAAGTAAGAACGAAAATAACATGAAGTTAGAAATGCAAAAAGCATTCTTCTGGATTTATATGATTACTAACAATAATAAATCTATTTCCACAGTCGGCTTCATCAATCTTGTTTTCCCACAAGAAATAATTACAGAAATTCTTCAAAACTTTATATAATTGTTGACATTAGACTCTTGGCTCTTCTGCTGTATATACGATCAGGAATGTTTATGTTGAGGATAACGAGCCTAGTTAGGGGGTGGGAATAACAGATTTTATTAGGAGAGTGTTACTCCCATTGGTCTCATCTCAATCTCACTGAGATTACTGCTGCTACTTTTTTCATCATGGCTACAATGATAACAATAATGCCAACGCAAACATGAGGAATTACGACAGTCATTTATACTTATCCTCTAATCCATTTAAACATAACTTAAACTAGCAAATATATGCACCCTTCCGGTTGCTAGTATTTCAGTTTTATCTCTCTCTTT
>CM042152.1:93405789-93450789 GCA_023376005.1 Doryteuthis pealeii
CCACTCTTTCTATCTACCGATCCTGGAACTGACAGTCAAATCGGTATTAAAAAGTATTTTGTTAAGGGCCTTTTCTTTTGGTCGATGAATGTGTTGTGTATTCACTACAAAAAAATTCGCACTTATATAGCCTATTACCTCCAGACCCCTACACACTCGTTTGTTCATATTTATCTTTCCCCGGTGACAGCTGCTCTTATCAATTTAGCCACTGTGATTCTTATGAACAGTTATCTCACTCAGATAGTCTTCTCGAAACAGAAGTTGGTAGGAAATTAGCCTAGGGCTATTTTCTATTCACGATCTCTGCTGTCTATGGATGGCTATAGAATGATGATCTTGATAGTTCGGATGAGAAGAAACTGAATTTAAAACAACAACCAATCACATGTAATATTTCCATAAATGTTTCTATGCAATTTCGTATGTTTCGGTATATTTATGTACGTATCTATCTATCTTATCTATCTACTCTACTATCTTATCGTAGTCTATCTATCTATTTCTATCTATAATATATATATATATATACTATATATATACTAACTATATATTAAATTATATTATATATATATCATATTATATATATAATATATATATATATATAATATATACTATATATAATATATATAGTATATATAATATATATATATATATATAATATTATATATATTTATATATATATTAATATATATATTTAATATATGGAGCACTTTTGACGGCCCTTTACACGCAAAGCGAGTGTGTTTATTAAAACAGTTAAAATCCCTTCCCATCTGTAAGTTGAAGACAGCCTAATGGTTACGGTCCGGACTGACAACCCAACCGATCGGATTTCAATGCGGCTGTAGGTAGCTTACAAAATGTCTAGCCACACTGAGGAGACTTGATAAGTCGAAACACGTGTCTGTGGATGACCCTATATATAAATATATATATAATATATATATATGCTATTAAATAAGTAATCCACAGACACGTGTTTCGAATATATATATGCTATATATATATATATATATATATATATATATATATATGCTCTATATATATGTGTTATATATATATATATATATATATATATATATATACATATATAGGATATATATACATATATATATGCTACATATATATATATATATATATATATATGCTATATATATATATATATGTGTGTGTGTGCTATATATATATATGCTATATATATATATATATATATATATATATATATATATATATATATATATATATATATATATACTTAAAGGGCATTCAACATTTAATGATTTTAGTAAGAAATAAAGAAAATTACAAAATTAGAGAAATAAAAATGAAATTAGAATTAATATTCTAAAATAGAAATAGAAATCTGATAAAAAAATTGTTTGTTGTCGGCACCTTTCCGTTGACTAAGGACGATGGCGTAGTGTCCAAAATTTTTTTTATCTGCATCTGCACACATGGCTGAGCCTGCCAATCCTTGAATGACAGTCTTTATGCACTGACTGCACACAAACTGCGATGCTTGCTGGGGCTGCTGTTTATTTCTTTTCTTTTCGCTCTCTTTGCTGTGGAGGCTACTCTCCTCTCCGCACACTCCTCGTCGTGCCTTGTTTAACGTTAAGGCACCAGGTCGCTCGATTTTCTGAGTGTGAGTGTCGATTACACCTCAATTATCATTATTCCCAAGTCTACTCTTACCTAAGTGGTAGTAACTGCTTGGGCCCCACTTAAGGGTCATATGAATATGTTTCAAAATAATTTGTATTAGATGTAATTACTTTATACCATATAACTGCGTGTAAATTATTTGTATAAAGAATAGTTACTTGACACCAAAATGAAAATTGTCACTTGAAACCATATAATTGTGTATAAGATATTAATATTAGTAGGATTACTTGAAACCATATGACTGCGTGCAAATTATGAGTGTTAAATTGGAAACTGTGCAAAATATCTTAAGAAAAAGCTATATAAAAATGTAAATATAAAAACACAATTTACTTGATTTTCTAACCTTTAGCCACAAAATAATCATCCCGTTATTCCATTGAAAGAAAGTATATTAATGGTCACTATAAGACGCCTTTTTTCGTGCGTCTCTTACAGATGTCTAAGGTGAAATATCTGCCTTATGGTACAAAGTAAAATTGTTACATAATTCATGTGTAGCCTATAAATTATGTATGTAACTGTAGCTAGAATTTGAATTGAAGTTCGTTGAAGATTCAAAATCGGAAGGGTAGATGGAAAGTTACTGTTAGCCGTTATAGTTATGATTGGCAGGTAGTGATCTTTACTTGACCTCCTAAGAACAAAAAAACCCTCTCAAATAGGAAGGAGTGTGAAAGAAATAGAAATTAAGTTTGTTAAGCAGTTGCCGGCCGTTAGTTAGAAGGAGCGAAGGCAGCGAGCCCTCACTCTAAGACACTGACTTCTCACCGCACGGTCAGAAACCATTTGGGGCTGTGGGTTTTAATAACGTCTATAAATAACAAAAAAGTCTTGCTTCGTTATTAACAAAAAAATGAACAGACTGGCCAGCTCACAAAAAGTAGAATCAGTCCACCAAAGGAAGGATCCGGTCATGAAATGTAAGATGGCGACCGAACAAGCAGAGAAGAAAGAAATCATTTCCTCTCCCACTCACCTGTCTACTGTCTCCCCATTATATACCCAGCAAATTAAGTGGGTATATAATAAATATATAACAACTCGCGCGGCTTCCGCCGGGATCTAGTGAGCTTCGTCCGCTGGACCTGTCTAGAGGTTAATTTAATAGCGTTGATCCCAGGGGGCCATCCACCCAGGCAACACCTGCCCTCTCGATTTAAAGAGACAGGTCTGGGTTTATTGTCCAGTGCCTGAGTCGTCCCCCTTGAGGTGGAATGCCGACGGGATCAATTTTTCAACCTGCCACCCACGAGTCCCGGCTTGTAGGTCGTCCCACGTTAATAGGGCCTTGTGCCTGACCATGTACAAGTGGGGTACGAGGATAATATCAGGTATATAACAAAATGGCGCCAAACCTGAAACCAGAGGTGCATTAAGAGATTTAATTTTGAGAAGGGTTAATACTGTTACTGATCTTTTCTAACAATGTGTCACCGTCATTTGGTAGAATGTATTACGAAAGACTGTAGCCTGATTCTTTTTTCACCTTTGCAAAATGAAAAAAAAAAACATTGCTGCTATAATTCTCTCAGTGAAGCCAAGAGACAAGAAGTAATAGAGAGAAAGTTTGAAAAGAGATTGGTGATAATTCTTGTAGACGATAAGAAAATAAGCGGCCAATGTCTTTTCAGAAATTGTGAGAGTTATTAAGAATTAGTTTTATAAGATTAGTCTCTTGAGCAAAAAGTATCTGGCATTGCTTTCAGTTTAGGAAATCTATGAGAAGTGGTAGTCACAGTCTAGTCAGATATGAAATAATATGACTCTTTATGATTCTTGATGAGTCTGGTTTGATCATAGAATAATGAGAAACCTTAATATGTTTTCTCAATTGAAATATAGCCGTGATATTTTCACAGATAATAACTAGATAACACTACTTAATCTCGCTACCACATCCTCCCTATAATGTGCTTCCTTTTCCTCTCACTTCAAAATTCACCTTTTACTCTTCCTTCTTCAAGTCACACACACACACATACACACACACACATACACACACACACACACATATATATATATATATATGTGTGTGTGTGTGTGTGTGTGTGTGTGCGTGATGACCCTGAAAAGTTGTAAAATGTCTTAGGCTTTATAATCTTATTATAATGGAGATTGTGAGTTTTTCTGTCTGTAACCGAAACTATATTACTATACAAATCACAATTCCCTTTGTTATTTACATCACATTCTCCATGATTTTATTTTTTTTATTTAAAACCCAATTATTAATAATATTGTTTTACATCATTAAGACTGTTGACCATACTACATGATATTTTCCACGTACCCCCACTTGTACGGGTCAGGCACAAGGCCCAATTTATGTGGACCACCCACAAGCGAGACTGGGTGACGGGTGAAAATTGCGTCGATCCCGTCGGATTCCCCCTCAAGGGGGCGCCTCAGGCACTGGGCAATAAACCCAGCCCTACCCTTTAAATCAAGGGGGAGTGTTGCCTGGGCGGATGGCCCCCTGGGATCGACGCTGTTAATTATAGCAATGTCCAGAGGCCGAAGCCACTGTTGACCATATCTACATACTAATAACATACAATTGTATTTAAATATACAACAAATAGCGGTTTACAGTGTGAATGGTAAGGCTAATTTGCATTTGGATATTAAAAATTTTGATTTTAATAAATATATGCTTAGTATTATTGATTTCTAATTGTTTGGGTTTTTATCTTATTGAATATGAGCAAACATCTCAGGAATAAATCTTAAAAGAAATCCCTTAACAAGAAGAAATAACTGTAATATTATTCTTTACTTTCTATCTTAACTAAATAGTTAAATAGGAAAATTTAACAAAGACAGACGGGAGTAATATAAAATGATGGAAGAGTTAGTTTCAAAGTTGTTCTATTTTTCAATCATACCCCCTCTGTTCAAAATCTTTTTATCTGCATTCTTATTCAGTTTCATCAGCGTTTCAAATTTAATATATTTTATTATATTAAAACTGAAATACTAGCAACCGGAGGGTGCATATATTTGCTAGTTTAAGTTATGTTTAAATGATTAGAGGATTAAGTATAATGACTTCGTAAATTTCCTCAATGTTTGCTGTTGCCATTATTGTTATCATTGTAGCCATGATGAAGAAAAAGCAGCAACAGTAATCTTAGTGAGATTAAGATGAAACCAATGGGGAGTAACACACTCCTAATATCTGTTATTCCCCACCCCCTAACTAGGCTCGTTATCCTCAACATAAACATTCCTAATCGTATATATACAGAAGAGCCTAAGAGTCTATTTCAAAATTATATAAGTTTTGAGAATTTCTGTATTATTTTCTTGCGGAAAACAGATTGATGAAGCCGACTGTGGAAATAGATTTATTATTGTTAGTAATCATATAAATCCAGAACGATGCTTTTTGCATTCTACTTCATGTTATTTCGTTCTTTACTTCTTTATTTCTTTAAATAAAACGTTTATTTATTTATCTATTATTCATTTCATTCGACGACATATTTCTTTCTTTCTAGTATTATCTGCATTATTCGAACTATTTTTCACATCTTCATTGTTATCTGTACAATGTTTTGGCTGATATGCCCTCCGGCCTTCTTCAGGTATATCTTGTCGGACTCGGGAACCTTCTTTTCGGACTCGGGAACTTTCTTGTCGTAATCGGGAGCCATCAATTCTATTCTTTCTTTCTTTCTTTCTTTCTTTCTTTCTTAATCTGTTTCTTTCTTTCTTTCTTTCTTTCTTTCTTTCTTTCTTAATCTGTTTATTTATTTCTTCTTTTTTTCTTTAATTGAAATATTTATTTCAATGAAATATTCCTTTTCATTTCTTTAAACAAATATTTCTTTCTTTCTTTCTTTTAAAAAAAATCAACTACATTCTTTTCTTTCCGTTTTTCTCCCTTTTTTTCTGTAAACCAAATAATTCTTTCAATAAAATATTCCTTTCTTTCAGCAAAATCTTTCTTTCTTTCTTTCATCGAAATATGCATTTATTTCCTTCTTCCCCTCTTTCTTTTTGTCTTTCTTTCTTTTTTCTTTTTTTCTTTCTTTTTTTCTTTCTTTTCTTAAATCAAATATTTCTTTCAATGAAATATTCATTTCTTTCAGCAAAATATGTATTTCTTTTAACAACTTATATCTTTCTTTCCTATTTCGTCTCTTTCTCTATTTCTTTCTTTAAACCAAATATTACATTCAACTCATTTTTCATAAACATCTCTCTCTCTCTCTTTCTATCTCTCTCTCTTCTTTCTTTTTCTTTTATTTTTACTTTCTTTCTTTCTTATCTCAGCAACATATGGCTTTCTTTCCTTCTTCCTCTCTACCTTTCTTTCTTTAAACCTAAAATGTTTTCAATGAAATATTAATTTCTTTCAGCAAAAAAGACTTCTTTCTTTCTTTCTTTCTTTCTTTCTTTCTTTCTTTCTTTCTTTTCTTTCTTTCTTTCAATAACATATGTCTTTATTTCCTTCTTCGTCTCCTTTTTTATTTGTTTCTTTAAAATAAATATTTCTTTCAATGAAATATTCCTTTTTCAGAAAAATCTCTTTTTTTTCTTTTTTCTTCTTTTTTCTTTCCTTCGTTCTTTCTTTTTTCAACAATGCATATCTTCCTTCCTTTCTTCCTCTCTTTTTTCTTTCTTTCTGTTTTTCTTTAAGCCCAAATATTTCTTTTAATGAAATATTAATTTCTTTCAGCAAAATATTTCTTTCTTTCTTTCTTTCTTTCTTTCTTCTTTCTTCTACGAAATATATAAGTATTTATTTCCTTATGTAAATATTCCTGTTACTTTTACTGGTAGTCTTCAAGTAAATAATATTAATATAATATAAAAAGTAAACGATGCCGGGAAATATTCCATGAAAAGCAATACGTTTGTGTGTGATACAATAAAAATAAACGATTTCGTAAAAAATTTCAGGCAAATCTTAGTCGTTTTTTTTTAGAAAGGAATTTCCTTTCGTTATTAGACATACAAAGTAGAACGGAGATTAACAACAATTAAAAAAGGGGAAAATAATAAAAAGTTTTTATAATTATCTTCTGGTCTTAGAAAAATCACCACATTTTTCATTTTGCATCAAAATTAGTGGATTCTTTTTTTTTTTCTTTTTTTTTTCTTTTTCAAGTTACTATTTGGTAAAAGAAAGAACTACACTATTTCACTTTAGAATCAAAATAGATGCTTTTGTATTCGTGTAATAAAGGGACTTATATCGTCAGGTTAATCTTGCTACGTCTTAATTCATCATTTTAGCCAAAAGGAAAGAAACCCCCACACAGCCCTTCCGTTGTGTTCATACTTTCCTTCTAGTTTTACTTTTAGTATCTTAAGAACTAATCAAAACTCTGTATTATTTGGATTATTCGGACTATTGACCTCATCTTTATTGTTATCTGTACAAAGTTTAGGTCGATGTACCCTCCGGCCTTCTCGAACTCGTTAACCTTCTCTTCGAACTCGAGAACATTCTTGTTGTAATCGGGAGCCATCACGGAACTTTGAACCCAATCATTTATTCAATCCGCAGGGGTATACCGTTGTCATTCCTTTGGACTTGATTGAGTACAAGTGTCTAGCTGTGTTAATTATTATTCTATGTTATGTCGCACCTGACCAGGATCGAACCTGCATACCAGCCAAAACGTTGTACAGATAACAATAAAGATGAGGAATATAGTCTGAATAATCCAATTAATACAAATTATCCAGGCTCATCTTAGAAAATCAGAGAACTAATCTCGACACACAATCCTAACTTTAAATTTGTCTACCGGGCTATTACTCGAGTCGTACTTTTGAATTTGAACTGTTTTGAACTCGGTTCGACAAGTCTATTTCCTACGACTGTAACCATTACACCACACGCCTGCTAACTCAGCTCTGGGGAATATATAGTCGCATCATCATTGCTATAACTCACTGGCACATTCTGGCCCACATTGATAGTAGCCATCATAATCCCATTTAAGGGTGAAATAGTTCTGTTTAAGATAAGGTTTGAAACTATGTCTAACTACATTAATATATTGGCGCTTGTGTCGTAATGATTACTGCTGTAGAAAATAGACACGGCAACCCATCCTGGATGAAGCTGATTCCATTTTACATAGTGCTAATACCCCTGGGAAAGGTATGCATGCAACTATTCAGCCTACATCTAAGGGTAAATAGTAGAGAAGACTGGACATTTTCTCTTGGTATGGTAGCCAGTCAAGGAAAAGGAAAACAATTTTTTTTCCAATTCAATCTTTTTAAACACATTTTAAACACAAAGCTTTCCTCAATTACAGAAAGTCAGAGGCAATTTTCTAAGAAACATAGTGTTCAAGGGAGGGACTTATAAAGTAGCAAACATATCTGTCCCTTAAATCCAATATAGTACATAAACTTATTGATTTGGTTCGGTTTATTTGTTTAATGGCACGTCAACGCCTAATAGGTTACTTAATGCAGCAATTTGATTCATTGGTAAATGTTTGATTACAATCAAACTATTTCTATTGCATTTTTTAATGTACAGTTTTTCTAAAATCCTTTATTAGCACAGTTATATAATATCAAGTATTCCTATCTAATATTAATAAAGTTTTCGATTCCTATTAAATACTAATCATTTGTTTATACAGTTATATGTTTGTAAGAGCCGGGTTAGCTCAGTCGGTAGAGCGTTCGGCTAGAAACCACAAGGTTCCTAGTTTGATACCGACCCTCGCCAACTCAGCGTATGAGCAGCACAGGGATCTGTGCGGTAAAGTAAGGAGTTGATGGTAGGTGTGGCGCTCCACCTCAGACGCATAAAACAATCTCCTTGGTCCAGCGCTAGTGAAACGGGGATAGACTCCTTCGCTTTCTGGCTGATACCGACTTTAGGCCACCCTGACGACTTAATATATTTTCTAAAATTCCTGTTTAGTACAAATAATATTCAAACATACTTATTTGAATCGTATAGACTTTCGTATGATTGTTACATAATTATTAGATACCTAATATTTATGTGCAATAGTGTAAAAATCAAAATGGCCGTTATAAGCTGCAGCCCACGGACTTGAAGGATTTGAATGACAAGGCTTGACCTGTCCTAATCCTTCCTTCCGGTGGATACCGTGAGAATCGGTGGAGGAGACCCTCTTCCGGTTTAGATTAGAAATAGATTTTAGTCAGTCGGCGAGAAACCACGACGGTGGTAAGTCGTGTTATACACGCGGCCGACACGATCTGCGCAGGTAGTCTGGTGGGGGATTTCGAGAATAAAGTATGATCAAAGTAAATCGAAGTCTTGTGTTATTATCTAAAAACTAACAATGACACAGGGCTTCTGATAGAGAGAAATCCCTAATTGAAGACCAGACACGAAGTCTCCAAGAAAGTCCAGACCTTAGAAGATTCCAGACCAAGACAAGATGTTATAAGATTCCAAAGACGGACAGAAGAATAGAGTAAGAAAGAAGTAAGTAATGAAAAGGGTATACAACATGATATTCGTCTAAACCTCCAGACAGGGTCATTTTATTACGCAAGTTACTAAATGTCACCACGTTTTCATTAAAACTTTTTAATAATAAGATCTAAAATGAATTAAATATTCAGTCTTGATATTTTTGTTCGCGCCTCTTGATCACCTCTTGCGGAGGTCTGCTTAGAACTTTGCCTTATTAGGATTCACAATAAACAAGATGGCGGCTAATTAGTTTTGTTTTAGAAGAATGACGTTTATATGATTGACACATTTCACTAAGTCTTTTCGAAGTGTGTGCCATGCTCACAAAATTGGAATAAAATACGCGTTTTTCTCTTTTCTTTTGTAACTTTCTTTTTTAAAATTTATTTATATTTTTTATTATTTTTGTAAACAGAAAGGAATTTAGTTGACCGTTTTAATTCACTCTTTGGCTTCTACGTTGCATCACACACACACTCAGAAAAAAAGAAATGTTGATTTTAATAGAAACAAAAATATCACACAGAAGAATTTCATCATGTGTCACTGCCTTTTATTTAAAAGTTCGTCTGTTTATTTTTCTGTTAAATTCATTTTTTTCTTCTCTTTTTTCTTTTATTTGCGTTCTTTTTAAGGCAGCCATGATTAAACTTTTTGCCCAATGGATATTTTCTCTTTTTATTTCTTTTTTCTTTTCTATTATTAAAAAAAAAATTAAAAAATAACATGGAAGAAATTAAAGAAGTTCTGATGCCAAGAAGTTTTGTGGATATTATTTGAGGAATGTCAAGTTGTTCAGGAAAAAGAAGGAAAGAGTTGCTGGCAGGAAAAAAGAAGACACGAAGGAAAAATTGGGAAAATTTAAATAATCGATAAAAAAATAATTATAAAACTTGTTTGGTTTCACTGAAGAGTTTCTGGTTTGGTTTAAGACAGGAATGAGTTTAAAATGAGAAATTTTAAGAATGTTATAGTATAAAAAGAAGTAGAGTGTTAGCAGAACGAAAAGAAGAGAAAATAAGATTTTTTTAGAATTTACAGCAAAAGAAAAAAACGGGACAATGACCGTTTTCTGGTAAACAGTGACCAGCAAATACAGTCAAATGTATTTTGGTTCATAAGGAAATAAAAAGAGTAAGTAAAAAGAAAGTTAGTAAAGGAAGAAAGAAAGAAAGCAAGATTGAAACAAAGAAATAAAATAGGTGTGGCGCTCCACCTCAGATGCAAAAAAAAATCTCCTTGGTCTAGCGCTAGTGAAAAGGGGATAGACTCCATCGCTGATTTAGGCCGCCCCGACAACGACTTACTATATCACTGAATGTTTGAGATGAGGCTTGATGATTAGTATTATCTTCGTTATTCGGATTATTGTCCTCATCTTTATTGTTATCTACACTATATCACTGAATGTTTGAGATGAGGCTTGATGATAGGTATTATCTTCGTTATTCGGATTATTGTCCTCATCTTTGTTGTTATCGGTACAACGTTTCGACCGATGTGCCCTCCAGGTATTTCTTTTCGTACTCGGGAATCTTCTTTTCGGATTCGGAAACCGTCTTGTCGTAATCGGGAACCTTCTTGTCGTAATCGGGAGCCATCACGGAACTTTGAACTTAACCCTTTATTCAGTCCATGGGGGTATCCTGTTCTTATTCCGCTAACCATAGCTGTGGTAGAGGAGTTAAGCTGTGTTATTCTATGTTACTGCTGCCCTTGACCAGGATTGAACCTGCAGTCTAGAGATAAGTGTCACTTAGAACTGTTTTAACCTAACTCCTTTATCTACTAGGGCATGTGTCCAATTAGACCAAAACTGAAGTAATTTGAATAAAAGAAAAAGAAGAGAAAATGGAAAATAATATAAGAAGAAAGATTGAAATAAAACAGAAAATGTGAATGAATAAGAGTAGAAGAAAAACATACAAAGAAAGAAAAAAAAAAGAATGAAAAAAAAAACAGATAAAAAATTGATAGAATAAGAGAATATATATTATATATATATATATATATATATATATATATATATATAGGGATTTCCCATAATGTATTATGTGTGTGACCAGTTACCCCTCATACATAACCTTTATGCTGCCCATAAACACTCACATACATTCAAATTACCACCATATACATACGCACATCACTTTATCAAATCATACACATCCTATGTCTATTGAATTTTCTGAAATGTTTACGATTTTCCTTCCATTTGTAACATCTTCACCTGATGATTGCCTCACCTGAAACCAATATGGTCGTGAATGTTCCTTTGTCACCAAATAAATAGATATGTAAAACCTTAATTTATATAATTAATATAATTAATATATATTATATAATATATATATATATAATATAATATATTATATTATATATACAATATGGCAATAGCATAATCTTTACAGATCATTGCCGTCCCTCACAATCCCCAACTCCACCACCAGAACCCTTCCTTGCATGAGCCCTCAAATGACTCATCAAACCTGCTGCAGACCCACAAAGTTTGATGCAAATATGACATTGAAAAGACTTCCTTCCCGTTGAATGAGATGATTCAGATGAATCAGATGAATCAGATGATAAAATGTGATGCTTATGCACCACCATATGTCTCTTAAGACCAGAAGCCGACTTACAGACCTTGCCACAGATAACACAATACACATTGTTTGCTCCTGGAATCTGCATGGATTGACCCAGGTGAGACTTCCTATGATTGAAATATCCAGCCTTAGAAAGCAAAACTCGACCACATGTCAGACATTTCCAACACTCCATGTTCTCTCCAATATGACAGGTCTAAACCTTTCGAAGTATATATATATATATATATACATATACACACACACCACACACACACACACATATATTATATATATATATATATTATATATATATATATATATATAATTTAATATACCAAGCGTGTTGGTAGATCCTTGCGGAGAGAAAAACCCGGCAGAGAGTTTGATTGTAAAAATATACTACTAAACATCAACCAGGAAGAAAAAAATTTTTTGAAAAAAAGAAAAGACCAAGATATTAGTACCAACAAAAAATAATCTATTGGTATAGTATTTGGCCAAAAGAAAAAACAATTTATATGTATATATATGTATATAAGATATATATATATTCATATAACCGCTAGGAGAAGCTAATTTGTAAAAAGTGCTCGATACCTAAGTAGAGCCAAGTAATAAAGATAATCTACTGAGTCAGACGAACCTACTATTAGTTCGCAATAAAGCTTTATGAAGAGCTTTATTGCGAAACTAATAGTAGGTTCGTCGGACTCAGTAGATTATCTTTATATATATATATATATATAATAATATATATATATATATATAATACAGAAACAGAATCAAGAAAGAGAGAAAGAATTGATTGTTTGGAGATATATAAGAACGAATGAACGAAACACAGATGACGAAGGAAAATGTTGAAATAAAATGAAAGAGGAAACTGTTTTAGACTAAAATCAGTTAGGGATGAAAGAAAGACAAAAAGTAAAGAAGAAAAATGAAGAAAAATGAAAAGAAAGAAAATGAAAGAGAGAATTAAAAGAAAAACATAAAGAAAAAGTTCAAAGATAATGAACCAAAACGAACCAGATAAATCAAATATCTATTCCCAACGGTAAATCAAGTTTTTTGAAATAATGACCTGTTGGTAAAAGTTAAACTTGTCCCTAGATAACAGTAAATTTCATTTTCCCGATTGATTATAGAATAATTAGGATCTATGACATTAACCCGAGAGAAGAGAAGCTAAATACATCCGGTTTGTAAAAACTACACAGCAGAACGGGGACGCATGCTCATAGGGTAGCATAATCTATGCGGCTTGCATAAGATTATATGTCAATCCCCTGTATTTTACAAGCCCCTTTTCATAAGTCGCGTACGTGTCACGTGGACCTTTGGGGCAGTTCCAGCTTGGACGTCAGGCAGAGAAAGGCCTATCTGCTTAGCTGGGGCTCACTTGCACACACACGCAAGTCAGAGGAAGATGTTTAGTTAAGTAAATAAAAGTTTAAATAAATAATATGGTTTTGTGGTTGATGAATGTCTTGGCGACAAGACTGACCTAGAAGAAGAAATGAATCAAGGACGACCAACCAGCAAGAACAGAGAAATAGAAGTCATAGAGAAAGAATAGAAACGACTAGAGATCACCAATGATTAAATTATGCATCTCTCTATCTACCTGTGTCTATCTCTCCCCCTCTCTCCAGTAGAAGAGCACTTGTGTATCTACCCAACATGGGTATATGTGTATGAGTATGTAACAATAGATCAAAGTTTCAAACACCAACCAAGCGAAGGAAAATAGATTGTATAATTTTCATTTACATGCAATTGGTCTACTAAACGGAAAATGCTGAAATAGACATGCTCTAAGCCGCCCTGTCGGCTGGGGCGTTAGAATGCACCGACTGCACCTCTGCAGAGGGGTAAGCCTCCCCCAATAGGGCCACCTGTTCGCCGTGGGTGGTGACCCGTGATGCTTAAGGATAGAGCCCAGGTGGATGAGCAGTTCATGACATGCAATACTCCACTTTGGCCCTAACTTGGGCTAGACGGGCGGTCGGAGAGGCCCCCTCCGATCAATCGGCTGGTCACGCCAAGCCCTAGCACCGATATGATTTTCCCAACCCTATTGCTCTTATGGCAAGCCCCAACCCCTTTTTATCATATGGGTGCTAGAAGGCGGTGGCTGCGGGTCTACATGTCCTGGGAATGACGTTAAACTCTATCTGATGGCGAGGTTCCAGTTTTGGAGGTTTGGGGAATGTGGAGCACCCCTTCATCACCATTGCTCCCTGGTCCACTCTGACCCGGAGTGGTAGTACCTGTTAGGGTCCCATCTATGGGTTAAATAGAAAAATGTATTTATAAAAAATGTATTATCCATTAAGAATTGATTTATTTCAAAACTTTATCGGCATTAAATAACCCACTGAGGTTGATATGCCGTAAAACAAAACAAAACAAAACAAACTTGCTCTAAGGCACCTACTGTAGCACGATAAACAGTAGGATTCCAAATGAATCATTCGAAATAAATCATTCGAAGAGCAGGTTCTATGCTTACTGGGTGCAACATTATCATACCCGTGTATCAAACTAGGCTAAATTCTATAGGGTGTCCACAAAGTCTGGATACAGAGAGTAACAAGTAAAGAACACCCACCCCATCATCTCTGTCTGTCCTCTGTCTGTCTATATGTGTCTGTCTCGTCCCGAGTTCAAATCCTGGATGTGGTAATTACATTTCACTTTGCACTAATACCCTTGGGAAAGGTATGAATCCTACTCTCCCTCCAGCTCTGGGTAAATGGTAGGGCAGACTGGGCTCTTTAACCTTGGTTAGGCAACCAGTGTAGGAGAAGGAAAACTCTGAATTTAAACCTGTTAAACTCTGCCTAAGAAATTGACCTTGTGTCACATCCTGCTCGTGCGGAGGGGTTTGGTAAATATATATATATGTCTGTCTGTCTGTATGCCCCCTCTCTCTCTCCACATTATATACCCGAGATGTGGGTATACAATAATAGGAGTATTTGTCTCATACCCCACTTGTATAGACTGGGCACAAGGCCTCGTTTTAATGTGGGCCCACCCACAAGCCGAAGCTCATAGGATCAGGTAGGATACTGGGTTAAGTAAAAAGGATTTCTGTTGTGTTGTTGTCATTCAGTATCTATTGAAAAGTTATTTGGGGTGAACATAGATTGAAATAATTTCATGAAGAGAATCTTTGGCTAAAACTGAAGCATGCTTGAAGGATTAAGACATTTTGAATTAAAATTTTTTAAAAATATATAAAACGTGAATTTTTCTTCTTGCATTTGACAACGACATTACACATTTTAATTAATTAATATTCTCTCAAAACTCCATCTTGAATTAATGTATTGCTTTATATTTTTAATCTATTTCTCTTAATATTTCAATATTTTTTTTTTATTCTGTCTTTTTTTTTCTATCCTTTCATCAATAATTCGATATTTTATTCTCTTAATTAATTAGATACCCTTTTAAAAAAACAACTTTTGGGACTTCCAGCTAAAGGGAAAGCAAAGCCAACTTATTTCAATTTTAACGAATTAAAAAAGACAGACAATGCATTTATATATCTTTAGGCTTCGACAATCGATTATTTCGGCATTTTTGTATTTTAAGAACTCCAGAGGCGAAACCAACACCAAGCCATTCGGTCAGATCTGATCCAAGCAGGAATCCTTGCAAATGTTTGCGAAGTTTTATTGTTAATGGTTCCATGCCTGGAAGATTATCAAGTCCAATGAGTCTCGAATTCTTCAAGACAAAAACGGAAACATGGCTTTTCAATGTTTCTTTCACGCTAAAATTATTAAATGATTGCCATGTCTTGAACGATTTGTTTCTTAATTCAATTACTTGATTTTTCTACGAAGAACAAAAAAACATTACAATGGATATTTTACACTGTTTAATCCTACGGCTATGTATTTTGATTTTTATTACAACTTTCGTTTTTAAAAAATATATATTCAGTAATTTGTGTGGTTTCATTCTCAGGTCATTGACGTGAGGTCACGACTCTTCTGGAGTGCAAATAAATAAGATTCTTTTCACTGTTCATTAAATAAATTAGAGACTCGGGGTGTTTTGTTTGTTTGTTTTGTTTTGTTTTTTTTCTCGGCTATTCTAGTGTTGTATCATCAGGCTTTACGCTGGGTGTAGAAGTGAAACCTTGTTGGAAGTGACTAAATGTACAGTAGTAGTTTTGGGTTCAAGGTGAAAGTTGTGCAATATCTTTTAAACCGGAGGTTAGTTGATTTGAAGTACCTACTTGAAAAAAAGTTTTGCTTTCACAGTATAAAAGTTCCTACAAGTCATTTTATATGAGAATATGAAGGGTTTACATCTTTTTCTCCAAGATATTTTTTTGTTTAAGGACACTTCTTCCCCCTTCCTTGAGTTTGTACATAAATATGCATAAATGTGTATCATTGAAGATGCTGGTGGCGTAATGATCATCGTCGTAAAAAATGGACACACTGACACGAGATCAAATCCGGTATAAGGCCATTTCCATTTTGCTTAATGAGAATACTCTTTGGGAAGATATATATTCAATAGTTATTTCTCTAGTTATGGGTAAAATATAATGGCAGACAGAACTCTTTAACCATTTTTTATAATATTTTGTCAGATTCACGGACATCAATAAACTGGTAGAAATGATTTTCACTCGGTGAACCTGTGGATATACCACAGTATGATAAATTAATTGCTACATTAGGGTAAGTTGAATTACTTTATGTTGTGAGGTTTTAAGGGGTAAATAAGAACAAAACAACGGGTAACGAAAAGTAGAAAAAATGTATTAACAGAAAGTAGACAATACAATAGAGATATATGGAAATTGCGTCCGGCGAACAGAGTTATTGGCACTCGCATTGGCTTGCTCCTAAGCAACAATTATCCCTGTTTATTTATAGTAAGCTGTCGGCAAATAGGGTGTATCACCTATAACAATTTAGAAGTTCAAATTCTCTCAAACAGCGAAAGTTGTGTGTTTGTATAATGAATACTGAAACCAAAAACTGGATCTCTTACTTGCATGATTGTTTTAGGAAATAGCATCAAAGATTGTCGGCTAAAATGCACCAAACATAAAAAACATATATAAAATATAACTAGAACTCAGATTGTAAATATACCCCCACCAACACCTCTGATTGTGGCAATAGGATAGGTTAATTCTAAAACTGTAACATCTCCCATGTGACGAAAGTTTAAATAAATAAATAAATAAATAATTACCACACAAAATATTTTTTCAAACTTTCTCTTCGTTTAACGAAATAGATTTAAATCTTTAAAAAATTATCCCTGTTTACTTAAAAGATATTGAAAAAATAGTTCAATATGTAAAAGTATAATAATCCTGATTTCTCTCTCTCTCTCTCTCTCTCTCTCTCTCTCTCTCTCTCTCTCTCTCTCTCTCTCTCTTTCTTGTTTTTTATTTTTTCCTTTTCTTCTTTTTATCTTTTCATTATACTCGATTGAAACTGGAAGTGATGTGGTGTAATGGTTAAAGTCATAGGAAATGGAATCGTCGCCCCGAGTTCAAATCCTGGATGTGGTAATTGCATTTCACTTAGCGCTAATACCCTTCGGAAAGGTATGAATACTACTCTCTCCAGCTATGGGTAAATAGCAGGGCAGACTAGGTTCTTTAACCATGGCTAGGTAACCAGTCTAGGAGAAGGAAAACTCTGAATTCAAACCTGTTGAACTCCGCTTAAGAAATTGACTTTGTGTCACATCCTGCTCGTGCGGAAGAGTTGGTAAATATATATATATGATTGAAACATATTAGCGTTATCGCTTCCTCAGCCTTACCCTTTCTCTCTATTTTCCTTATTCTCTATTTTTCTTCTTGTATTTTTTCTGTGTAGCATGTACCTTTTCTTCCCTTTGTTTCTTTATAATGAAAACGGTATGGTCTATTATTTAGCTGAGGTGACGACACTCATAGGAAATAAGAATTTGGCGGATAAGCAACATCATATGACAAATCTAGAAGAAGGAAAACTCTGAATTCAAAACTCTTAAACTGACATTGCATCGCATCCTACCCGTTTATAGGAGTTATGTAATTGCAAAAATCCATGGAAATGTACGTTCCCCTCATTATTTCTTTATAATACCATACTGTTTAAGTCCACCCACATTTGCCCATAAAGTAACCCTGTATTATTTGTTGTTAAATCCCTTTAATTGGCCGCCCTGTCGACTGTTGGCTGTGGGTGGCGACCCGTGATGCTTAAGGATAGAGTCCATGTGGATGAGCAGTTCATGACATGCAATACTCCACTTTGGCCCTATCTTGGGCTAGACGGGCGGTCGGAGAGGCCCCCTCTGATCAATCGGCTGGTCACGTCAAGCCCTAGCACCTATATGATTTTCCCAACCCTATTGCCCTTATGGCAAGCCCCAACCCCTTTTTATCATATGGGTGCTAGAAGGCGGTGGCTGCAGATCTACATGTCCTGGGAATGACGTTAAACTCTATCTAATGGTGAGATTCCAGTTCTGGAGTTTTGGGGAATGTGGAGCACCCTTTTATCACCATTGCTCCCTGGTCCACTCTGACCCGGAGTGGTAGTACCTGTTAGGGTCCCACCTATGGGTTAAATAGAAAAATGTATTTTTTAAAAATTGTATTATCCATTAAGAATTGATTTATTTCAAAACTTTATCGGCATTAAATGACCCACTGAGGTTGATATGCCGTAAAACAAAACAAAACAAAACAAAACAAACTTGCTCTAAGGCACCTACTGTAGCGCAGTAAACAGTAGGATTCCAAATGAATAATTCGAAATAAATCATTCGAAGAGCAGGTACTATGCTTACTGAGTGCAACATTACCATACCCGTGTATCAAACTAGGCTAAATTCTACAGGGTGTCCACAAAGTCTGGATACAGAGAGTAACAAGTAAGAACACCCATCCCATCATCTCTGTCTGTCCTCTATCTGTCTATATGTCTGTCTGTCTCGTCCCGAGTTCAAATCCTGGATGTGGTAATTCTTCTCAACGCTTTAATCCGTTTAGCAACTGTTTTGTGAAAGATTATCATCAATAATCTTTAATCTGTCACTGCCGCTATATATACATTTCCTACGATGTTGACCGTTACTCCAATAGCGTCTCTATAAGCATGCACAACTTTATATCAACTCTCAATGTTTAAATTACTAGTGCGAGCCCGGGCGTGATTTCGGTGATAGGCAAACATTCCCCCTGGGTGGTGCTTATCTGACTGATAATATAGTGCATAGTGTCGCTGTGAAAGTTACCAATTCCTTAATGAATTAAATTCTTAATGAGAACAAATGACAACAACCTATTGAGCGATGGAGCCCTGTTGACTGCAATAACTATCCATATATTGTTCTATTAACTAGCAGTATATGAAAGGGGTACAAAAATGGAAATAGCTATCTTGTTGATAACGAAAAATGAAAAGTAAAATGTGCCTTTACTGCTTTACAATGTCTTTACTGTTCAAAGAACAGAATGAAAAGAGTCCGAGAATGAATTTCTGGTACTGTCATGTGATAGTCCACAAAGCACCAAATGAACACATCTAGCTAGGTCTCTATTCCACGCTGTATTGATGACTACCTAGTAGTAGTAGTAGTAGTAGTAGTAGTAGTAGTAGTAGTAGTTGTTTTTGTTGTTGCTGTTGTTGTACCGCCTTCTTACGTTTTAGTAAAAAGAATTCCTGATATCTTATTATAATGAAGATTGTGTGTCTGTCTATAACCAAAATTATATCAGTACCCAAGTCACAATTCTCTGAGTGTGTTTGTATGTAATTTTAAAAAAAGAAGAAGAAAACTGCTTACATGTACGGGTGATCTTTATTAAGCCGACGCTACTGGGGCCATCATCTGTGAAAAAAAAATAGCAAACAGAAGTATGTTGTCTTTTTTTTAGTCAGATGATGGCACCGACGATGATTTAATAAATAAGCCGAAACGCTGTAGTGTCGGCTTCATAAACATCATCCATCAATGCAACTTTTTTTTGTATTTTTTACAAAATTGCATTCTGTCGTGTTCAATTTCTTTTTTCCTCTCTCTCTCTCTCTCTCTCTCTCTCTCTCTCTCTCTCACACACACACACACACACACACACACACACACACACAAGAGGCATGTATACATAAAAACATGGCTTTCTCGCCAATAATTAAAAAAAAGTTTTTACGAACTTTTAACATTTTTTTGCTAATCTTTACCACTCGGATACCCACTCCCATAATAAAAGACGTTTCTGACAACTTCCTTCAGTCAGAATTATCCTGAAGAACAATTCGGATGTAATCTAGGTAGATAGCGTCAGGCTCATTTAGTTCCTTATAATCATGCTCTACTTAACATATCGAGCACTTTGTACATGTATAACTCCAGTGTTTTTTTCTCTTTTGGACACTGCATACGATACTGAGGATTATTTTCAGAAAGTACGTGTGTGTTAGACTTAAAATTCTTCCCCGGATATCAGTTTGTAATTTTTTTATACTGAGTTATCTGTTTTTTCTTCACGCCGGTTGAGTTTAGAAATTATATATATATATATAATATATATATATATATATAATATATATATATATATATATATGTGTGTGTGTGTGTGTGTGTGTGTGTGTGTGTGTGTAGAAAGTTGTAGAAAAAAACAAAATGTTAAAAGATTGCTGACAGAAATCTGTTTCGACCATATGAAGAGGTCTTTATCAAAGCAACATTGTAAACGGAAAAACGAAATAAATATATCATTAATCACGAGGCACAAAACGCTCTCAGTCAGTACCCGGAATTTCAAAAAAATTTTTTTTAATGCGTATTCTATGTTAAAAATAAAATAAATATATAATATATATAATGGACTCTCTCGTTGATTTTCGACGTATGAGTGTTCAGCCAATGAACAACCAACACAGAGATTTGTTTATAGTGTGATCTTATGTTGGACCATTCCGCACTTTTGGCACAGTCGATTGGAAAGAATTCGTGCACCAGGAATACCACAAACCCAATCAACGACTGACCTCAGGAATTTTGAATTCAGAGTTTTCCTTCTCCTAGACTGGTTACTTAGCCAAGGTTAAAGAGCACAGTCTGCTCTACTATTTACCCATAGCTGGAGGAAGAATATATGGATTCATACCTTTCCCAAGTGTATTAGCACTATGTGAAATGCAAACTGCCTTGGCTAGGATTTGAACTGGGACTGACAAGTCCATTTCCCACGATTCTAACCATTATGCCACGCGCCTCTCTCTATATATATGGGCATTAACTTTGGAACATGAAATTTATATAATCTATTAATTTATCTGGTAGTTAGTATATATAGGTTCGTTTAGTTTTTTAAACACTATCATTTCAGTCTAATTTAAAATAATTTCTAACCAATTTTCTTTTCAATTACTTTTGACCTATTCCGCCATTATCGTCCGACATTTTGGGATTTCATTCACCCCCCCCCCTATTTTTCTTGCTTAGAGAGTTTGCCTTTAGAAAGCTTCCTGAGATTTTATGGTCGGTCCATTTGTAACAAACGCTTAACAGGCAACTAAAAGAAATAAAATCAAAACGGAAATTTACTCGCAGAGACATTTTTTCCATCAATATCGATGTAAATGGAAAAAAAATGGCCGTCTCTTATTTACAGGCAAACAATTTTTTTAATTGGTTTCTCTTGCCAACCCAATGTCGTCTCGATCGACAAACATCAGTGACATTATTTCTTCTTTCAGATTCGAATACGCTTTTCCATGGTTCTTTTTTGCCTCGACAATATTTGATAAATTTTCTTCCTGTCTCAATTCAATCAGTTTAAGTAAAACCTACTTTGTGTATAAAAGCGTTTTCACTTATTCCGTGTCACGGCTACCGGTCTATTTACTTCAGTCTGATACAATTTACAACTCACAAATACACCATCTTACTCTAGATTGAACTCCCGTATATATATATATATATATATTATATATATTATATATATATATATAGTGCCTGACATACTTGGGCTAACATACTGTCGCTAGCAGCAAAACTTTGATAGAAACTAAAACATTCTCACAAAATAAAAGCTTTTAGAATATACATACTGAAGTGTATATTAAAATAAATAAAGAAAATATATTTAGTAGTGTAAAATAACGGGTGCAAGAAAAATAAAACATTTAATACAAAAACACGGACATAAAATGGGGGTTCAGTTTATTTTATGGTAGGAATTTACGAACAAATAGTCCTTTATTACCAATAACGTCTCTGTATGAAGTAAAAGAAGAATATGAATGATTTTGAACATCTCAGTATGCAACTTATTAATCGAAATATGCGAGTATATTGCATTTCAAGTATTCTTCAAATAAGGCTTTTTACCTTGGAGGCAGGTTCAGTCGTTTTGCAATAAGCTCGTCGATTCAGTTAAAGTGCTCTTAAGTTTCCATTGAAAGTTGTATTAAGGAGAGTTTGAATGTCGGGAAGATGAACAAGTATTGAAATTTCAGGAAATAAGATAATCATTTACCGACAAACAAGGATAACCACTGCTAGTATAATATCAAATTTAAAATTAAATACAGTATATTTATCGTGTATAAAATTTTATAATATTTACGTCAGCTGTGTCATTTGTAGAGACCGTGGTTGTTTGGTGAGTGAGGTGTAGTTGAGGATTGAAGAAGATCCAAGTTATGGGTCCCCAAAATTTAAAGTATAAGACTACGGAGATGATGTTTCCATAGAAAACAAAAGAAGACAAAATTGATAAAGGAAACAAACTTTATATACATTAATTTACAATTGGTATATTCAATTGTTCTTTTAGTGATGTTGCAGACTGTATGTGTCTGTACATAGTTGTGTGTGACAAGTGTGACATGTATTGTTTATATTTGTGCGATTGGTTGTGTCAACATTGTAGCAGTTTTGTCTGTGATTGAAACTTGTGATTGTAAGCGAGGAGAGAGAGAGAGAGAGAGAGAGAGAGAGAGAGAGAGAGAGAGAGAAAACGAGCCGAAAATACGAGACCAACCTGATATATCATTTTGTGTCTTCGGGTAGCGACTTCTCCCCATTGTGTCGATATTGGGGGAGAACTTTCGCTCCTACTGTCGAGTTAGGAGCATCAGCTCCAACTCTGTCGTGTCGGGAAGAGCGTAAGCTCCCACTGTCTGTCTTTCAGCTCTATGGGCCTTTTTATAATTTTCTTTTTGTCATTGTCTATTGTGATCATTAAGCTAAATTATATCATCAAATATCAGCTGATTTGCAATGATGCAATATCGAATGATTTTGGTACATTCCGATGGCGTACATATTTTCCCATGGAATTTAAACCATTGTTTCTATTGTTGTTAAAATATTTCTAAACTAATATTCATTCGATTCTCTTTTGTTTACCTAATTCTAGACTCATGACATACCATTGTAAAACTAGTTATTTAAAAAAACTTAATTATTTTAATTTGGTCAATTCCACATGCCGTAAAAATATAGGGGCCAATCCTACCATATGGTATCGTTAATTACGGATTGTTTACGCTTATTTTCAGACATGAACAGTCCTCTTTCTGAGAATATTTCTGCGTAGCTAGTCCTTTTCTTCTCTTTCTTTCTTTATAATAAAAACAGAATGGTCTTTTATTTAGTCACCCACTACAATAGGCTTCATAATTTACCGAAATGTATCGGAAGCAGACAAATGATTGTTGTACACAATTAGGCAGAGAGCGTCCCATCCTGGTATAGTAGTTAGTAAGCTAGTCTCGTATATCTATTTCTACTGAATAGCGAGTTCGAACCTCGCAGGATGCCATATATCTTCGAAATTCTGTCATATTCTGGGTTTTCATCTCTTGTTTTAATTACTAAACAAACAAGACTTATTGTTTTCTTATAAAGCCTTTATTTAACAACCCAGCCCAGAATGTCGACGATGCAACGTTTCGGTCATTTAGACCTTCTTCAGAACTCGAATATAGTTCTTGCTTCAGTGAAGGACATTTTCAAAATGGTGAAAACAGTAGGTTGTCAGTAGGAGCAGGGGTATTTGGGAGAGAGGAAAATCCACTATCCACCCCCAATTACCCCTGCCCCTACTGACAAGCTACTGTTTTCACCATTTTGAAAATGTCCTTCATTGAAGCAAGAACTATATTCAAGTCCTGAAGAAGGTCTAAATGACCGAAATGTTGCATCGTCGACAATAAACATCAAGTTTCCATAACATCCCGTGTTTGTCTACTTTTCTCCACATTAACGAGTATATAAAAGTTATAATTTGTTATATACATATGTGTGTATTGGTATTGCGTCTGACTACGTTAAGTTTTATACGTATTTCCCCCCCTCTCTCTCTCTCTCTCTCTCTCTCTCTCTCTCTCTCTCTCTCTCTCTCTCTGCATATATTTAAGCAGCATTTTATCATTTAAAGAAATTTTGTTTATCAAAACAAAATCTAAATGACTTTATATTTTTCTTTTGCTTTTCAATTTTTCTAATAAAATGTAAATGTTCTACTTCAACATAAGAATATTTGATTTTATGATAAACATATTTCATACCGACAATATAAAAAGATTTAAAATTCTAGAAGCTTAAAGCATAAAATTTAGACAAAACACATGTTATAACAGAAATAGATGTCTCTCTTGATTCACAACTTTACTAACACAATGCACTGACTCACCAACAAAACAAATTTAAAAAGAAAACAAAACAAAACAAAACACTTCGGAAAGAACATAAGTTACTGACATCAACGGATGTTAACCCCGTGACAGCGAAAATGAAATGAACACAAAACAAATATTCTACGCATAGGCTCCAGCAAAACTTCCGGTCGAAAAACAAAATGTATAAACAATCAAAAATATTTTCCATTTAATGTTTTTCAACTAATAAAAAATCATCCCCCACAAAACCCTTCAAAGGCTTTCTCGAGCCTCTCAACTGTTATATATACAGCCCGCTTAAAGTCAAAAAATCAATTAGCCAGAGCCGACACACCATGTAAACGCAACGCTTACCTATAAAAGGTTTGGAGCCCTCTATGGCGGCCTTTACATACATACAGATGTGTGTATTAAAACAGTTAAAATCCCCTTCGCATTCTTTGGGTGACGATCGTCGAGCAGTTAAGTTGTCCGACTGCTGCTGAATCAATCAGAGTTCTATCCCGGTTGTAATAAGCTCACAAATTGTCTAGCCGCACGGAAAAGATTTGATGTCGAAACATGTGTCTGTGGTGTTCTCCAAATTTTCTAAATGAAGAATATGAATACATCAACAAATCCTTTATTAATTTACAATACCCCGTTTCATTCATACATCGCGCCAAGTTAAAAGCTATTAAAATCTGCAAAAACAAACAATATTCTACAAACTCAACAAACCCTAACAACAACCCCACAACCAAGTACATCACACTACCTCAAAGCCCTTATCAAAAGAATTAACTTTCAAAATTAGGTACGACTTCAATTGGGTACATGTTCTCCCAAAAATTGTCGGGTAAGGGAGCCATATCATAAATACATCGCTTGTGTATCTATTTCTCATACTGTCGTGTAGAAGTCACTATAAGAGGAATAGGAACCTACTTCTGAACAAAACGAAAAAATCTAAGGGGGTGTAGGGGTGAGATGCTCGCCTGTCGGCCTGACAGTCGGGTTTCGAGTCACGCACAAGGCGGTCTTTCTATCTATAGCTCTGCTGATGAGGCCTAATATGCCGAAATGTACATACAGAGATTGATTTTTCTCGATTTGTTTAGCCTTACATTTTAATAGGTATGCCCGCCTAATTGATTAATTAATTGATTATTAATTAATTAACTTTCAAAATTATGTACGACTTCAATTGGGCACATGTTTTCCCAAAAATTGTCGGCTAAGGGAGCCATATCATAAATACATCGCTTGTGTATCTACTTCTCATATATATATATATATATATATATATATATATATATATATATATATATATACTAGCAAAAATATGCATCCTCCGGGTGCAAGTATTTAAGTTTTAATGTAATAGAATATATTAAATTAGAAAGGCTAATTGAACTAAATAAGAATGCAGATAAAATGATTTGAAACAGAGGGGTGTATAATCGAAAAATAGAACAACTGAAACTGAAACTTACACTTCTATCACTCTCGTCTTTCATTACTAAATTTTCCTAATTTAATAACTTAGTTAAAATAGGAAGTAAAGAATAAAATCAGAATTATTTCTTCTTGTTAATCGATTTCTTTTAAGATTTATTCAAGAGATTTTTGATCATATTCATTAAGATAAAACCATACAGTTAAAAATCAATAATACTAAGCACATATTTATTAAAATCAATTTTTTAATTTCAATATGCAAATTAGTCTTCCTGTTCACACTGTAAACTGCTATTTTAGTGTATATATAAATACAATTGCATATTATTCATTTGTAGATGTGATTAACAGTATTAATAATGTAAAACAATTTTATTAGAAATTGAGGTTTAAATAAAAATAAAATCATGGAGAATGTGACGTAAATAACAAAGGGAATTGTGACTTGAGTAGTGATATAGTTTCGGTTACAGACAGAAAAGCAAACAATCTCCATTATAATAAGATATATATATAGTCGTAGAAGAAGTTATTTCCCGATCGCGGTTTCAGTGTTACTGTAACACCTTCATCAGGGGGATTGAGTGGATATTTTCGGTTACTTTATATAGCTAGACTGATATTTCTTTAATTCTTCCTGAAATTTGACCTTAGTAGGCTGCTAGTTTGTAGTTGAGGTTAAACTCCTCCTATCTTGACCTACGTGGGTAGTAGTGTGCTGTAACATTATAATTTTATTACCCCTTACCACTATCTTCAACTTACTCTATTGACCTTTATGGGGTCAGTTAGTCTGGAGTTTGGCTAAGTTTTTTTATTTATTTCTTTATTTCTTCTAGTAGTTTTTCTTTGTTACTGCTTTATCATAATTTTACTGTATTATGCCCATGTTGATCAATTTTATCTTATTGGTATTCTAATGCATTGCGTAATCTATGCATACATTTTCCTAGGAACTCATCCTTTTTATTAATTAAGTCATTTTTTATTGGGAATCTAATTATTTCTAACTTTTCCGGTCGAGAAATAACTTCTTCAACGACTATTAATGCTCTATATTCACAATATATTAAGCCCTATTGGATTAACTACTTATGCTATGTTCACATGGTAGTACCCATAAATGAATATATATATATATATATATTATATATATATATATATATATATATATATAGAGAGAGAGAGAGAGAGAGAGAGAGAGAGATAGATAGATAGATAGATATGAACACAGATAGCTAAATATAAAAATACATGAAGTGCTTGGTGCCTTTTGATGACCGCTGTAACTATTTTCCTGAATTCTTATTGAGTTAGATCATGGTAGATATCAATGTTTTATAATTCATCCCCATGAATCATATAGTTATTAACTCAGAACTAGGCCCTCCTCCAAGAATCTCTCTCTCTCTCTCTCTCTCTCTCTCTCTCTCTCTCTCACACACACACACACTCACTCACTTTTTCTAGTTTTATTTCTCTCTTTCTCTTTCACTTTCTCTACACTCTCTATCTTTCTACCCCCTCTCTCTCTCTTTCTGCCCTCTCTCTCTCCCTCTCCTCTCTCCTCTCTCTCTCACTCACTCACGTTCTCTAGTTTTTTTTCTCTCTTTCTCTTTCACTTTCTCTACTCTCTCTATCTTTCTATCCTCCCTCTCTCTCTGTCTCTCTCTCTGTCTCTCTCATTTTCTCTATGTTTCTTTCTCTCTTTCTCTTTCTCTTTCTCCTTCTCTCTCTCACCCCTCTCTCTCTCTCTCTCTCTCACTCACTCACTTTCTCTAGTTTTCTTTCTCTCTTTCTCTTTCATTTTCTCTACTCTCTCTATCTTTCTCCACCTCTCTCTATCTCTCTCTCTCTCTCTCGGCCTCTCTCACTTTATCTATGTTTCTCTCTCTCTTTCTTTTTCTCTTTCCCCTCTCTCTCTCTCTCTCTGCCTCTCTCTCACTTTCTCTATGTTTCTTTCTCTCTCCTCTCTCTCTCTCTCTCTCTCTCTCTCACTCACTCACTTTCTCTAGTTTTATTTCTCTCTTCCTCTTTCACTTTCTCTAACCCTCTCTCTCTCTCTCTCTCTCTCTCTCTGCTCTCTCTCTCTCTGCCTCTCTCACTTTCTCTATGTTTCTTTCTCTCTTTCTCCTTCTCTTTCTCTTTCACTTTCTCTACCCTCTCTATCTTTCTATCCCCCCCTCTCTCTCTCTCCCTCTCTCTCTCTCTCTCTCTCACTCACTCACTTTCTCTAGTTTTCTTTCTCTCTTTCTCGTTCACTTTCTCTACCTCTCTATCTTTCTATCCTCTCTCTCTGTCTCTCACTTTCTCTATGTTTCTTTCTCTCTTTCTCTTTCTCCTTCTCTCTCTCTCACTCTCTCTCTCTCTCTCTCTCTCTCTCTCACACACTCACTCACTTCTCTAGTTTTCTTTCTCTCTTTCTCTTTCACTTTCTCTACCTTCTTTATCTTTCTCCCCCCCCCCTCTCTCTCTGCCTCTCTCACTTTCTCTATGTTTCTTTCCCTCTTTCTCTCTCTCTCTCTCTCTCTCTCTCTCTCTCTTTCTCTTTCTCTCTTCTCTCTCTCTTTCTATTTTCGAACTGCAATATCGCTATTGTTTCCTTAACAAGCTTTGATGTCAGACACATGAAGCCAACGATTGATTAAAGTTGCCAAACATTCGTCTCGCCGTCTTAATCGCTTGAAGGATAAAGAGATATAAAAACGACTTATGCAACGAATACCAAATGTATTTATTTCGTGCAAACTATTCTGAAATATTAATGATTACTTTCTGATTTTAAAGCTGAGTCTTCTCAAAACCATCTGACCCTACGCGAACAAAGGTGTAATCCGAGGATAGCCCGCTAGTTATTAAAGCTATTAGGAAGATACCATCTGCCCACTAATTGGCACTTGTGTAATTACATACCAATCAAATGTTAAGACTCACTAGGACTTTCGCTTTCTTCCTGTCTTTTGCAGACTTTTAAGACAAGTGGAATTGTTTACACAAATGGACCGTGACTGAGCAGTCCATGACATGCAACACTGTTACGTAGTGCCTTTTCTTGGACGGCACTAAATATCTGTATATGTTATATACTTCTCTTCTGGCCGGCTTTGCTTCTTCTATCGTCTATCTTCTATCTTGGTCTGGCATATCTTCTAAGGTCTCGTCTGGTCTTCTATTGAGGATTCCGGGTCTGGTCTCTGTGGAGATCGTTCCTTATCAGAAGCCCTGTGTCATTGTAAGCTTTTAGTAATAACAACAAGACTTCGATTTACGATGATGTTACTTTATTCGTAGACCCCAGACCAGACAATCACGCAATGAGTCTCACATCTTGCTAGCTTCGCTTCTAACTCCTAACTGTCCAACTGACTAACTGAGTTGCTTACACCTTAAACCGGAAGGGGCTTCTATTGCCTTCCGATTCTCACGATCATCCCCAGAACGCAAGGTCAGAGTGAGGTCAAACGCTGTCACTCACTCTCAAGGCCATCAGCTGCACTAATATGATTTCTACACTATTGTCATAATCATTAGGTATCTAATGATTATGTAACAACACTTCACATTCGTCCTTATTTTAAGACAAGTGGAATTGTTTACACAAATGGACCGTGACTGAGCAGTCCATGACATGCAACACTTCCCATTCGTCCTTACTTGGGCTAGACGGTTGGTCGGAAAGGCGCACTCCGATCAATTGGCTGGCTATGTATAGGGATTTGGCCCTTATATTTCATGACATGTGGAATTATATATGTTAAGTATCTGGTCGGCATCCTAGGTTCCAGATGTAATAAGTAAGTAAGCAAGTCAATAAGAATCCGGTGTTCTTTGTAAGTCCTACGTCCAAGAGAATCCAAATGTCAATGAAATAAGCTCAGAATGTTGCCTCTATTAATACAGCAGAAGCAGCAGCAGCAGTGCCAGTGATTGGACAATAGAAATCCACCCCAGGTCACGTGGTAGTCAACGAGTCTATATTTAGGAGTGACCATTTGCCCCATGCCTTATATCATAATAATTCAACAATATATACACTAAACTATTCCAACAGATAGATGTGAAGAGACTGACATACATACATGGCAATAGCATAATCTTTACAGATCATTGCCGTCCCTCACAATCCCACAACTCCACCACCAGAACCCTTCCTTGCATGAGCCCTCAAATGACTCATCAAACCTGCTGCAGATCTACAAAGTTTGACGCAAATATGACATTGAAAAGACTTCTTCCCCGTTGAATGAGATGATTCAGATGAATCGGATGAGTCAGATGATAAAATTTGATGCTTATGCACCACCATATGTCTAAGACCAGAAGCCGACTTACAGACCTTGCCACATATAGCACAAGACACATTATTTACTCCTGGAATCTGCATGGATTAACCCAGGTGAGATTTCCTATGATTGACATAGCCAGCCCTCGAAAGCAAAACTCGACCACATGTCAGACACTTCCAACCCTCCATGTTCTCTCCAATATGACAGGTGTAACCCTTTCGAAGTTGACGCTTTAGGTTTTCATGCACGATTCTTTCACTCTCATAACTGGTACAGCCATCATCCACATGAACTCTCCAGTCAGTTCTCTTTAGTGCCAGCTTTTCCCAGTTGTCAGGACTTATTTTTATTTTTACAAGGTTGTTTTTTAAGCAATCCTTATACCTCTTCTTAGGCTTATGCTGCGGCCTTTTGCCATCACGCAGCTGACCGTAAAAAAGTTGCTTTGGCAATCTAGCATCACCCATACGCACAACATGACCTGCCCAACGCATTTGAGCCGTTATGATAAGAGTTTCAATGCTTGAGCATCCTGCCCTTGCAAGGACTTCTGTGTTAGGCGTTTCGGAATTCCACTTGATGTCTAGAATACGTCTCAAACATTTCTGATGAAAGTGTTCAAGAATTTTCAGATGTCTTCTAAACAATGTCCATGTCTCCGATGAGTACAATAAAACACTCAACACGCAGGACCTATAAACATTCAATTTTGTTTTATGGGTAATGCCGGTACTAGACCATAACCGTTTTTTCGAGCGTTCCATAGGCCACAGATGCCTTCTGGATGCGCTGGTGAATCTCAGCATCCAAAGATCCATCACAAGTTAGTGTACTTCCTAAGTATGTAAAAGACTCAACAACATCCAGACAAGTACCATGAATGGCTATTGTTGGTTTGATATATGGTTCACCCTTTACGGGGGTGAACATTACCTTTGTCTTTGTCAAGACATACATACATACATACATACATACATACATACATATTCATCGCAACGTCTTGTCAGGCAACTACCGCTCCTTCATTCATTGACCGTTTGTGAGCTTGTTAATGATATTTCAATCCTGCCAATATATTGCATAACATAGAGCATATCTGATACACATAACGATCGGTGTTGACAGAAGTTGTATATGCATCACTGAGAACTTTCATGTGAAGCTTGAGACCACTATAGGGATTTGGCCCCTATATTTTTACGGCATGAGGAATTAAATAAATTAAAATAATTAAGTTTTCTTAAATAACTAGTTTTACAATTGTATGTCATGAGTTTAGAATTAGGTAAACAAATGATAATCGAAATAATATTAGTTTGGAAATATTTTAGAAACAATAGATAATTGTTTATAATGTAGATAATCTAAGGACAAAGGATTGTTTACAAACAAGAAATAATAGTTGAAAATTCCAATGAAAATATTTATATCAATAGAAAACTGAACGGTCATTTGAAATGCCATAAGTAACAGAATCAGCTGATATTTGAACATTCCGATGGCAATATCTACGTCATTAGAAAACTGCCGATTTTCAATGGAATGCACAAAGATCAGCTGATTTTTATGAATAATTAAAATTATAAAAATACCCTTTTAGCTGAAAAACTACAGTGGGTAGCTTACGCTCTTCCTGACTCGATGGAGTTGGAGCTGATGCTCCTAACTCGACAGTGGGAACGGACGCTCTTCCCAACTCGACACAATGGCGAGAAGACGCTGTCCAAAAACATAAAATACGACTCAGCAGGTCCGTCTATTTTTTCGTTTCATATTTTCTCTCTCTCCTACTCAATACAACACAAGTTTCAATCACAGACATTGTTTTAAAAAACTACTACAATGTTGATACAACCAATCGCACAAATATAAACAATACATGTCACACATGTCACACACAACTATGTACAGACACATACAGTCGGCAACACCGCTGAAAGAACAATTGAATATACCAATTGTAAATTAATGTATATAAAGTTTGTTTCTTTTATCAATTTTGTCTTCTTTTGTTTTCTATGGAAACTGCATTTCCGTAGTCTTATACATTTAAATTGTGGGGATCAAAACTCGGACATTCTTCAACTACACAAACAACAAACAACCACGGTCCCTACATATGTCAAGCCCTAGCACCGATATGATTGTCCTAACACTATTGTCCTTATGGCAACTGCTATATAGCCACATGTTGAGTATATATACAGGTGTTCTTTTACTGGAGAGAGGGGAGAGAGATAGACAGGTAGACAGAGAGATGAGATGCATAATTGCATTACTTACTTGACTTCTATCTTGTTGGTTGTTCCTCTTTGATTCATTTTCTTCTTCTTGGTCAGTCTTTTTGCCAAAACATGCATCAACCAACAACACCATGTTATTTCTTTAAACTTTTATTCTTAACTATTTTTCTTTTTCTAACTAAAACACAGCGCGCTGAGTTGAGTCTGCCGAAGCAAAAAGGACGTCTCCCCAGCTCTAAATATCGGCGCGAACTGAGAAACTAATTCAAAATCACGTGACGTGCGAGACTTCAACTCTAGTACTTTTCCGTCCGTGATATGAAAGGGTCCATCCCTGCAGAAATACAGGGGGTTGCCAATGATCTACACCATCACATAAACTATGCAACACGACCTCCAACACTTATCATATATGTGCTAGAAGGCGGTGGCTGTGGGTCTTCATGTCCTGGGTATGACGTTAAACTCTATCTGATGGTGAGGTTCCAATTCTGGATGTCTGGTAAATGTACAGCACCTCTTCATCACCATTGCTCCCTGATTCACTCTTACTCGGAGTGGTAGTAACTGTTAGGGTCCCATCTATGGATTAAGTAGAAAAAAATGTGTTTATTTTAAAAAATGAGTGTCCATTAAGAATGAAATTATTTAAAAACTTTCTCGGCAATAAATGACCCACCAAGGTTGATATGCCATAAAACAAAACATACAAGGATCTACTATTGTCAGAATATTTATCATTGCTTGCATTTTTTAGCCAATAGGTTGATGTATAAAAGTGTGACCTATTGTCAGAGTTTTAGTTAGTTGCGGCCAAAAAATCAATGTGAGTGGATGTCGAGCGCCGCTCTCTCTGAAATGCCACTTCTCACAGTGCGGTTTTGGGCTGGGGTTGTTTCAATAAAAGTCTTGCTTTATTAATTAACAAACAAGAATGCACACCCAGTCTGATCAGAGAATAAATCAACCCCAAAGGAAAGCCCAAAGGTAGAGCACACCATAGTAAGAATCAGCCTGAAGAAGATGTCGACTGACGAATTAAGAAACAGAAAAGAAGCAATTACCAAATCTATCATCTACTGACCATTTTTTTTTTGCACCCGCCTCCCATGAGCTTCGGTTCGTCGGTTGTCCCACTTTTATAGGGCCTTGTGCCTAACCCGTACACGTGGAGTACGTGCTAAATACTCTCTCTCTCTCTCTCTCTCTCTCTCTCTCTCTCTATCTCTCCCGCCATTTATATACCCGATATGTTAGAAGGGTATATAACACGATTACTTTTACTTCGTTAAAAGTGCTTTATTCTGCTGTCATTTGAACAAGTGGAACACAAAAAAGTTTATTGACTGGAAGACGCTTGAAATAAAGGCATCACATACTAAAATATATCATTTGGGAAATCAATGAAGAATGCCTGCTATTAAACGACGACCGTGAGCAAGCTAAAAGTCCATATTTCCAAAAACAATTTTTAGTTGAGTATCATGGAAGTTTTGAGGGAAAAGAAGATATTATTCCTAAGCCAAAAAATAAATAAATAAAATAAAATAAAATAATAAATTCATGTTACGATTTTCTGGGGTAGGGTGTAGTCAGTGTATTTTAAGCCTGGCCGATATGGTGGAAATTTCATTTAGATAATATTCGCTGAATGAAAGGGTATTATATACCGGTTTATCTTATAATTTCATCCGAAATTGTACAAATGCTCGAATTTTCCCTTACCGCAACTTAATTTTATAAAACAGTAAAAGATGGTTGAGTTCTGTAAAGAATTGGCGGAGATATGGGGCTTCAAAGGTGCCCCCAAAATGCCATTTTTCAGCCATTATTAGTCTATGTATTTTGATGAAAATGTACGTTATCGATTTTATTGTTTTTTCTCATGGATTCTAATGCCTTGAATTTACTGATGGTGAAAAAGTGCTCAATTCAGAGTTTTAGGTGACTTTTGAGGCCTGATAATCGCCCTGAGAGTGGGCAAAAATGGCCAATTTCGTGTACAAATAAAGTGCCAAACTAATATGATTTTCTGATAGAGTTCGATGAGGAGTATCACATAGTAAAAGATGGTTGAGTTCTGTTGAGAATCGGGGGAGATATAGGGCTTCAAAGGTGCCCCCAAAATATACCATGATTTTCAGCCATTATAAGTCTACGTATTTTGATGAAAATGTACGTTATCGATTTTATTGTTTTATCCGAACTGATGTAAAGCAAAGAACGCATTATTATTAATTTATATGGGACACATTTGTAGTTTTCCAGGACTCAAAAATTAAACTTTCATGTGTTACGATTTTTTTGGCCATCCTTTAGGCTTCAAGCAAGAGCATTTTCCAGCAGAGATCCTTTGTGTTAAGCAGAGCGCGATGCTTAGTAAAGAATTCTTTAGTTGTTCCATGGTGCTCCCCAGTCTTGCAGGTCCCTCGTCAATGATTGTAAATGGACATCTCTCAGTATCAACGACTAATTAGTTAACCAGCCACGTATTCAGGCAATTGATTGGCTGATGTATAAACCACATGACCGCGTTTAGTCTATAGATCTATGTAGTGTATTGTAGCACACCTAATATACACAAAATAATCCAACAATTCAACGTTAGCCTACATAGGGACTTCAACCCCAAATTTCTCTCCGAACATTACGACTTAAAGTCTGATGCTCTACCGACTGAGCTATGCAGTTTGTCGATATTCGTCGGCGCCAGTCTAACTCGCATTGCCCACCCGGCGTTAAAATCGCCTCGCGTATTTATATAAATCTTAAACTTGCAGATTCATGGAAAACCCTTACACCTCTCCTTTTAATATTTTTCTTTATTAATTTCTAAATATTTTCTTGCATCTATCTTAAATAATTCATATATATATATATATATATATATATATATATATATATATATATATATATATATATGGACAAACTGTATATATATATATAAATGTATATATATATATATATATATATATATATATCGGTCCGTCGTAATTCATCTCAGTTTGTCTATATAATATATATATATATATATATATATATAATATATATATTAATATATATATTGATTAATATATATATTATATATATATATATATATATATATATATATATATATATATATATATATTGATTAATTCTGCTCCCATTTAGACAAGTTGAACATAAATCTATCTCAATCTGTTCATATCTATCTATCTATCTATCTTCATATCTATCTTTCTATCTATCTATCTATCTCAATCTGTTCATATCTATCTATCTCAATCTGTTCATATCTATCTATCTATCTATCCATGTTCATATCTAACTTTCTATCTATCTATCCATCTATCTATCTATCTATCTATCTCAATCTGTTCATATCTATCTATCTATCTATCTATCTATCTATGTTCATATCTAACTTTCTATCTATCTATCTATCTATCTATCTCAATCTGTTCATATCTATCTATCTCAATCTGTTCATATCTATCTATCTATCTATCTATCTATCTCAATCTGTTCATATCTATCTATCTCAATCTGTTCATATCTATATATCTATCTATCTATCTTTCTTTCTTTCTTTCTTTCTTTCTTTCTTATTCTGTTCATATTCTATCTATCCATCAAATGGTACTGTATTTTCTTAAACATTTGAAGAAATGAAAAACCTGAAACTTTATGAGACAGACAGACAGACGGACAGACAGACCGATGAAGAAAAAAAATGGAGAAAAAATTATTGCAAATAAAGACAACAATTCATTAAATAGAATATTTATTTTCTTTTTATCTGCTACTTTTTCTTTCTTTCTTTCTATCTTCTTTTTTATTATCTATCTATATCGTCGATATCGTTGACTTTTACCTCTATAGAAGTGATTAATTCTGCTCCCATTTATACAAGTTGAACATAAATAAGTTTATTGACTGGAAGGCTATAAAATAAATATTCTACATACTAAAATATGTATCCATTAACATTTAGCAAATCGGTAACGAATATCAACTATTGAAATTTTAATAATGAGAAAATAAATAAACGTCGCTGATAGGACTTGTAACTATGCGGTGATACACTAATACTTTTCTATTGGAATATACCAATCAAACCTTCATTTTGTAATTTTTCATCGTCGTAACCGAATACTTAGGGATTGCCCTATTCTAGGGTTGAGCATTTAAAGCTATATTGATAGGATGTCGAGATCCGACAAAATATTCCTGTTACATAATCTATGCGGTTGCATAAGATTATTGTCAATCCCCTATATTTCTGAGGGGATGAACCTTTTCATACCATGGCCGGGCCCTTCCATGGAAAATTACAGAAGCCCGCCAAAATACGTGAAGTCACGTGGGACCTGTTCGGTCGCCAGTTTGCAGTTGGGCGTCAGGCAGTGAAGATGTGAATTGTGACTCACTCTGCATACGCGTGCTATGTTAGCTAGCAGATGTCTGGTGGGGATTTAACAATAAAATAAGATCAAAAGTAAATCGAAGTCTTGTGTTTATTACCTAAAAACTAACAATGACACAGGGCTTCTGATAAGGAGAAATCCCAAACAGAAAACCAGACCCGAAGTCCCTAAGAAAGTCCAGACCTTAGAAGATTCCAAACCAAGTCAAGATAGATGATAGAAATACCAAAGACGATCAGAATAGCAAAGCCGACCAGAAGAAAATACGACCAGATATAGAAGAAAGAAAAAGAGATATATAACATTATAATTATTTAGTGTCAGTGAAGAAGGCGCTATGCAACATTCCCTCTCTTCGCGAGAGACAAAGAAATTCTTAATGCTCGAAACGGCGAAAAGGCTGGAGGTTAATAACTACTCTGCGAAGATTACTTTGCAGAAAACATCTGAGACAGTCTCAAACATTTTGTCTTTTGGTTCACTTCTATAAAAACATCATGGATATATATAGAAAATAGTTTCCTTCCAATATTGTTATACAATAGACTAGGTTGATTTTTAACTTTTTTAAAAAGGTTCATATTGTCTCACACGGCGTAAATTGTGTATTTCTATCATACTACTTGCTGTCCGATGATGACACTATGCGAATCATTTTCCTTCAATTTAATCGGTCTCTGGTTGCGTCTTGCCAACTGCCTATGGACATATTCAATTCCTTTAGGTTTCTCTTGACGTTGTCCTTGTACCTGAGCTTTAGTCTACCGATTCTACGTGATCCCTCTCTGAGTTGAGAGTACATCATCTGCTTTGGTAGTCTGTATAATAAGTACTAATACCAAAAACTAGACCTCTTACTTTCACGATAGCATTAAAATCGTTTACTAAAATGCACTAAAAACCCTTTTTTTGCGACATTTAGACTAGAAATTGATTAGAAAATTTAGTAATTTCGATATTTAAACCAAAAAAAAAACAACAATAAAATATAAGTAGAATTTAAATTTAAATTATGAAATTATTAAGCTTTGATATGCTGATATTTGCCTAATAATTAAACTGTAACAGTGATAATATTTTAGAAGATTGAAAACTATTTCCTAAAACTAAAGCAAAGCGGTAATTATGAACTGTTGTTTAGTAAATTAGGGTGTTCCAGAAAAACCCACAAGTTTTGTAATAAAACTGTTAATTTTAACTCGGGGGGTTTAGGGTTAGGGTTGAGGTTTAGGGTTAGGGCGGGGTTTAGGATTTAGGGTTAGTTTAATGGGGGAAATAAATAAGTAATTTGGGTTCTGTATTTTTCTGGGTAACCCTGTAGAGGGTGACCCAGAAAAAACAGAACCCTAACCCTAACCCCAACCCCAACCCCAGCCCTAACCCTAACCCCAATCCCAACCCCAGCCATAACCCTAAACCTAAACCCCCTAGTGTTGTATTGTCCTCGCCTGGAAGACGGAGCTTCCGACAAAAAGACAAAGAGGAATATGAAAATATATATTTAAACAAAGGGGAAAACGGAAGCGAGGCTTTCTGGTCAAAGAAGCAGGGAGAAGATAAAGAAATATATAACAAAGTTCTGTCATCAGATCAAAAGATAAAGATGCGTAGGAGTATCTATCAATATAAAGGCCTGAGGGTTCGAGCCGAAGTCAGAGAGCTCCCAGCCAGCAGCCAAGAGGACACTTCGCGTCTCCCATCAGCAAACACCCCTCGGTGGGTTCTGTTTTTTCTGGGACATCCTAATTTACTAAACAAAAGTTCATAATTACCGGCAAAGCTTTAATTTTGCGTAGTAATTCTTTGTGTTAATTTGCGAATTATACCACTCTGGAGACGTTACAGATCCAAAGTCGACCTACCCTATTGTACAATCACGTGAAATGTTTTATTGAATATTAACAAATTCGCCGAAAATCACCCAACAGAATCGAGCAGAGTTGAACAATTATTCTTAGAAAATTCTCCATGAAAAGAATTCCTCCAAAGATTCCATTCATTACTGTTTAAATCTTTCCATATCAACACACTTCTCTTGAAAAATAGAATAATTCACGCCGATACACTTGCAAGAAATCCTTTTTCTTGTGATGAGCTGGCTTTTAGTAATGTCATAGAATTTTTTCAAGCGTTAATAATGTCAGATCTAACTCCCCGTTCGAAAATACCACTTGTTCCTTAAAGCCATTTTTCACAGACCTAAAATCGTGTTTTAGATTATTATCGTGTTCTTCAGGATAGGTCATATATTTCCGAAGAAATAGATGCTTTCACTGAATCGGTCTCGAAAACATCTCTTTTTTTCCTTTCTCTCTTTCAGCATCTTGACCTTTTTTCTTTAGATTGATGTTTACGCTATGAAGAAACGGCAATGGTAATGTCGTAATCGCTTTAAAATGCAGTAAGATCTATAAAAGAAGCAAAGGAAAGAACCATTTGCTGGACAAAAACGAAGAATATGGGAGTGCCCTATGTTTTGTGCCATCAAACGGGTTATAACATCGTAATTTATCCATGGACACTTATCGATCTCCATTATTGATTACGACATTTCATACAAAATACACGGTTATCAGCAGGAGTCCCGATTTTTCTTTCTGTATAAAATACACAAATATAAGGGGTCGGTTTAGCTCAGTCGGTAGAGCGACTTGGTATCCCAAGGTTTCGGTTTCGATACCGGCCCTCACCAACTCAGTGTATGAGTAGCACAGGGATCTGTGTGGTAAAGTGAAGAGCTGACGGCAAGTGTGACACTCCGCCTCAGACACCAAAATCAATTTCCTTAGTCTAGCGCTAGTGAAAAGGGGAGAGACTCCATCGCTGTACGAAAGATACCGATTTCAGACCACCCATGACGACGACGACGACTTATATTTATAATCATCGGAATTCGCCAACAGAGTTCAAATTCCCAGTGAGACTGAATCTATTCCCTGGTAAAAACATGCATTTATCTCTCTCTCTCTCTCTCTCTCTCTCTCTCTCTCTCTCTCTCTCTCTCTCTCTGTCTGCGTCTGCGTCTGCGTGTGTCTCTCTCTGTCTCTCTTTGTCTCTCTCTCTGTGTCTGTGTCTGTGTCTCTCTCTGTCTCTGTCTGTCTCAATCTCTCTCTCTCTCTCTCTCTCTCTCTCTCTGTCTCTCTCTGTCTCAATCTCTCTCTCTCTCTCTCACTCTCTCTCTCATATTTTTAACCATAAACTCAACAGTGTCTACAGAATTCATCCTTTTCTAGTTGTCTGACTCCCCCCTCTCCCTCTCTCTCCCTATATATATATATATCTGTCTGCGTCAGTGTCTCCCTCTGTCTCTGTCTGTCTGTCTGTCTCTCTCTCCCCCTCTCTCTCTCGGTCTCTCACATTTTTTTAACATGAAACTCAACAGTCAACGTAATGCTCCAACAGGGTTGAAATTACCTGGGACACTGATTCTATCTACTGTACACCATTTTTTTTTCTTACGATTTTTGTGTCCAATCTTAGGTGAGAGCACTTTCCAGAAGAGATCTCTCATGTTCCTTAGTGTGTTAGGTAGAATCATTGTGTTCCTTAGTGTTATCCATCCGTCCGTGTCGAATACCAGCAACTGAGGGGCTTCCAAGATCGGCGATTAAAAAGTTAACTAACCACATATTTGACCGTGTTGATTGACTGGTTTCAGTCCACGCGACCACACATAGTTTTTTAGTTTAATTGGTGGACATCAGCGCACCTTATATCTTAAAATAGTTGGTCACTTCACGTGGTGTAATGATTAGCAAGCTAGATTTGTACACCATTGTTATTGAGTTTCATTCGCGGCTCATACTTCGGGCCTTGTCCCACAGCTGAGCTAAGTTTAGTAAATAATGATATGAGACATGCTAAGAAATGTGAATTCAGTAGCTAAAAGTATTTGATCCTCACTGAGCGCCCCATACTTCTGACCTTGTGCCACATCTAATCTAAGCTTAGTAAATAACTATATGTTAAAATATTCCAACTGTAAAAACATACATTAATATTTATCTAGCTCTCTGTCTCATATTTTTTAACAAGAAACTCCGAATTTTCGTGGTGATGAGTGTATTTACCCAACCCCTCCACAGCGGGAAGGATGTGACACGAGGTCAGATTTAAAGCGGTGTATACACTTTCCCGATTTCTTATCAGGTTAGGACTGACATAAAACCATTTTATAGAAAAAACCCATACACAAAACAAAGCTCATATGTGACCATTACAAAAAAAATACTGGGTTCCCTCGGCATTCCGCTTCAAGGGCGCCTCAGGCCGAGCAATAAACCGGGCCCTTGTCTCTTTTAGGTATTGCCTGGGGGTTTAGACCCCCTGGAACTAAAGGAATCGCCTTAATATCAATCACCCAAACCGAAAGGCAGGTCAAATTCTAAATGGACTCCAGCTTAATTAAATTCAGAATTTTCCATTTTTAAGACTGATTACATTACAGAGGCTATAAAACCCAGTCTGCCCTACTATTTTCCCATTGTTGGAGAGAGCAATTCTTGCTTTTCTGTTGCGAGGTGAAACGCAAAAATCATCGAGTGAGATATTAACTCGATTTCTATTTCCTATGAGAATAACCGTTACGCTATTCGCTCCTCCAAATATTGTTGTGAAGCACTATGTAGATATCATTATTTTAATCGTAATATCGTTTTTGATATCTGAACATGAAAACATATGATAGCAATAGCAACTGAAAACACTTTTATTAATTCCTGACCTCTGATTATTTCTCTTCTCGATTTTCAATACTTTTCGTTTATAAAATTATTGTCTATTGATGATCTCATTTTTTGTCGATTTCTTATAATAAAATCATTAGAAATCAATGTACCTTATATCAACCATATTCTTACAGTATACCAGTCAAATATATATATATATATATATATATATATATATATATATATATATAAATTAGGAGGCGATCGGTTTGTATTGGTTATGGCCTTGAAAACGTGCACGGCAACCTCAGTTGTGCATTCCTACACCATGTATATATATATATATATATGTATATGTATATACAAGGTGTATATATATATATATATATATATATATATATAATATATATATATATAATATATATATATATATATATATATATATATATATATATATATATATATATATATGCTCTAATAACCCATATATATATGTATATATATATATATATATATATATATATTATTGTGACCTGCTTTATGGAGAAAGAAAGACAACTAATGTATTGAAAGTATTGCGTGTATTAAAGGGAAATTTTGATTGCTGTGTATGTGAGCGTAATTAGAGTACTCATGGTTACGAATGGCTGTTGCTGAATGTGTCTTCAATCGGCGCAGACGCTCACCTATTTCTGTGAGTGTCACTTCCCCATGAATAGTGGATGACAAAGTGAACGTAGTAAGAAACAGCAGGTTTTATCATTCAAGTTGAAGATACTTTTTTGAGTATGCCAATATTAACATGGGGGTGCGCTTACCATTAAGATTATCATCGTTCGAAAACCTTCTCTTCGAACAAGGGAACCTTCTTTTCGAACTCGAAAACCTTATCTTCGAATTAGGGGACCTTCTTTTCGAACTCGAAAACCTTCTCTTCGAACTAGGGAACCTTCTTTTCGAACTCGGTAACCTCTTCGATCTAGGGAACCTTCTTTTCAAACATTAAAACCTTCTTTCGAACTAGGGAACCTTCTTTTCGAACTCGGGAACCTTCTTTTCGAACTTGGGAACCTTCTTTCGAACTAGGGAACCTTCTTGTAATCGGGAACCTTCTCTGAACCCAATACTTCAGCTAACCATGACTGGGTAAAAGTGTTAAGGTGTGTTCATTAGTATTCTATGTTACTGTTAAGCTTGACCAGGATTGAACCTGCAGCCTAGAGATAACGGTCACAGATTAACTCCACGCCTATATCGACTATGCCAGATGTCCAATTTGACACATGGCGCAGCGGATATAGACGTTGAGTTAATACAGACAAGAAAGTTACCGAGTTCGAAAAAAAGGTTCCTGAGTTCGAAGAGAATATTCCCGAGTTAGAAAAGATTTTCACGTACTAAAATACCTGAAGAGTGCTGGAGGGCACATCAGTCAAAGCGTTTATATAGATAACAATAAAGATGAGGACAATAGTCCGAATAATTCAAATAGTGCAAATTATCAAGTCTCGTCTCAAAAATTCCAAGAAATAGTAACTTTACATTGATCAAGAATTGCCCTTGTGTTACATCCTACCCATGGTGCAGGGAATGAGTAAACACATACATACTAATAAACAACATTTACTTGTGCATCATTCATTTTATATGACAGTTGTCAGATGGTTGAAATAATTTATATATATATATATAAATTAACACTAATTCTATTATGCTCTACTTGATAAATTGCCTTGTGATCAATCAAATTTTGATAGCTCTAATCGAACTAATGTGTATCTTGATCTCGCTGGAGATCTTTTGATATCCCATTGCATGATGGGTCAATTATCACCTAACGAAATTCTTGAGAGAGTTCTTTTATCTTCGCCATTCTGCAAAACTTCGCTCGTGCCAAATAGTTCTGTTCAATTTACACGCAAACCTTATAAGTTGGCCTGTCATGGCATATAACGTGCTCTTTTTGTTGGGTAGAAATTTGAAAATGAACAATTTGAATACAAGTCAATCCCAAACTGCATATTTATCCAGCTTCATTTATACAAGGTGCAACAGAATTATCTCCCAAATTCGAAATGGCCACCAGTGTAGTGCAAGAGAACTTAGACAATCTACATAAATGAGAGTAATCTCCCCTTGTTTGTTCCACTTTGAGGAAACCGTCTGTTTTGGTCGGCCATTTTCATTTCACCGTAAATCTACGCTGAAAAGACAATTTAAAAAAAAATCAATACAACTGCTTGTTTTCACACGAAAATATCATAGAATGTGTTTTTAATTGTGCTTACGTATTATTTGAAATGAACTTAATTGTTATTAAGAACACATTTTATGATTTTTTTCGTGTTAAAACATGCAGTTGTATTGATTTGAACAAATTTGTATTTTCAGTGTAGATTTATGGTGAAATGAAAATGAGCAACCAAGATAGTAGGCTTCCACAAAGCTTACATCTTTTTTTTTTTTTCAAATATAATCCGTTACAATCATGGCTTGGACCATGTCAAGGCATTCAGAAAAAAGTAAAATAAATATTATCCATCCACTTTTGCTGAAATTTTGTTCAGGAATGGACTATGTGAAAGTAAGACAATCCCCAAAATTTGAGCCAACAATTACAAAAATTGGCCAAGTTATGTCGATCTTTATCTCTCCAAAATTTAGGGGGATGCCCAAAAAATAGCAGCTTTTGGTAATCTATTTTTGTCTGTAACACAATCTTGGTCATTTTTCTTGCACTCGGGCAGTTTTTCCCGCACTTCCCCAAATTTCTTCAAGAGAGAAACAGAGAATATTTTGATTTTAAAGTGGAAATATTCTTTTTTTCCCAAATTATAGAATGTATATATATAGATATAGATGGATTTATTTTTAACTTTTCAAATCCCTGGCAACGTGTGAAATAAACAGACATGGATATGAAACAATAAAACATTGAAATTTAAAATAGAAAAAATCAAGAAATGAATAAAATAAATGATTAAGTTTATTTCTAAATAAATTTTGGAGTCAAGTATTTTAGGGGGTTGGGGGGTCTGTTTTTTTATTTTTCCTTTTTGTTTTCATATGTATATTGACCGGTCTATCTGCCTATCTGTCTCCACTCTCCCCCTCTCTCTCTCTGTCTCTCTCTTTCTCCAACACACAAACATACATGCACACACACCTTGTGTAAGAATAGGCCATTATCATAAGGTGTGCAAATCTAAAAGTAAAAGTAAAAATGGCTGATATGAGTACAACAAAATTATGCACAATAAAAGTGTTAGTTTCTGAAAGTCTCTGGTTTTCAACAATTAAACTTTTCGTTAATGGCCATTAAAGTGTCCATTAAAGTGTCCATTAAAGGCCATTAAAGTGTCCATTAATGGCCATGCTGTAAATGCATTACTGGACACATGCAGCTAAGAAAATTTTATTGACAAGCAGTTTAGTTAAAAATTCCTGAAAGTATCTGTTCTTCAACCATTGAAGTGTCCATTAAAGTGTCTATTAATGTGTTGCAGACTGGCATCAAATTCTATATGTTATATAGCGGCTTCTTCCTCACGTTGCTAAATCGCGTATCTGTATACGTAGCG
>CM042152.1:93455789-93478289 GCA_023376005.1 Doryteuthis pealeii
AAAATAAAGATAAACGGAACCAAAACACAAAATGAAACAAAGAAAAACAAAGAAACAAAGAAACAAACAAAGAAAAAAAGAAAGAAAGAAAGAAAGAAAGAAAAAGAAAGAAAGAAAGAAAAGGAAAGAAGGAAAGAATAGGAAAGAGTGAAACAAAGAAAGAAAAAGAAAGACAGAAAGAAAGAAAAGGAAAGAAGGAAAGAAAAGGAAAGAAAGAAAGAAAGAAAGAAAGAAAAAGAAAGAAAGAAAGAAAAAAGAAAAAAGAAAAGGAAAGAAAGAAAGAAAGAAAGAAAGAAAGAAAGGAAATAAAGAAAGAAAGAAAAAGAAAGAAAGAAAGAAAAGAAGAAAGAAAGAAAAGAAAGACAGAAAGAAGAAAAGGAAAGAAGGAAAGAAAAGGAAAGAAAGAAGAAAGAAAGAAAGAAAGAAAAGAAAGACAGAAAGAAAGAAAGAAAAAAGAAAGGAAAGAAAGAAAGAAAAAGAAAGAAAGAAAGGAAATAAAGAAAGAAAGAAAGAAAGAAAGAAAGAAGAAGAGAAAGAAAAGGAAAGAAAGAAAAGCAAAGAATGAACAAAGAAAAAAAAGAAAGACAGAAGAAGAAAAAGAAAGAAGGAAAGAAAAAGGAAAGAAAGAAGAAAAAGGAAAGAAAGAAAGAAAGAAAAAGAAGAAAGAAAAAAGAAAAGGAAAGAAAGAAAGAAAAAAGAAAGACAGAAAGAAAGAAAGGAAGAAGGAAAGAAAAGGAAAGAAAGAAAGAAAAGAAAGAAAAAGAAAGACAAGAAAGAAAGAAAAAGAAAAGAAAGAAAGAAAGAAAAAGAAAGAAAGGAAATAAAGAAGAAAGAAAGAAAAAGAAAAAGGAAAGAAGAAAGCAAAGAATGAAACAAAAAAGAAAAGAAAAGACAGAAAGAAAGAAAAGAAAGACAGAAGAGAAAAGAAAGAAGGAAAGAAAAGGAAAGAAAGAAAGAAAAGGAAAGAAAGAAAGAAAGAAAAAGAAAGAAAGAAAGTAAAAGAAGAAAGAAAGAAAGGAAAGAATGAAACAAAGAAAGAAAAAGAATGAAAGAAAGAAGAAAAGGAAAGAAAGAAGAAAAGGAAAGAAAGAAAGAAAAGGAAAGAAAGAAAGAAAGAAAGAAGAAAGTAAAGGAAGGAATGAAACAAAGAAAGAAAGAAAAGGAAAAGAAAGAAAGAAAGAAAAAGAAAAAGAAAGAAAGAAAGAAAGAAGAAAAGAAAAAGAAAGAAGGAATGTAAAAGAGGAGTGGAAAGATAAGAATAAATACAGAAGAATATATGAATATATAAAGGAAAATTTGATACACATTTTATCAATTTACTTTTGTAGTTCAAATAATATAATCGATCGGCATTGCACATGGATGAATTATCAAATTTCTGATTCAGTTGCTGACCAATAAAACAAAAATAAATCAAATATCGCCCAGCAAACATGAATGAGTTAATCGATAAAATCTGAAAAAAATAAATGGGGAATAAAAATTCCATCATCAGAGCTGACCAAAGTTTTGATTATAACAACATGTCTACTAGAAAACGTAACCAAGTTAAATAGAAATATTCACTATCTGGAAATGGAGTTTAAATCTTATATCTGATTATTTACTTATATACCTTTAACCCTTGATTTACATATCACACACATACACTAACACACACACACACTCGCACACACACGCACGCACATACACTCACGCACACACATACATTCACACACTCACACTCATATAAATATATATATATATATATATATTTATATATATAATGAGAATGTATTTCCTAAAAGAATATAAAAAAGAAAAAAAAATATTAAAAAGTATATAAAATTAGATTGACTTTTCGCTATCTGAATAGATTTTTTATGGAATATGCAAATCTGATTGTCCATACTGACTTCATTTTTCTCATACGATCGAAATCATTACAAAAATGTCCAATATATATATATATATATATATATATATATATATATATATATATAATATAAGTAGAATTAAACAAAAGGCACATCTCCTGTTTAACAATTTTATTTTTTTATCTTTTCTAATTTTCTGGCCAACTTTTTAATGTTTGGGTGGAATTGGTGGATAAGTCCACCACAGTTCAGTTCCCGAGTACTTTCGGCACTTCGAAGTGCCATCATCAGGGGTGATGTATTCCAGTTATTTTTTTTTTAATTATATTACTGTGGAGGTTGGAAGGAGAAGAATTGGTGAGAAAGGTTTTATAGGCATTTTAGAATGTGTGTACTGCATTGGAAATTAATTTTGTTTAAGGATGTTTTGTATTGTTTTATGCATAAAGCTTCTAGTATTTGGAGTTTTTGTTTATTTTTTTCTTTGTGCAGAATGTGTGTATTTTCCGTTAGAAAATTTCGGTAGTTAGAGTGGGCGCATGAATGTAATTTTAGGTGTTGTGAAATAGAGCTATTGTCTGTTAAATGGAGGGTAAGGCGCCTTGACAATGTGGTTGAGGTGAATCCAATGTATGCATTATCATTTTCTGGGAGACTGCAATCTCCTAGAGAACATTTAAATCTATATACTACATTGGTCTCAATAAGCCGACTTAATTCCACCCAAACATTAAAAAGTTGGCCAGAAAATTAGAAAAGATAAAAAATGAAATTGTTAAACAGGACATGTGCCTTTTGTTTAATTCTACATGTATAAATGAAAGAATGCTGCCTGAACACACACACACACACACACACACACACACACACATATATATATATATATATATATATATATGTATATATATATATATTCGAAATCATTACAAAAAATTTCCAATATATATATATATATGGGGCCGGGTTAGCTCAGTCGGTAGAGCGTTCGGCTAGAAACCACAAGGTTCCTAGTTCGATACCGGTCCCCGCCAACTCAGCGTATGAGTAGCACAGGGATCTGTGCGGTAAAGTAAGGAGCTGATGGTAGGTGTGGCGCCCCACCTCAGATGCTAAAAACAATCTCCTTGGTCTAGCGCTATTGAAAAGGGGATAGACTCCCTCGCTGACTGGCTGATACCGACTGTAGGCCGCCCCGTCGACTTTACTTTATATATATATATATATGAGGAATAAAGTATTGGGTAAATCAGACAAAATATGGTTGAAAGTAGAGGGAAAATGCGGATAAAACAACACAACTAAATTCAAATATTACGCCTCGGTCTTTCGAGAAGCTATTTCGAATTTATTCTGTTTTCAGAATAAATTTGAAGAAGCATCTCAAAAGACCGGGGTGAAATATCATTTGAATTTAGTTGTGTTGTTTTATCCGCATTTCTCCTCTACTTTCAACCACACACACGCGAACACACGCACGCACGCGCGCGCGCACGCACACACACACACACACACAGATATATATATATATATATATATATATTGCGACTACTACTACTACTAATAATAATAATAATAAAAATAGTAATCTAGAGAAAGACTATCAGTTAACGCCGGTGTAAAAAAACACCTAAAATAAGGTAATAAAAATGATAACAATAGAAGCAAACCCATTATTAATTAACAAGAGAATTTAAAAAATGTCATCTAGTCGATTTTACCGTTCCAGTTGACCCTAGGGTGAAAATAAACGACAGCGAAACGATAGACACATACTTAGATCATATCTGATAGCTAAACATCTGTGGAACATGAAGGTGATGGTGATAGCAATTATAGTTGGTACCCTTGCAACAGTTCCCAAATGTATAATAATAATAATAATAATAATAATAATAATAATAATAATAAATGGATATTCTGTCTCTATTTATGTGTAACAGAAACTACGTCACCACGTACGTCACAGTAATTTCACGAATTAAGTAAATGTATCAATGAGTATTTAATTTATAGTCAATAACATAACCACATAAAATTAAGAAACGCCCTATTATTTATATTTGGTTTAAAAGTAGTACACAAAAATGGAGGTCCGTGGGTATTTTTTAAACAGCTTTTAATAAATACATGCGCGGTATTATTAATATATATATATATATAGTTTGTTTTAATTCAATATATATTTAAAGTTATCTAACGTATAGTTTTACGAGAAAATTATTTACAAAAAGGAAATTGTCACATAAATTTATGTGAATTAAAAATTAATTAATTTCTAAAATCTCTCAGTTGTCTTTTGTCAGGTATTAAAATGGATTTTCATAAAACTGTGTTAACTTGTTAAATGCTTATTGCAGTGTTCCGAACTTTGAAACGGAATTCGATCTTGTGTCACATTTTGTGGGAAAAGGGTTAATGAGATTCTTGTAAAAATTCAAGATGTGTCCGCTGAACTGAGACCAGAGAGTCAAACATAGACTGACTGTTTTTGCAGGTGTTCAAGGTCAGCACAGAACAGCTGATCTTTAATCAGGGTTGTCAACCTGAAAATAAAATAAAAGAGAACAATAAAATCTTCCTTGACTAACCTTGTCTGTATTGTAATCTAACCAGATTTTGCTTTGGAAAAATTCCAGAAGGGGTGCAGAACTGTTTGAAGCTACAAGGGTGGACCAAGCAAAACTTGGGAGAGCGTACCGAAAACGTGAAACTCTACCAGCCAATTCTGGTGATGTGTGGATCTGTGAGGAGTGTGACCGGGCCTTGTTGTCAAAGGCAGTCTTGGTCAAGCACATGAAATCCCATGAGAGCTACTAGACTACAATTGTTGTCTCTACCATGCCACACTCTGATTCCCAACATGAGGACAGTGATGAGAATACAACACCTGTTGACTCAGTCAACACCGTTCGTTATGTGTGCCAGATATGCTCTAAGATATGCAAGACTTTGGCAAGGTTGAAAAGTCATGAACGAGCCCACAAACGGACAATGAATGAAGGAGTGGCAGTCCCCTGAAAAGACGCTGCGATCAATATGTATGCATGTATATATGCATCCTATGGTGGTGCATAAGCATAAAATTTTATCATCGATGTGAATGAACAATGTTTCTGTAAAAGGATTTTTAGCCAGATTTCTATTTTTGTTTCCCTTTTTATATTTTGTTCCTGTTTATATTTTGTCCCACTTTTAATTGATTCTAAATTACTCAACATCGACCAAAATGACAAGTTATAGTGGTTTTTACTCGCTTTTTTTCTTCCCCAGTAAAAATGCCTTAACACTTAGATATTTGCCAAATCTTGGTTTCAGATCCTTAAAAAATGTCTTAGGCTTTTTGTTTTGTTTTGTTTTGTTTTGTTTTACGGCATATCAACCACAGTGGGTCATTTAATGCCGATAAAGTTTTGAAATAAATCAATTCTTAATGGATAATACAATTTTTTTTATAAATACATTTTTCTATTTAACACATAGATGGGAGCCTAACAGGTACTACCACTCCGGGTCAGAGTGGACCAGAGAGCAATGGTGAGGAAGGGGTGCTCCACATTCCCCAAACCTCTAAAACTGGAACCTCACCATCAGATAGAGTTTAACGTCATTCCCAGGACATGTAGACCCGCAGCCACCGCTTTCTAGCATCCATATGATAAAAGGGGTTGGGGCTTGCCATAAGGGCAATAGGGTTGGGAAAATCATATAGGTGCTAGGGTTTGACGTGACCAGCCGATTGATCGGAGGGGGCCTCTCCGACCGCCCGTCTAGCCCAAGATAGGGCCAAAGTGGAGTATTGCATATCATGAACTGCTCATCCACCTGGGCTCTATCCTTAAGCATCACGGGTCGCCACCCACGGCCAACAGGTGGCCCTATTTGGGGAGTCTTACCCCTCTGCAGAGGTGCAATCGGTGCATTCTAACGCCCCAGTGGACAGGGCGGGATGTAATAATAATAATAATAATAATAATAATAATAATAATAATCTAGAGAAAGACCATCAAAGCTGGTGTAAAAACACATAAAATAAGGTAATAAAAATGATAACAATAGAAGCAAATTAACAAGAAAATTACAAAAAAAATGCCACATCGACCTAATTTGACAAGTTTTAGTGGCTTTTACTCGCTTTTTTTCTTCCCCCAGTAAAAATGCCTTAATACTTAAATATTTGCCAAATCTTGTTTCAAATCCTTAAAAAATCTCTTTGCTTTTTTATTGCTTCTCTTTTTATTGATTCTAATATAATTTTCTTATATTTTGATCGAAAACTCGACATTGAAATCTTGCCAAATACCTGGTGACATTCGAAAATGTGACAAATTATCTTATAAATTCTTGTAAATGTTCTGTTATTCTGTTGAAAATTGATTTTTCTGGAAAAGAGAATCTAACTAATTTAGACTCGACTATTTACAAATTGGTCCTGAATCTAATATTGAATCCCTGATTGAGACACATATTTTGTTCTCTTGTAATTTCCATTTACTTAAAACTGTTTTTCTAAAAAGAAATTGATTTTTGAGAAGATCTACATAATTTGATACTGTAGGCTAACAAAGATTTGTCCGTTTCTTCAGTTCCCCGCGAAAATCACATAAATCTCAATTTACTATTAGTCATAGCTTTATGAGTCTTTATCAGATCAGTTTGCAAAATGGAGTTTGTAAACTTATTTTGATTCTAAAAGAACGACATAATGATATATATATATATATATATATATATATATATATATATATATATATAGTTGTAAGGTTTTCGCGTATGCTTCGCATATTTGTTGTCTGGGTTAAATAAAAATATTGTTTTTTAAGCATGAATAAATGGTGAATGTAAGTGCTCAAATAGACTTTATCCACAAGGCTATGTGTCCAATTGTACAGATATCAATGAAGATGGGGACAATAGTCCTAATAATCCAAATAATACTAATTATCAAGCTTTATTTTAGATATTCTGAGAAATCAAAAAATATCTATAATCTATTGTAAGGTATATTATATTTTCCAATTAGTTCAAAGTAATTAACAATATTTCAAATAAAGAAATAGCGTTTGTTTCATTAGTAGAGTTCGTTTTTGATTGATTTATATTTTATCCGTATATGGTCCTTAACAGATGCGATTACCTGGGGGTAATGGAAATAAAGTGATACCCAGATTTTTATAACTGGAACCTCAGAATCGGATACATTTGAGTGTCATATTCAGGGCAACACTTTTCTGAACTGGTTTTATCCCTCTGTGTAACACAATAGGGGACCATGACTGTAACCTGATATGTAAATTAGCACGGAAAAGTTTTTGCAAGATGAGATTGTTAGATGAGAATGAAAACGTTTAATGATGAATCATCATTGCCACATAGATATGTTTGTGGGGCGTTCGATAATACGTGGCGATTTGTGTGTGAGTGTGAGTGTGAGTGTGTGTAAGTGTGAGTGTGTGTGTGTGTGTGTGTATGTGTGTGTGTGTGTGTGTGTGAGAGAGAGAGAGAGAGAGAGAGAGAGAGAGAGAGAGAGCGAAGGGGGTCAGAGGTTGAAATGAGTTTGAAATTATGCATCGAGAGTGAGATAGGGAACTTTTGCTTTCGGCAGTTTTAGCTTGGGGAAAATAAACATGTCATGAGAAAAAGAAGTGGCCTTGTGTTATTACTAAAAACTCCAAATGTCACAAGGCAAGATGTCCTCACCCAGCACCCAACAACATCCAGGAATCGTCAGCCAACTCCTGCATCACTCAGCAACGAAGATTACAGCCTCTCCGATCTAGTACAAGTACAGAGAGATAAGTATACAAATGTTTCTACTGTCAACACATCATCTCTCCATTCGGAAATGAGTACCATAAAGTAACAAACATTGACACGTCATCTCTCCATTCCAAAAGGAGAGCGTAACCCAAACATCTGCAGGACATATAGTAAGCCTATTTAAAGACTCACCGACAGGACACGGTTGGTTTTTGTTATAGGCAATATAACCTATTTACATAATGGAATGATCTTACCAGTACTGTTGTATGGCTGCACCGACTGGACCCTAACTAACCGACTAGAGAATAAACTAGATGGGAGCTGCACAAGAATGCTGCGGGTGATCATAAACAAGACATGGAAACAGCACCATACGAGAAAACAGCTGCACGGCCACCTACCACATATCACCCAAACCATCCGAGTAAGACGAACAAGACAGGCGGGACACTGCTGGAGAAGCAATGATGAACTCATAAGTGACGTCCTGCTGTGGAAGCCAGCACATGGACAAGCCAGTGTGGACCGACCAGCAAAAACGTACGTTGATCAGTTATGTGCAGATGCAGGATGCTGCATAGAGGACCTCCCAAAAATGATGAGCGATAGGGACGGATGGAGAGAGATTGTCATGGATATCCGCGTTGAAAGCGCAACATGATGATGATGACTGCTCTAAGTAGCAAAGACAATTGTAGCTTGAGGAACAAGCGACACGATTCAGTTCTAGACTGTATTGTCAGATGTAACTTCAACTTCCTTCTGTAAATTCTACTTTCTTTGTTCAATACAATTGTATCAACTTTCACCAGTCATTTGTCTTTATTTGTGACCCTTAATAACCCCACAGCATATGGTTTGGGTTGTTCTAAAATTTCTACTCTATTTGGTCGTTTGTCCTCTTATATAATATTATAATATGTGATTTTGGAATTTAACTATTCAGTAAATAAAATTAAAGCGAGTGACTTTTCAACTCTTTCCAAAACCAATGATTTCTCGGTCAACTATTTGATTGGGAAGGCTAACATTGCATGACATTTTGTTTTTACATTTTTCTTGCTTTTCAAGTGCCAAGTTGAGCCATATTAATATCATAAACTAAGGCTCATAAATCTTTGCTTGTTTTCCACCAATTTCTTTTAAATATGATTTATAATTATTAACTAGGATGAGTCCCGTTGATGGTTTAATCAAAACTAAAATGCTTTAGCTTCGGCTTTCTGTAAGTCACTATTTTACCTATTCTTTGTTTTTTCAAAAACTTTATACTTAATTACTGTTATTGGTGGTATAACCTATCTACATAATGGACTAATCCTACTACTACCATAAGTAACAAAGACAAATGTAGATTGGGGAACAAGCGACACGATTCAGTTCTAGACTGTATTGTCAGACGTAACTTCACTTTCCTTCTGTAAATTCTACTTTCTTTGTTCAATACAATTATATCAACTTTCACCAGTCATATGTCTTTATTTGCGACCCATAATAACCCCCGCAACAATTACATTGTCGGATTTTATATCCATTTTTCTTCATATTCTGTGTAAATTTCACTGTATCAAGCAGTGGGTTTTGAACACCAGGCAGATAAGTGAGTAAAAATGCATAAATAGTAATGGCATATAAACCCTGTGGGTTATTATAAAGAAATTAGACACGAAACGATAGTACTCCAAGTTTGCTAATATGGAGTCAACCAGTAGTGTGGCAGACAGGTTAAGAGTTAAAGAAATAACCAAACGACTATTTGTGACTCTTAATAACACCCACAATAGTTTTGTAATCAAATTGTTTAGTTATTCAAGCCATACCGTTTCGTCCCGGAATCTGTTAACGGTCTCTTAATTTTTAAACACCAAGAATATTTTCCAATGATTAGGAATAATCTCTAGAATCATAATGGGGTTGGCAATTGATAAATTGAACACAAGAAGAAATGCTGGACACTGCTGGAGAAGCAAGGACAACCTCATAAGAGACGTTCTCCTGTGTAAACCAGCACATAGGCAGACCAGTGTGTGCCAACAAGCAACGACGTACATCGGTCAGCACTGTGGATTCTGGATGCTGCGCAGAGGACCTCCCAAGGGTGATGACAGATAGGGATGTTTGGCTAGAGATTGTCGTGGATATCTGTGCTTCTAGTACGAGCTTTAAACATATCCACTTCAAGCGATGATAACCATTACACCACAAGCACTTTGTAGTATGTGACTCAAGATCAATTTACCTCCTCCTTCTCTATCTCCATCCTCATCCATGTTGCCATGTCAACCAACTACTACAATTTGGGGCGAAAATAGATTAAGCCCACCAGACACTAATTGTGCGTGTGATATGCGTGTTCATTAGCGTATATGTCAGATGTTTTGATTTTTTTTGTATTTTTTTGCTGTTATTTTTTTTGCTATGCTCATCAGAAATTGCTGTGTCCATATTTGTTGGAAGAGGCCGTGTAAGATCTTTACAAAAATATTTGTCTGTCTGGTACGATTGGTAGCTTTAATGTTTGATTTCAACATTAGTCAAGCCAAAAATTAAACTAGTAGACTGTATCTAATTGTTTCTCTTTTAAAGCTGTTCATGATGACCGATGAAATGTGGACGATTTAAAAAAAAAAAAAACACAAACAGTGGTTAAATCCTACTTAACGGACATAAATCCAACTATTGCATGTCACCCGGCCGAAAGAAAAAAACACTAAAAATTAAGGAATTAACCGAATTTAATGAAATTATCAATGTTGTTATATTAATGAATAAACAATATAATGTACTAGTTATTTTATTTGAAATCTCTTTCATTTTTTCAGGTCAGTTAAGTTTGAACCACGTATCTTTGAGGCGTAACACAGATTCACAAACATACGTGGTTCAAAGTTAATTGACCTGAGAAAATGTAAAAGTTTTTAAATAAAATAACTAGTGTATTATATATTTTTTTCATTAATGTATAAACATTGAAGATTTCATTAAATTCGGTTAATTCCTTGATTTTTTGTATTTATTTTTTTCTTTCGGCGGGGTGACATACGATGGTGGAATTTATGCCCTTTAAGTTGGATTTAGCCCAATAAGTAATACGTAACTCAAGAGAAGGAATAGCAAACAAAATAAACTAGCATTGAGAGCGCCAAAATGCCGGCTTTCTTTTAAAGTATGTAATACTGTGAGTATGATTGGAGTGGAAATGAATAATTTACTATAAGCTACTTTCGAATAAGCGATTGATTTGAACAGGTACTGCACCAACAAAGATTAGGTGAAGCCAGCAGTCTGTGTTATTTGGTATGTTTTTTTACAGCATATCAACCGCGGTGGGTCAGTTAATGCTGACAAAGTTTTGGAATAAATTCATTCTTAATTGCCATCGAAAATACCCATGGTCTTAAATTAAACCATGTAAGCGTACTGAGTGAGTTAATGTTTACGGTGACAATTTCCCAGAATATGATGCAAATTGATAACAGGAGTGGCTATCCATTGCCTTGGTCTGGGAATGGTAGAATCTCTGAGTTAATAGAAAAGGACGACTTAGCGTTTAGTTTGTCAAGATTTGAGGTGAGAAGAAAGAATAAAAAAGGAAAAAAAGTGACGTATCCGGTGGAGAATTCATCGTTGATAAAATCATCGTGTGATAGATTAATTGTAAGCTATATTTATCGGCAACAAGTTTATCGATATATTGTGAATAAAAAGGACTTAAATACCATGGGTATCGTGATTATGGACCATTTCCACTCGTGGGTATCTGTGACCCACCGTGGTCTGACGAAACTTTGTGGGCCAGATACCCACGAGTGGAAATGGTCCATAATCACACACACACACACACACGCACACACACACACACACATATATATATATATATATATATATATATATATATATATGTGTGTGTGTGTGTGTGTGTAGAAAGTTTGTAGAAAAAACAAGATGTTAAAAGTTTTTCTGTCAGAAATCTGTTTCGACCATATGAAGAGGTCTTCGTCAAAGCAAAATAGTAAACAGAAAGACTAAATAAATATATCGTTAATCACGAGGCACAGAACGCTCTCGATTAGGACAGGAATGTTATGTTGCTTTGATAAAGACCTCTTCATATGGTCGAAACAGTTTTTGTGTCAGCAAGATTTTTAACATCTTGTTTTTTCTACAAACATATTGTCTTATTCATATCCATTTTACCTTTCATATATATATATATATATATATATATATATATATATAGAGAGAGAGAGAGAGAGATAGAGAGAGAGAGAGAGAGAGAGAGAGAGAGAGAGAGAGAGAGAGAGAGAGAGAGAGAGAGATTAACCAAGATTTAAAAAATAGTAAATGTATAGCAGGTAGATCAATCGTGGCTAAATTCAGATTTAATCATTGCTGTTAATTTTTTTTTTAAAAGAGGTAAAGGTTTACGGTTAGGGTTAAAGAAATCCTCTATTATAAGAACAATTAAATATTTATGTACTTTATTTCTCTCACAGTGGCTCTTCCTCCATTGAGATAATGTAATAACCGCTGGCAGCGTCTGTCACACATGTTACATGTTTACATTGAAAAATAATTATGTGAACACCTCTGCCATGTTTTCTTTTGTTTCTGAGACACCAACGTGAAAAGATAGTGAACTTTGAAATATCCCATGATATAGGCAAAGAATACTAAAAAGATTTGATTCAGACATGGTGTTGAGATTTTTGGGGATATAAGGAGTGTAGTAGATGCCCACTCTTACTTATAGACTCGCCGAGAACCATGTGACCAACCTATTGGCCAATCACTGGCAGTACTCTGCTGCTGATATTGTTATTTATACCGGCTGTTCTGGTCATACCTACACACATTGCTTTGAACCTTCGTGGACGACGGAACATAGGATTATATCACTGGACCTTTTACACTACGTAGGATTCCAAAACTCAGGACTTATTCACTTACCAAAGGATTCTATAGCTCAGGACTTACTTACTTTAAGTCCTTCTCAACTGGCCAAGGATGGCGGTCAGAAACTTAACACATGGTGATTTGTTTTGATATGATGAATTTACCTGCGATAAATTTGCCATATGATGAATTTATCATACGATGAATTTACTGACGATAAATTGATCAGAAGTTGAATTTACATAAATGAAATTAACTAGAATCAGTAACAACACCATTTATCGGTGTGAACTGAAAACTCCTCGTATTTCTCCCGAGATGCTCGTGTATTCAGTATTAATTTAAAAGAAGGTATCTCAGTACTTCTAAAATCGTACCATTGCGCCACCACTATTCCCACCACCACATCATACCACTACACTACATCCCGCAACACATCACACCACTAAACCAAGACCAACGCCACCAACAGCTCCAATAATAACGACATATTTTGATAACATTACATGCGTATCCGTAAATTTTATTTTGATTGATTGATTAAAAAAAAAATGAAATAGATCACTAAGGAGGTCTGAGCCTATTCTAGTCGTGACCACCCCAAGTGGTGATTTAAAAGGCTTGAATTCAGAGTTTTCATTTTCCTAAACTGGTTGCCGAACCAAGGTTAAAGAGCTCAGTCTGTCCTACTATTTACCTATAGTTGGAGAGAGAATAATGGATTCATACCTTTCCCAAGGTTATCAGCGTTATGTGAATTTTGGCTTCGTTCAGATGCATTTTCAAAATAAAAAATTGCTCACACCTCGCAAAATTTTATGCGATAAAAAGTATATTTTTTTCACTGGGTCGCATTTTCCAAATAAAAATTTGCTCACATCTCGCAAAATTTTATGCGATAAAAAGTATATTTTTTCACTGGGTCGCATTTTCCAAATAAAAATTTGCTTACATCTCGCAAAATTTTATGCGATAAAAAGTATATTTTTTCACTGGGTCGCATTTTCCAAATAAAAATTTGCTCACATCTCACAAAATCTTATGCGATAAAAAGTATATTTTTTCACTGGGTGGCATTTTCAAAATAAAAAATTGCTCACACTTGCTCACATCTCTCAAAATTTATGCAATAAAATGAATATTCTAAAATTAAAAAAAGAATTACCAACAATGCACTAAATATAATATATAACACAAATACCTTATAATATGATTAAAGAACAAAAAAATTAATGAGAGATATGAGCTGGTTTTTGGACGAGTAATCTCATTTATACTAGGCCTAATTATGGAATTTTGAAATCATTTATTTTTGTCATGTGAATTTTTTGAAACGGTTTCTATATCTTTGTCTTTCAATATTTCTGCCTCACCCTTTATATTGTTTGGAAACTACTGAACAATGTGTCCATTTCCTACGACTCTAACCAGTACACCAACGCGTTCTTTGATTAATTGATTGATTGATTGATTAATTGATATTTCAATCGATTCAGGATTACTTTTGCCAAGAGGTTTAGAAATCAAACCTCGCAAAATGTTATGCGATAGATTACATTGTAGATTTATATTCAGATTTTTCTGTAGTTTATTTTTCTTAAGTGTTTTTCACACAAAGTTAATTCATATCAAGATTTCCTATCCAATCGAAATAAATTGCACACAGTCGTATGGCTTCAGCAATTCCTATCCAATATTGATATATTCAAGTACTTATTTGTATTTAATTGTAATCAATTGTCTAGTTGTTTCTCAATATTTAGACTTCAAGCAAGAGCGCTTTCCAGCAGAGATTCTTGTTGTTAAGCAGTTCGCGATCCTTAGTAAAGAATCCTTTGGTTGTTCCTTGGTGCTCTCAGTCTTGTAGGCCCTTCGTCAATGATTTCAAATGGACGTATCTCAATATCACCGATTAAGAAGTTAACCAGTCACACAGTCGGGCGGTTAATTGGCTGAGGTTTAAACGACGTGACTTCGCTTAGTCTATAAATGTAAGTGGTGTATTATAGCACAACTAATATACCAAAATATTCCAACGCCATGTTTATCTTCTACGACGTTAGAGAAGTGTTTTCTCTGGCCGGTGAAGAAAACTTAATATACATGAGTTTTTCATCGATTTCCAAAACGACATAAAGCGAAGGAGGAATTAGTATTAATTTATCTATTTTTAATGTTCAAAGACTCAAAAAAATTAGACAACCTTATTCTACTGTTGTATACCCTTTTCTTACTTCTTACTTCTAGTCGTCTTCTCTTCTGGCCGGCTTTGGTTCTATCTTCTAACATCTTGCGTCTGGATTTGTCTTGGGGACTTCGGTCTGGTCTTCTATGGGGATTTCTGGTTATCAGAAGCCCTGTGTCATTGTTAGTTTTTAGATAATAAACACAAGACTTCGATTTACTTTTGATCTTATTTTATTGTTAACCCCCAAACCAGACGTCTGCGCAGATACTTACATCCTACGAGCTCGGCTTTTAACTGTTAAGTATCTGGCAGCCATCCTTCATTCCAGATATAATGAATAAGTAAGCAAGCCAATAAGAATCCGGTGTTAACGTATTCCTTGTAAGTCCGTCGTCCAAGAGAATCCAAATGTCAATGAAATAAGCTCAGATTGGGGTCTCTATTAATACAGCAGAAGCAGCAGCAGCAGTGCCAGTGATTGGACAATAAGAATCCTTCTCAGGTCACGTGTTTATAGGCGAGTCTATAAGTAGAAGTGACCATTTACCTTATGCCTTATATCAATAATATTTCAACATTAACTTCTAACTGACTGCAACTTACTATCCTTAAACCGGAAGATAGGGTCTTCTGTGCCTTCCGGTTCTCACGATTTATCCCCGGAAGGCAAGGTGAGAGTGAGGTCAAGCGCCGTCACTCACCCTCAAGGCCATCAGCTGCACTAATCGCCATTATGTTTCTACACTATTGCCATAAATATTAGGTATCTAATAACTATGTAACACTACCTTCTCCGATGTCGACTAAATGCGTCTCTTTGTTTCTTTATGGCTGCAGGAGAAAAATTAAGTTACAACAATATTCTTCGGTATCCAAAATGGCGTAAAGCAAAGAAGACATTAGTATTAATTTTAAAATGCCTTTTCCCACAATTCCTGATGAGTAGCAAAATTATATTGCATTCTAATATATATATTAATACTTGTGTTCATTAAAAGTACGTGACCATTATCATCTTGCGACACCCTTTGGTTAAAAATTTGATCGTCCAATTCATCCAAGAGGAAACGCAAAAATATAAATCCTGATGATCTAGTGTTGCTTATACGCCAAATTCTTATTTCTTACACCTCATATAAATAATGGACCATTCTGTTTTTATAAAGAAAGGGAAGAAAAAGGACTTGTTACATAGAAAAATAAGATATAGAAAGAGTAGGGGGAGAGAAATGGGATGAGTGTACGGAAATGATAATGTTTCAATCCTACATAATGAAAAGAAAAAAATAATGAGAGTTAAATCAAGATTATTATATATTTTTACATATTGAACAATTTTGGCTATTGCTCTTAAGTAAACATATCAAACATTGTAATATCATATGCGATATATTTTAAGTGTTCACAGACACAAAAATTAACCCTTTATGTCTATCATCTATGTAGTAAAAAACGTGGGTCTCGTCGTTTTCAACAGCCCGTGGAGAAAACGTAGACTATAACAGTATTCCTCGATATCTGAAATGATTGTATTTTGTTGATTGATTTTAACGGAATATCAACCCGTCCGGAGTTATGTCATGCCTAACGGTTAGGAAGTAATATATGTTGCGTATTTATATTTATACTTTTTTAATAATTGGTTTTAACAATGTGTTAACACCATTGGGGATCATGTTGTGTGGTATTGATTAAGTTCATGTCTATATTCTATGGTATAATTCTATTTCCCTCAAAAAGGACAGAATGCCCTCCATGTTGACATTTTCAAATAGATCTTTCATATTGTTTGCAATAAAATAACGGTTTCTAATGTAAGGAAAAAAAAACCTGCATTCCACGAATAAGTGTTTAACAGTCAAAGGTGTTTGACATGTTTCACACTGTGGTTGTTGTTCTTGTTTGAGTATATAGGGTAAACATATGTAGCCTTTTGAAATTTAATGGGTACATAGGACCGGGTGAGCTCAGTCGGTAGAACATTCGGCTAGAAACCACATGGTTCCTAGTTCGATTCCGGTCCTCGCCAACTCAGCATATGAGTAGCACAGGGATCTGTGCGGTAAAGTAAGGAGCTGATGGTAGGTGTCGCGCTCCTCCTCAGATGCCAAAACAATCTCCTTGGTTTTAGAATCGAAATAAGGGCGGCTTTGCGCATTTCACATGGTGACAGAATCGATTTCTTTGTAGGAGAAATACTTGAAAATGTTTGCCAATTTTCTATTCAGATTCCAACTTCCTTGGTCTAGCGCTAGGGAAAAGGGGATAGACTCCCTCGCTGATTGGCTGATACCGACTTTAGGCCGCCCCGACGACTTTACTTACTTTACTGCACAGTCAATCTTAGGGGAAAAAAACCCTGAGACGGTGATTTACTGGAGCCTGTGTACGACCCAAAATGTTCACATATAAATCAATGGTATTTCCCTGTTCGCCAATTCAGCTTACGAAAGCTTTCATGGTAATGCACAATTTTCAGATAGCGGAAGAGCCTGGTACATAGAAATGAGTTGAAATCTAGGTTCGAATAATAGAAATTCCGATATGATTGCGCTTCGAATAAAAACAGGTTTTAGAATCGAACTAAGGGCGGCTTTGCGCATTTCACATGGTGACAGAATCGATTTCTTTGTAGGAGAAACACTTGAGATTGTTTGCCAATTTTCTATTCAGATTCCAACTTCCTTTTGTCCTACGAACATTTTGAAATGAATAACGTGAATAGGACGAAACGCATTAACTATCCATCTACTTGTCGATGACAAAGACAAATGCCAACCAAGAACCAATTGTCTGTTGTGCCTCTTATCGGCTTTATGGGTCATTTCACATTAATTACCATCAAGCTAAACAAACATGATAAGACATACTTATCAGCAGAACCACATTAAACACAAAGATACCAGCAGCAAATACTTATACTTATACAAATCTACACAGAAAATATACGGACAGATTTTCCTTTACACAGATTTGACATTTCTGTAGGACACACGCAGTGAGTATTACTGAATGAATTCCCTGTAAAATCCAAAAGAAATAAATGTAGATTCATGTGAATATGTCCCGCTCAACAAGACTTTGTTGAATTGACAGATTTTGAGATAAAATTTATTTTTAGTAATTTGAAGAAAGAATGAGATATTGTAAGATAGCAATCGGATTTAAGAATTCCATTATCAGTTGCCACTGGGTTATTTTATTATTCCATAACAAGATAATGGAAATCCTAAATGTGGCATTCTAATTGAGATAATTGTCTTTGTGCAACCAGGGAAGAAAGTGAAATCGTTATTTTGAAAGGCAGTGTAAAATGTAGCAAAGTTTGGTTTGGTTTGGTTTCTTTGTTTAACCTTTATAATTACAAGTACAAAATAAAAAAAAAACACCCCCGGGCGATGTAAAAATAGATTTTTGAAACATAATGCCAGAGAGGTGGGAGATAAAAATTCAATGTTAGCGAGTTTGTACCCTAAGTAAGTAAAATCATCAAATTCATTAAAGGATAAAAAAAAAACAATTTGAAATGTAAACTTTAAATACTTATTAAAATAAAACAAACTCGGTAGAGCGTTCGGCTAGAAACCACAAGGTTCCTAGTTCGATACTGGTCCTCGCCAACTCAGCGAATGAGTAGCACAGGGATCTGTGAGGTAAAGTAAGGAGCTGATGGTAGGTGTGGCGCTCCACCTCAGACGCCAAAACAATCTCCTTGGTCTAGCGCTATTGAAAAGGGGATAGACTCCCTCGCTGATTTCTGATACCGACTTTAGGCCTCCCCGATGACTTTACTTTTATATATAGATATATCATACCAGTCATGTAATTATTAAAACTTGTTTTGAAAAAACAATGAGGACTGTCTAATGTTGCATGTTCAAATTTTGAGTGTATTTATTCTATGTTATGACGATGACGATGTTGGGTAATGTGACGTAAGCAGTGACGTAATTTTTGTTACAGACAAAAACCAGAAGCGAATCTCCATTATTAATAGATATCAATCTTAACCATAGTTATCTAATGCCAACGCCACCTTTTAGAAGAACAGTATTGCTCCTATTTAACCCATAGCTGTGTGAATGAGAGGATTTATACCTTTTCAAGATTGGGGATTGTTAGAGTCGTAAGAAATGGACTCATCTACCCGAGTTTAAATCCTCAACGAGTCTGTTTGCATTTCCCATAGCGTTAACACTCTGTCGTGAGAGAGGAGACCTACCTCGTGCAACACGGTGTGACAGAGAGAGTGGCGGGCGTGAAGACTTGCCGTATTCTCGAAGGAAGCGGGCTAGGCTTTGCCTGGCGTGTAGGACTGACCTAGAGTCGAACCCACGCCCTTCAGAATGTGAGAGCACTTTGGATGAGCAGTGAAATAGGAAATAGCAGAGTGGCCTGGATGTAGGTGGTCGCGCCGTAAGGATTGACGCGTACTTGCAGTGCTGACGAGTGTCGCACGTGCTGCACGGACAATTCTGAGTGAGGAGCCCGGATATGGTGAGATTGAGATATATTTTAAGGGCTTGCCATTCCAGACGAGGCAGAGAACAACTGCATTAGCATTTTGTTGTCGAGACGAGCGGGATAGAGAAATAATTTTGGATATTGTTGGTGAGACGAGCGTGATACAGTTGGGAGTGGTTAGCCTGTCGATTGGAAGAACATAGCGTCAAACTTGACTGTGACCCCCCCCCCACTGTTTAGAGTATGAATCTAGCTATCTGCCTCCAGTTATTGGTAAATTGTAGGGTAGACTGGGATATTTAACTTTGGTTCGGAAACCAGTCTAGAAGGAAAACTCATGTGAAGTTGTGTAAATAAATATACATTTTCAAGGTTATTAGTCCGAATATGAATGTTATTGTCTGACTGACGTTCGAACCCGATGTCGCAGTCGGGCACATTACTCAATACACCATTGGGACTCTCCCTATAAATGATTAATTAAGAACCAGTTACGATAGATAAGAAAAACATTCATAAGCCATTTTTAAAGTAAACAGAACCTACTTTAATGTATTAGAATTACTTTAGATATATTAGATACATGGGTAAATACTTGGTGTAATTAAAAAAATAAATTCTAAATATTTGATATTTAATAACTGTCTATATTAAAGTATTGTTGTTGCATACTCATACACATATACCCATGTTGGGTACATACACAAGTGTTCTTTTACTGGAGAGAGGGGGAGAGATAGACACAGATAGATAGAGAGATGCATAACTTACTTCTTTGGCCATTGGTGATCTCTAGTCGTTTCTATTCTTTCTCTATGACTTCTATTTCTCTGTTCTTGCTGGTTGGTCGTCCTTGATTCATTTCCTCTTCTAGGTCAGTCTTGTTGCCAAGACATTCATCAACCACAAAACCATATTATGTATTTAAACGTTTATTTATTTAACTAACATCTTCCTCTAACTAAACACAGCGCGCGTGTGCAAGTGAGCCCCAGCTAAAGCAGATATATCTTCTCTGCCTGACGTCCAAGCTGAAACTGAGAGCCAACCAGGTCCCACGTGACTTCAGGTATTTCGCGGGCTTTCAGTAATATTCCATGGAAAGTCCCGCCCGTGATATGAAAAGGGGCCATCCCTTCAGAAATACAGGGGGTTGACAATAATCTATGCATAGATTATGTAACATTGTATGTCCAAATTCATGACATAAGAAAATTGATAGTCATCTGTATATCCTTTTAAAACAAAAGCCTTTTCTAATATTCCCAGATATCACGTTACTAGATTAGAACAAACATCTCCTGGGATATTTTCTCTCTTTTCGTGCGAATCCTTATATATGATGTTTGCAGGGATTTTTTTTTCTCGTTCTCAATAGGTTCTCAATTGGATTCGCTTCGTGACACAGTGAAGGCCAACGTAAATCATTCTCTTTCATATCCTCGAGATATTTCTGGACTAATTTAGAATAATGTTGAGGATCATAGTCTGACATAAATATAAATCTCGCTTTTTGTTGTTACTACGTTTCTTGTTGGCAACAATATTTCACAGCTACCTTTTTTCATTACAAGTAGATATCAAAATTACTTCTACATATATATATATATATATATATATATATATATATATATATATATATATATATATATATATATAAAGTTATAGTAAAGAAACAAACTTTATTTCACTATGCCGAGCAAGGCTTATATTTATAGTAAAAATTAAAAGAATTTCGAACAATTTCCACGCGCGGGAGCAGCCGAGCCGTCTAACATCACGGAAATAGCCGATTTAACATCACGGAAATTTTTTTTTCAAATATACGGCGTTCCTCAACTTCTTAAACAACAGATGATTACAATATCGCCGTGAGATAAGTACTATAAAAAAACACCTAGTATTTTCAATAACTCTGAGGATGGAATTTTACTTCCGAAAATATTTAGTTTTGAAAAAGATTTTTTAAAAGTTAAATAAATTCAACACATATTATATTGTAAATTGCCTTCAAAATCTTTATATTACACACCGCGCGCCCGCGCACACACACACACACACACACACACACACACACATATATATATATATATATATATATATATATATATATATATAAAGAAATAAAAGGTTTAGCGTTTTTTTATTATCATTTGAACAATTATTACAACCGTTGGTTTCTTGCTATGGTATTCGTCAGTTAAAACGAAATTGCTTCATTTTTTTTTCAAAAAAAAGCAATTTCGTTTTACCTGACGAATGCCATAGCAGGTAACCAACGGTTGTAATAATTGTTCCAATAATAATAAAAAAGCTAAACCTTTTATTTATTCATTTTTTATCTATTAACGCTCTATCACTGATATTGACCACTCTTCTAATAAAACTGTACGTTGGATTACTACCGCTTCTTCAAGTATAATAGTGCCAACCATACACATTGATATATATATATATATATAATATATATATATATATATATATATATATATATATATACAATTTTATTATTTACAGGCGATCACGGTTCTCACAGTCCAGTGTGGTTCACCTTCACAACCTAGGTAAAACCATCTGAGCCTGTCAAATTGAACCTCACATTACTAAAATATTGCAAAAACCTTTAACTCAGCCTATGCTTGAAATATATATATATATATATACTAGCAAATATATGCACCCTCCGGGTGCAAGTATTTAAGTTTTAATGTAATAAAATATTGTATTAAATTAGAAAGGCTAATGAAACTAAATAAGAATACAGATAAAAAGATTTGAAACAGAGGGAGTATAATAAAAAATGGAACAACTGAAACTTATTCTTACATCATTCTCGTCTTTCATTGTTATTTTTTCTAATTTAAGTATTTAGTTAAAAGAGGAAGTAAAGAATAAAATGACAGTTATTCTATCTTGTTAATGGATTTCATTTAAGATTCATTGAAGAGATTTTTACTTATATTCATTAAAATAAAACCAAACAGTTAGAAATCAATAATACTAAGCACATATTTAATAAAATCACATTTTTAATATCAATATGCAAATTAGCCTTCCCGTTTACACTGTAAACCGCTATTTTGTTATATATATAAATATAATTGCATGTTGTCAGTATGTAGACATAGTTAACAGTATTAATAATGCAAGACAATTTTATTAAGAATTGAGGTTAAATAAAAATAAAATCATTGAGAATGTGATGTCAATAACTAAGGGAATTGTGACTTGAGTAGGAATATAGTTTCGGTTACAGACAGAAAAACACACAATCTCCATTATAATAAGATATATATATATATATATATATATATATTTGGAGGATATGTGCTTAAT
>CM042152.1:93480789-93495789 GCA_023376005.1 Doryteuthis pealeii
TTTTCTCATTTCAGAAAGTTTATTTGGGGCACTTTGTGCTGCCAGCGAATGCGTAGCATGTGGCATAGGCATCTGAGATGGAAATTGTCCATTTTCACCTCGTGGCTTCAGTATGTGGTCCAGGCTTTGCTACTGTAGAGGAGAGTACTGACAACGCACGCTTTGTAAACGTGCAGTTTGGTTTTTCTTTGGCACAGCAAATTACACAAATATTTAAATGTCATCCCTTTTTGAGACACACATATTCTTGAAAGTGGGATGGGAAAATTAAATAGATAAAATAAAACATTTGATATGTTGGACCATATGACCTTTAGGCACCCCTTTTTGATATCGATTAAGAAAGGACATGTTTTTCATTTATACCGTCAATATCCACTTGTTTTAACAGACGATTTTTAGTTTTTAAAAAAATCATAAAACTAACCCCTAAACCTAACCCCTAACCCTAACCCCTACGAAACAACCGGATATTGACGGTGTAAATGAAAAACATTTCCTTTCTTAAGCGAGATCAAAAAGGGGTGCCTAAAATTAATATGGTCCGATATTTTTTTAAATAATTAATTCCTTAAAGAGTATCATATTCACTCCACTCTACTGAGATATTTGTTTTGTTTTATGACAGTAAGGACCTCCAAAACGTTTCTAAAAATTAATGATTTAATTATGCAGACTCTTATCTTGATAGAAAAATTTAAAAACCGTACGAGTAAAATATTTTTTATTTCATAAAATTTAATAAATTGGGGGGGGCGTCCACCCAGTAAAAAATATTTCTACTAATATATTAAAAAAATATTTTAAACATAAATTCATCTGATAGCGAATAAGTATAAAAAGCTTACGTGAAAATTAGAGCGGTAGTACCTGTTAGGAAAACGGCCAGGTTAGCTCAGTCGGTAGAGCGTTCAGCTAGAAAACACTAGGTTCATAATTCGATACCGGCCCTCGCCAGCTCAGCGTATGAGTAGCACAAGGATCTGTGCAGTAAAGTAAGTAGCTGATGGTAGGTGTGGCGCTCCGTCTCAGACGCTAAAATAATCTCCTTGTCTAGCGATAGTGAAAAGGGAATAGACTCTATCGCTGAATGGCTGATACCGCCATTGAATGGTTGATACCGTCCCGACACCGATGACTTTAACTGTTAGAATCTCATCTATGGGTGAAATAGATTTTAAAAATGAATATTAAAAAATGAATGAAAAAAATTCAGTACCCATCCAGAATGAATTTAACAAAACATCCTCGGCGTAAAACCCCTAACCCTAACCCTAACAAACAACCGGATATTGACGGTGTAAATGAAAAACATGTCCTTTCTTAATCGAGATCAAAAAGGAGTGCCTAAAGGTAATATGGTCCGATATTTAAAAATAAAAAATTACTTCCTTAAAGAGCATCATATTCACTGATGGTAGGTGTGGCTCTCCACCTCAGACGCTGAAATAATCTCCTTGTCTAACGCTAGTGAAAAGGGGATAGGCTCCATCGCTGTTTGGCTGATACCGATATTAGGCCGCCCCGACATCGATGACTTTACCTGTTAGGATCTCATTTATGGGTGAAATAGATTAAAACATGAGTATTAAAAAATGAGTTTGAAAAAAAAATTGACTACCCATCCAGAATGGATTTAACAAAACATCTTCGGTATAAAATAACCCAAAAAGAGGTTGAAATGCCGTAAAACCCAACCAACCAACGTGATTAGGTTATTTTGGATAAGTAGTATCAGTGAGAAGCTGAAGACAATGATTTTATTATACGAGATTTATCACGGTGAAGATTATAATTCCAACGAACCTCCCATTACGGGAAAAAAAGAGACCTGTTTAACAGGTGGTTCGTTCATTGACTGTTTGTTTTTATACCTCATTTCTAATCATTTTGTTTTTTATTGGCTCTAGACTAAACACCAGAATGTGGCAAGCCGCTTCAAAATAATTCATGAAGACAAGATTATAAATGGCGTCTTTTGTAAGTCAAATAAGTTTTATCGTTCTTCTTATCTACACTACTTTTAAAATGGTAGAAGATATATATATATATATATATATATATATATATATATACTACTTTAAAATGTAGTATATATATATATATATATATATATATATATATATATATATATATATATATATATATATGTGTGTGTGTGTGTGTGTGTGTGTGTGTGTGAAGAAAAGGAAGTGAATCCGACGGTATGTAGTATATTAAGAAAGAATGAAAACCACAGGTCTAAATGAGTTAAGTAGCGAGTTTATTGGCCGACACTGCAGTGTTTCGATCTATTAATTAGATCATCTTCAGGGTATTTGTTGGTATATGGAAGGTAATAAGAATTTTTTATCACAGAATATCGAGAAAGGCTAGTGGTAGTCCTTGTTATTCAGTCTGATTAAAATTTGAGGTTTGAAAAAAGGAGACGGTTTGAAATATATATATATGAGAGTACGCAAATAAACAATGTGTTTATTTGATATGGCTTTTAGCCGACAATTTTTGGAGGATATGTGCTTAATTGAAGTCATGCCTAATTTTGAAAATTAATTAGTTAATAATTAATGAATTTAGTCGGGCATATATGTTCAAATGTAAGGCTAAACAAATCGAGAAAATGTCAGTTCCTGAATGTACATTTCGACCTATTAGGTCTCATCAGCAAGGTTATAGACATGGGACACTGCTATATATATATATATATATATATATATATATATATATACCAACATCAAAAACATCCTCTATATATCTCCATCGTCTCTCTCTCTCTCTCTCTCTCTCTCTCTATCTATCTATCTATCTCACTCTCTCTTCTAACTCTCTCTCAATCTCTTTCCGCTCTCTCTCTCTCTCTCTCTCTCTCTCTGTATATATATATATATATATATATATATATATATATATATATATATTTACCAACCCCTCCGCACGAGCAGGATGTGACACAAGGTCAATTTCTTAAGCGGAGTTTAACAGGTTTGAATTCAGAGTTTTCCTTCTCCTAGACTGGTTACCTAGCCCTAGTTAAAGTGCCCAGTCTATCCTGCTATTTACCCACAGCTGAAGGGAGAAGTGGATTCATACCTTTCCCAGGATATTAGCGCCATGTGAAATTCAAACAGCTTCGTCCAGGAATTGAACTCGGATCGACGAGTTCATTTCCTACGACTCTAACCATTAAACCACGCGCCTCCATATGGTAGACGATATAGGCGGAAACTTCGTGTCAGTAAAACACGAACGAGAAAAATTGTTTATTGGTTAATCAAGAATATGATAAATAAATACTTCTCATTTGTTCAAATGCCTTGATGAAGTCGACCTCTTCCTAACTCCACCACATCCAATAAAGTCTTGAGCGCCATTCACATATCTTCCCTCGGCCAAGTGGGGAAATTCATCCACCTTTCCATTCAATCATTTAGGATATTCTTGTACATGGTTGTTGTTTCTAAAGATTAAAAAAACTATGTTGTATGTATTAGTGTTATGTTTATTTGCATACAGATTTAGGATTAATACGGAGGTGTGACACTTTTAATTGCACTAAAATGCATCGGAATGCATCTAAGGGGTCATGTGTGTAGTGTATATATATATATATATACATATATATATATATCCATACGTAGATAGGAAGTAGTGAATCATGTGTGTAAACACTAGTGATAAAATAACCAAGAAATGAAAAAGAATGAATAAATAAATAAATAAGACAGATGGGAATATATTTGATATCCAACCGAGACAAATATCTGAGGCCTGGGTTAATTTGGCATTGTGTAAATTGATGATGAGGACAATTGTTTATCTGTTTGTACCTGTATGATTATAGTTCGTTTTAATATTTCAAACAAAAATACATCGGTAAAAGTAATTAAATGACCAGCATGGATTAGTCAGAAAGGAGATGGTGAGGGTGGAATTTTATATATATATATATATATATATATACGGTCCCCAAAAAAGATCAGTTAGAGTTAGATTTTCGGCCAGCAGGGGATGATATCGACAATTAGCAGCAGACTTAGAAATTAGCCAGTGAAGCCAGTAATTCACTTAGTCTCATGACAACTTCTTGCCAGCTGAAAGAGCCCACTACAAACTGCTTAAGTGTCACAACTCCCTCTTCTATCAGTGTCCTATTAACAGACTTGTGTTTGTTTTGTTTTCTTTTCTTTTAATCCCTGTGAACCCATCTGACTCGTGCCTTCGCATCGGCCAGCACAGAACATCACAACGTTGGGGTCTAGACATTGTGCAGCGAAGGTGCAGGGTGCAGAAAGGGTATTCTCACAGAGGTTTTATGAGTACATGGATGAAGAAATGCTGAAAAATTTGTACACTGCATTGGTAATACCTCATTTGGAGTTTGCTAATGCGGTTTGGAGCCCAAGACTCATCAAGGACACAAAACTCATTGAGGGAGTCCATAGGAGAGCTACTAAATTAGTGAATAATTTAAAATCCCTTTCGTATGAAGAAAGACTTAGGAACATTGACTACCAAGTCTGGTTTTCCGACGTATAAGAGGGGATATGATTGAAGCCTACAAATACACGTATGGTTTTTATTCAACGAACTCTGATTACTAAACATTGATCAAAATACCTATACAAGAGGACATGAATAAAACTCCTTAAAAAATCTTGTAAAGCAAACGCAAGACAAAATTATTTTAGCTACAGAGTGGTGAATACATGGAATAAACTACCTTCATCAGTAGTGAATGTTCTAAACTCCTTCAAGGCAAAGTTGGATAATCTGTGGAATGATTATAAATATTCTGTGGATTTAAAATGAACATTTATAAGTGTTGTGGGGTTTTAAGGGGTCAAATAAGAACAAAACGACGGGTAACAAAAGTAGAAAAATGTATTAACAGAAAGTCGACAAATACAATAGAGAGATGTGGAAAACTACGTCCGACAATAGGGTATTGGCTTGCTCGCATTGGCTTACTGCTAAGCCACAATTATCTCTGTTATTTATAGTAACCTGTCGGAGCATTCCATTAGTCTTATAGGGTGTATCACCTATAACAATAAGGAACAGCTGACAGGTCTCAGACCTAATACACTAGCTGAAAAGATATTATTATTATTATATTATTATAGATAAAATTCGGAAGACTGAATGATAATGCAAGACCAGAGTATTTGGAAAATTAACAATGGTTTTATTTAACACATGGTAGAGAATGCTTCTACTCCTAAAATTACTTAACTAACTTAATCGTGTTATACATGTGTTTCCACTCACAACCAAACCCAATCCAAAAGTGACATGGTGGAAACCCAACTTCCGAGTCCCCATCAGTCCCCTACTGAACAAGGGGAGCAATTTTATTTTCGTTTGGTCTTCCTAACAATTAGTTCGATAATTCTCCAGATATAACTTTAGATACTTTTTTCCAAGATCAATTCTTTTAATATTTACCGAATTGGAAATGGGATCAGGAAATATGGTGCTTTTCGCCCAAATTACTTTCGGTACTATTTTGGTTTGGTTTTTGTTTCGTTTGTTTTGTTTTACGGCATATCAACCAGGTACTACCACTCCGGGTCAGAGTGGATCAGGGAGCAATCATAAAGAAGGGTGCTCCACATTCCCCAGAACACTAGAACTGGAATCTCAGTTTAACTTCATACCCAGGACAGGAAGACCCCCAGCCACCGCCTTCTAGCACATATATGAAAAAAACGGTTGGGGCTTGCCCTCAAGGCTATAGTATAGGGCAATCATATTGGAGCTAGGGCTTGACGTGACCAGCTGACTGATCAGAGGGGGCTTCTCCGACCGTCCCGTAAGGGTTTAAGTGGAGTGTTTCCTGTCATGGAATGCTCATCCAACAGAATTCCGTCCTTAAGCATCATGGACCGCCACCCATGACAACAGGCGGCCCCATTGGGTCTTACCTTTCTGCAGAGGTGTAGACAGTGTATTATAAAGCACCAGCCGACAGGATTTATACTATTTCAGTGGCCACAAACATTTTCAAATCATTTTCTTTACGAACAAGTTATGATAAAACAAATATATCGAGACTGAATCTTTTAATATTCTAATTAAAAATCTAATATGTAATTTAAGATGTGTGCACAGCTGGGGAACTTTTATTTTATAAGTTGCACAGCTGCACATAATTTGCTTAGCAATGGTAATATCTAGAAATCTAAACTGTCTACGAAGTGCGTTAAATGTATCAAGACTCAAGCTGTATTTATGAATAAAGAAATGAACATCGAATGAAACGTTACGATTTCTTCAAAAATACGAGCTTTGATCAAAAAGTATCAGGGATGAATTTATATGTAAAAAGCCAGATACAGGGACAATGAGTGATAGGGAGGGTTTGCGAGAGATTGTCATGGATATCCGTGCTACATGCGCGACATGATGATGATGATATCGTCGTCAAATTAAAAAGGCTTAGTAATGTAATAAATAAGCAGGAGCAGCGTTAAGCCTTTTGTGAAAAAGGCGCCAACATCCGCGGATGTCACAAATTCAAGCCAAATTAAATTTCTATTTATACTTAAAATGCCAATGTGATATATTTTCTGACAAATGATTTCTCACTAGTATCTTATTTTGCACTACATGTATATAAGGACATGCGTGGTGTAATGGTTCGAGTCGTACTGTTACACACTGGACCCGTCAAAGAACACAAACACTTGTATTTAGGAAAATGTAAGATGAGATGTTTATTCCCGAGGATGTGTACAGCTGAGAGTCGTTGGCAGGGTTACGCAAACGTGGAGCCTTCGGGAGTTCTTTTCAAGTGATCTCGAACCTGATCGTTGTCTGTCTAATCGATCTCTACGGGCTTTTTTATTGTAGTGTCACGCCTCTTTGTTCGTGACACCTACGCAGTTTTTCTATAGACACGCCTCTTCGCCCACGCAGTCTGTTTTCATTGGCTATGGGCTAGGCCTACAGATTTCTGCACCTAAACCATGTCAAATGTTCACCTGCATTTCCAGGTGCAAACGGTCAGGTCAGGGCCACATCCTGTTTTCGTTTCCAGGCTGCAGCTGACCCCCATGCGCTTCCTGGTCAGCCTGCTCCTTGGGTGTACTGAGCAGGCAATATATTACAGTACGATACTCGTCGTCCCGAGTTCAAATCATGGACGAGGCTGTTTAAATTTCACATAGCGCTAATACACCTCGGAAAGGTATGAATCCAAATAATCTCCCTCTTGCTATGGGTAAATAGGAGGGCAGACTGGGCTCTTCAAGATTGGGTAGGTCACCAGTCTAGGAGAAGGAAAACTCTGAATTTAATCCTGTTAAACTCGGCTTAAGAAATTGACCTCGTGCCATATACTGCTCGTGCAGAGGGGTCGGTAAATATATACATGTATATAATAATAATGTAATAACAGAAGATCATAACTTACAGAGGGCTGGAGCAAACTTAATACTTATATTAGGTTGTTACAAAAATAATGGGCGATTGAAGTGCACGGTTTTGAAATTGAAGAAATTCCGCAGTGGAGATGAGAGTCTTGAAAATGAAGAAGGTAGAGGACGGACATGCAGTCTTGACAATGAACAATTGCAGGCAGTTGTTGTAAAGGATCCACTTTTCGTCACAGTGACTATTTGTCTAGAAAGGGGTCATTGGTGTTACGCAAACAGAGCATCGAGCACACTTCAAACCGCCTAAGTTTTTGGTGCTCATTGAGCTCACGAGGAACCCATTATCGATCTTTTTCACCTTTCCAATGCTCTGTAGATGGCGTGAAATTGTTGCAATGCTGACACCAAGTGTCTGAGACATTTCTCTGACACTTTGTCATGGATTTTGCTCAACAACTGCCTGCAATTGTTCATTGTCAAGACGGAATTTCTGGAACCACCTTTGTACAGTCCGATCACTTGTGGATTCATCTCCCCATGCTTTGTTGATATTGGCAGCAGTTTCGGAGGCATTGTGCCTAAACTTGAACTCATGCAACATAAGAAGGCGAAGGTCATGTTTAGGCATGTTCATCTTTGAAGGCCCCTATTTTTCAAAAATACTTTCTATCTAAAAATAAATTAAATTTCATTTTTGAGCACACATTAATTATTATATATGCAAAAATCCACCTGAAATAAACAACAAATTCTATGTTAAAATGACATTTCAAAACCGAGCACTTCAATCGGCCATTATTTTTGTAACAACCTAATATGTTATTTTTTTAAAGATTACCCTAAAAAATTAAAATTGTTTTATTGATATTTACATCAAGGATTTATTGACTTAATGTTGTTGGTATCCTTCCGTCTACGAGAGTCGATGGAGTAGTGTCCAATTTTTTAAAACTACGTAGCCTGGGCGGGTTTATATGGAGGATGAGCTGTTGCTCAAGGAGCAAATTGCCCTCTCCACACTGCCGCTGTGATCCAAAGGAAAGATAAGGAACCAATGCAGTTTAGCAGCGTTAGTGTCGCAGGAGTTGCTGTGTAGCACTGGATTTAGCATTACATCACCTAAGGGACCCGGTTCCTGATTTGTTTTCGGGGTTTACTCCCCTGGCCTTTCCTTGATATATACAAATAAAGTAAGGCACAATCCTTTACTTTGTTCTATTAAAAGAAAGATATATAATCAAGGCTATTTCTAGTGAAATAATCATGAATTTACATTACAAGTTCTAATGTGGTTACAGAAATAGATAGTCGCGTAATTATTTATTTTTTTCACATTAAACATTGATGTAAGACCCTGAAGTAATAAAACATATTCCTTAACTTGATTTAATGTAATAACAATAATTGGTTATGTGCTTGGATGAAGTAATAAAACCTACGAGATTAAAATCATGAGTTTGTTTGTTTTGTTTTACGGCATATCAACCTCAGTGGGTCATTTAATGCCGATAAAGTTTTGAAATAAATCAATTTTAATGGATAATACAATTTTTTTATAAATATATTTTTCTATTTAACCCATAGATGGGACCCTAACAGGTACTACCACTCCGGGTCAGAGTAGACCAGGGAGCAATGGTGATGAAGGGGTGCTCCACATTCCCCAAACCTCCAAAACTGGAACCTCACCATCAGATTGAGTTTAACGTCATTCCCAGGACTTGTAGACCCGCAGCTACCGCCTTCTAGCACCCATATGATAAAAAGGGGTTGGGACTTGTCATGAGGACAAAAGGGTTGGGAAAATCATATAGGTGCTAGGGCTTGACGTGACTAGCCGATTGATCGGAGGGGGCCTCTCCCACCGCCCGTCTCGCCCAAGATAGGGTCAAAGTGGAGTATTGCAGGTCATGAACTGCTCATCCACCTGGGTTCTATCCTTAAGCATCACGGGTCGCCAACCACGGCCAACAGGTGGCCCCATTGGGGGAGTCTTACCCCTCTGCAGAGGTGCAGTCGGTACATTCTAACGCCCCAGCCGACAGGGCGGTGTCTAATTCTGTTGTAATCTTATCTTATATATATATAGAAGAAAGTTTGGTATGTACGTGTCGACTTATAACCCAGAAAAGAGATGTTACACAGATTTGAAGTCTTGCATACAGATTAATATGCTTATAATTAAGAGACACACGACATTTGATTTTGATTTTTACTAATTAAGTGATATAATTCAATGATTTTTAAAAAATACCGTATACAAACTTTCATCCCCACTCTATTACCATCGGCACGAGTCGAGTTTTTAACTTTCAAGGCTGAAAAATCAAAAACTACTGTTAACAGACGCTTCAGCCCCCAGCCACCGTAACATTAAATTCTGCCAAAAATTGACGAAAACAGGCGCTTTGTGTCAAGTAAATTACGTACTAAATAAACATGTTAAGTAAGTATTCCCAACTTCAATACACATTCTTGTAAGTAGACCCCATTTAAAGGCTTGCTTAGTGCGCCAAATAATCTTGCATCGTCCCTTTATATACGCAGAGTAATGAAATAAATATTCGAGCCTTTTTTTAAAAAACCTGTCTAAATTTTGCCACCCTCCAAAGATAGTGAACCATTTTACTTACTTCAAAGTTTATTTTGTTTATTAATTTTTTTTTTGTTTTATATATAAACCTACCCTAAAAAAAAAAATAAACTTTGAAGTATGTCAATATATTCTAAAATGCTTATAATTTTCTGCCTACATTACTTCCATTATTTCCCCTCCCCTTATCACAGCCTGTGCCCCCCAATCCAAAAAATCACCATTGCTTTGTTCAAACTACTACCATTCCAAAAACCTCCCACTACTAATTGATATTACCTCCCACTAATTCCTTGCTACTACTCGTTCTAGTTAAAAACGAGACATGAAAACTATTCCATCATTTCCCACCTGAGGATGGCAAGTGTATTGCCGAAAGCGCTAGTGTTGAACTTCGGTGGACTGTTTATACCAGTTCCACCCAACACCAGAAGGATGGCCCGAAGATTGGAACGGATCAGTGAAAGACTTGTCAGACAGGAATTGTCTGTTCAATTCAATAAAACTTGTATATATATATAATAATATATATTATATATATATATATATATATATATATATATATATATATGCTAATTTGTCTTCATTTTTTTCTTCTGTGGTTTTCTTAATAAATGTTTCAATCAGTGTTATTCTGAAAATACTTTAAATGTGAAACTTAGGTTAAACCAAAGACTAGTAAAACCAAATACTGGAGGTTTTAAATTCATGTAGACATAGGGAAATTTGGCTTCTCAACCAATGACTCTCGTTCCTCTTAATCTTGTTTATTTTAACCACTAAATTTGTGCGAATTGTTCCGGTATTTGACGGCATATAGGACGCATTTTTTTCCAAATTTGCCTCAAAGAATTGCCCTACGTCTTATACATCGTAAATGAAGTTTGAGACCCCCGTAGGCCTAGGCTAATCTTCTCAATGATGCTCACTAACCCGCCTTACGCTCAGTAGATTTAGCTACCCTAAAGTGCATGCATCCTCATTTTAATGCTGGCATTATTGTATTATTACCGATGCTTTAAAAATGAATTCGTAAAAATGAAAGCAATCGAATATGAAATGCTGTGACTTGCGTTTATAAACATCAGCTAATCGGCGCTCTGACTTACGGTAATGCCATCTGTTGGCGAGAATAAAACTACGGTATGATCGTTGCCAGCGCTGCCAGATGTATGACCCAGTGCTCTACGACATTTTGATTTAATTAGCAAATTTATACAGCTATGTTTCTGCTTGTGTAATGCACAGCTAGACTGTTTTCAACAATATATGATTAAATACACTGAAAACTTTTTTCCTGAATCTGACCTACTGAAATGTGGGTGCGTCTTATATGCCCGTGCGTCTTATATGCCATCAGATGCGATTTTTTTCTTTTCTTATGTGATTTTCTTAAAGAAAGTTTCGTTTGCACCAACCTTTTCAGTAAGTTTTATCCTGAAGATACTTTTAGGTGAAACCTAGTTAGATAACATATGACTCAATTTAAGTGTTCTATATAACTGGTCTACTTAGTTTTATTGGCCATTTGCGATACATATTAACTTATCTTCCAGCTTGTGTTCTCTATTGAGAGGCTGTGCCATGTCCACCGGATGGATGATGGACGAATCCCATAGGACATCCTATATGCAGAGCTTTAGTCTAGTAAGAAACAAATAGGTCACCCAGCTGCATTTTTAAGGATGTCTGCAAGAACGATCTCAGGTGTTTTGGTATTACCCCTTCCGGCTGAGAATTTGGCTCAGGACCACCCTCAGTGGCGACAGGCTCTTTGTAGCGGATTGCTCATGTCTGAATTGACCCTGGCGCAAAAACTGAAACCAAGAGGCCCAGAAAAAAGCGGCAGCAACAAAACAGATGCACATCAACATCTTCAGGGACAGCCTTCACATGCGACATCTGTAGTCGAGGCTATTTTTCGATTATTGGACTTTGCAGTACACGAGGCGCTATAACTCCAGGGGCACAAAAATTATATAGTCTTCCGAGACTGCAATGCCGCTACAGATATTGATAGTGATAGCTTATCTAGACTCTTTATTTTGCTTTTCTTTTTGCTTATTATTTTGTAGAGTTTGATTCATTTCAGACTATTCCGATGATTCAGTATTTTTTCTTTCGGCATTTTTTCTTTTGCGTCCTGTTTGTAAAATTTATTTATTAGAAAAGTAGACTGTTCGTTTTTCCTTTGAGTGATAAAAATAAAAATAACTGTCTCTACTCAGGATTGAATTCGGGATCCAGGGATAACTGTCACTTAGAACTGTCTTAACCTAACTACCTATCCACTAGGCCATGTGTCCAATAATATATATATATATATATGAATTGTTGTTATAGGCTAATCTATATAATATATGTAAGGCTATCGTGTAGAGCGATCTACGCAATGATAATAAGTAGGAGACAAAAATGAGGAATAGAGTGGAAAAAGTTGTTTTATTAATAGAAAATTAGGGCCCTTTCGTCCGGTGCTTTTCAAGTTTTACACCCGGAAGCGATTAAAAGTCAAATAGTGAATTAAATTAGTCAGGAATGGATAATGGATATGGAATTAGTTTAGACAAGAGAGGGGTGGCGAAAAATGGATATATATATATATATATATATAATATATATATATATATATATATATTATATATATATAGGGTTTTGTAATTTGCTTGAAGCATTATGTTTATATTGGTTTGTTGGTTGGTTTTGAAGGCTATCACAATGCAAGAGTAAAGCCACTAGCAAAAACTTCAGTTCTAGTAATCTTCTGAAGAAGGTTTTTTTTATCCCGAAATATTAAGAATTGAGAATAAATCACAGGTTAACAAACAACACCACAGTTACATTCTTTTGGATTTACACTTGCATTGTGATAGCCTTTAAAACCAACCAACAAACCAATATATATATATATATATATATATATATATATATATATATGAAGTAGACAAACAATCTGTTTGAGATGGCGATAGCCGACGATTTTTCGGACATTATGTGCTTAATTGAAGTCATACCTAGTTTGTAAATTAATTAGTTATGATTAAATGAATTAGGCGTGCATATCGGTTTAAACGTAAGGCGTAAACAAATCGAGAAAAATCAATTTCTGTATGTACATTTCAGCCTATTAGGCCTCATCAGTAGAGCTATATACAGGGCAGTGCTTTGGCGTGATTCGAACCCTACCTGTCAGGCTGACAGGCGGAGACTCTAACCATTACACCAATCTGGCTTTCCGAGAATTCTCGTTTATTTTTAAACTGATGTATATATCGCACTTTTTTGGTTGACTTACAGCACGACAGTATGAAGTAGGCAAACAATGTTTCAGATGGCGATAGCCGACAATTTTTAGGAGATTATGTGCTTAATTAAAGTCATACCTAAATTTTATAAATATATATATATATATATATAGATTTTTGGATGTTTGTTTATTTAGAAACGTTGCTGAATAAAGTATATATTAAATTTTTACTTGAAGGCACTTACAACGCATGTATCGCATAAAATTCGATACTTTTTCTTATAGAAAATGAACTTTTTGACACACTTTTTCTTATAGAAAATGAACTTTTTTGACACACCGAGCCATCCTTTGCCGGGATTACACTTGTCAAAAAGTTCATTTTCTATAAGAAAAAGTATCGAATTTTATGCGATACATGCGTTGTAAGTGCCTTCAAGTAAAAATTTAATTCATATATACAGTATCATAATAAGCTGAAAAGTGTGTACTGTAAGATTTTCTGATGAGAGTCGACAGTCTGTAAGTCAAAAAGTTCAATAAGGTATCGAATTTTAATACAAAGTGCTTCAAGTAAAACGTAGATAAGAGTACATGAAACAAAATTTGGGTTAAAAGTCTGTAAAAAGCGAAAATATTCTTTATACGCCCTGATATTTCTCCATTTCTTTCTCTCTCTCTCACTTTCTCACAAACTTCCTATATACATAGGTATCCACCCATTTCAACAGATACGCCCACGCCAGGAACTATTTATGCTTCGAATTTGATACGTAAATGGAACATTACGAAAAAGGTCAGTGATTTTGTCGAATATGTCTTTCCATTATTCTTTCAGTCCAAAAGCCTCTCATCTAGAAACCATATATTCTTCCCGGTTGTTCACCGCCAAGAATTTAATAGCAGCTAGCACCCACCCAAGAGAAAGATAAACGAAATAATGATTAGTTGGCTTGCAAATGTAGTAACTGACAATGGAAACAGCAGCAATTGTTTCAATCAGTATATGAAGTTTGGGCTATTTCACAGAGTTTATTCTAGGTTCGGTTTAGCTCAGTCGATAAAGCATCTGACAAGGAACCACAAGGTTCCGGGTTTGAATCCGGCCCTCACCAACTCTGCGTATGAGTAGGACAGGGATCTGTGCGGTAAAGTGAGGAGCGGATGGTAGATGTGACGACGCCAAAAACAATCTCCTTGGTCTAGCGCTGGTGAAAAGGGGTGTTACATAATTATTGAATCCCTAATGCTTTTATAAGGTATTGTAGAAATCATTATGGTGATTAGTACAGCTGATGGCCTTGAGAGTGAGTGACAGCGCTTGACCTCACTTGCTTTCCGGGGATAAATCGTGAGAACCGGAACCCCGATAGAAGGCCCTTCCGGTTTAAGGATATAGTAAGTAACTCAGTCAGTTAGCAGGTAGGAGCTCGAGGTGTAAGTCGCATTTCTATGCGCATCCTGTCATCTGCGCAGATTGTCTGGTTTGGGGATTTACAAATAAAGTAACATCAACGTAAATCGAAGTCTTGTGTTTATTACCTAAAAACTAACAATGACACAGGGCTTCTGGTAAGGAGAGATCCCTAACAGAAACCAGACCCGGAATCCTCAATAGAAGACCAGACCTTAGAAGATATACCAGACCAAGATGTTTGAAGATAGAACCAAAGCCGGCCAGAAGAAAATACGACCAGAGTAAGAAGTAAGAAGGGTATACAACGTTGTATCGATTTGGTACGGTGAAAAGTCAGTATATAACAGGGGATAGACCCTCTTACTGT
>CM042152.1:93500789-93514267 GCA_023376005.1 Doryteuthis pealeii
GTTAACCATTACTCTGGGGAGGGATGAAACCGTCAAGTACACGTAAACACACTCACTCATATAGCGATGCATCGTTACTGTGGTCAACTTTCAGTAATAAACAATTATTCATAAGTTTTACTTAATAATGGTCTCAAAGCACAAGGGTAATGACGTTGGCAATTCACATCTACCAAACTGAATACATAAAGGTGTTTCCTTTAAGTGAAAAGGTGAAAGTTCTTCTTGACTTAATGAATATTCTGAAATTGCTAAACAGCTACTATCCTATCCATCACAAGTTATAATCTATACATATATAAAGGGCAGTTGTGTGTATGTGTATGTCCGGAGCAAACTTTGGGCTTGGTTTTTGAACAAAAATAATGAAGACTTCAGATGTATTTGGGAAGATATTTAAAAATTCGAATTTGAAAAGTAACAGAAGGGAAAATTGTTGCACACTGGAGTTTTCACGGTACCAAATATCTATCTATTATATACTGGCTTCAAACTCACACTGCTAAATCATGTACGTTAGTACTGGTTTCAAATTCACAGCCTTACTTCGTGTATCTGCATACGTAGCGGGTATCGTTACTAACCCTAGACGATATATGTAGTGGTCGCTTAATGAAATCTACAACACATGGTATAGTAGTAGTTTTTGACTTTATTTATTCTCCTCGGCTGTACGCGGTGGGCGGCGTGACAATAGGAATGCCCAAGGGTTGACGATGACTAGTACTACTGTTGGGATGATGACTGGCGCTGGTGACGTGGAAGGGGTGGACAAACCTCACTGCTCGCTGGCAGCGATCGACCGTGTCGACGGTCACTCACTGTTCGCCATCCGCTCTCTGACTGCACACGACTGACTCGACCCTCTGGCTTTTGTATTGACGACACGCCTACGCATCTTTATCTTTTGATCTAATAACGGACCTTTGTTATATATTTCTTTATCTTCTACCTACTTATTTGACCGGAAAGCCTCGCTTCCGTTTTTAACTTCTTTGTTCGTTTTACCGGGAAAAAAGTCCTTTGTTATTTTTGTCGTAAAATATACAACAAAATCATTTGCATGTTATTTGTTTTTTCTTTTTTGTTTGTATGCTGTTTTTTTTTGTTTTTTCTTGGATTGAAATATAATATTGATTGAATTAATTGAATCATTTATATCTTATTTTTTAAAAATTGTAAATCATTGAATGAAAATTTCTTACTATACTGTTATATATTTCCGTGGGGATTTTTATGGGGCAACCCGCGAGGATTTCACTCGCGATAAGTAATAATGGATCTGCGAAACTCACTTTTTAAAAATCCCTCCTCTACTCAGACGACGCCGTGTAGCCACTTCTAGTACAGTATATATCTCATCTTCTTATCCTAATGGAGATGATGCGTCAGTTGGTAATTGAAATCACATCACCACTGACGTCACAATTCCCTTGGTTATTTACGTCTGGTTCTTCATGATTTTATTTTAATTTATGTCTCCTTTATTAAAGAATGTATATGTTATGAACACAGTTGGTCATATGGATATACTAATAACATGTATTTTGGTTGAATATATATATATATCATCATCATCATCATCATGTCGCTCAAGTAGCACGGATATCCATGACAATCTCACGCCAACCCTTCCTATCATTCATTGCCCCAGGAGCTCTCTGCGTAGCATCCAGCATCCTCGCATAGTTGGTCAATGTAGGTCCTGGCTGGGCGGCCCACATTAGCATGCCCATGTGTTGGCTTCCACAGGAGTATGTCGCTTATGAGCTCGTCCTTTGTTCTCCAGCAGTGTCCCGCATGCTTCGTCCGTCCGACTCGTATGGTTTGGGAGGTGGGGGGCAAGTGGCCATACAGCTGCTTCCTTGTGGGGTGCAGTTTCCATGACTTGTTTACAAATATCAGTTTACATTATTTTCATATTTATCTTTAAAATATATTTTGATAAATATTTCCTTGGTTTTATTGGGGCTTTTTCAAATATAAACAACAATCCTATCGAATGATCTTAAAATAAATCCATTAACAAATGCAATGTTATTCTTTACCACCTGATATAGTTGGAACCTTAAATTATGAAAATTTAGCAAGGAAATCCGGTAGTGATGGGAAAGCTCTAGCATTCAAAATTTGCTATCCTTCGATTAAACCCTTTTGTTTCAAATGACAATGCCCATACATGTGTTCCTTATATTAAGCAAATAATATTTAATCTTAATTAGCATCTTATTAACGATGTCTCTATTAATGAAGTTGAGTTCGATTTGCCTTAAAAGCCCATGTTCAAAATCTTGTAAGGGTGTTATATAATAAATAAAGGCCTACATATTATATGCGTGTATAATTTGCATATCGGTTTTAACAAAACTTGGTTTAATAAATAAGTATTGTTGATTTCCAATATTATTGCTTAATTAAGGAACATATTAAAAACATTGCTATGTATAATTTTATATAGAAATCAATTAAAATGAAATAAAAATAAGCTTAAATTTTTATATTGTTGAGTTTCTTTCATCTTTCTAATTTAATATATTATTTTATTACATTAAATCTGATCTACTAGGTGTGTCAAAAAGTATCGAGATTTTTTATACTAAAGAATTCACAGGAGATTACACATTCACTAACTCGCAGGAAAAAATAAACAACCTTATGTACATGGATGATATAACATTTTTTGCAAAAATGAAAAATAACTAGAAACCCTGGTAGAAACCATTAGAATATACAACCCTGACATAGGAATGGAATTCGGAATTGAAAAATGTGCCATGCTAGTGATAAAAAGGGGAGAAAGAAAACCAATGGACGGAATACAACTACCAAATCAGAACACGATAAGACACTTGCAGAAAAAGAAAGTTACAAATACTTCGTAATTTTAGAAGCAGACACTATCAAGCAAACAGAGATGAAAGGAAAAGTTTTAAAAAATACACCAGAAGAACATGAAAACTCCTAGAAACCAAGCTCTGCAGCAGAAATCCCATCAAATGAATAAATACCTGGGCCGTCCTCATTATAAGATACTCTGGACCATTCTTAAGATGGACAAGAAAGGAACTCAGACATATTGACCAAAGGACTAGAAAATTAATGATAATTCACAAGCTTTACACCATAGAGACGATAGTACCCTTGTATTCTAAAAATAAAATAAGGTTCCATTTATTGTTAATCCTATGTTGGTAAATACAGCTTCAAACTCGATACGTTTATGACACACCTTGTGCTTGTGCGCATATTTTTTCCTAGTTCTCATTATTGCTGGGTGTTTTCTTCTTAAACTTGTCTATGTCATGAATTAAACTCTATCATAGGAATGTATCTATAAAAACAACATTTTTATATGTGGATGGTACAATGATTAACGTTATTAAAAATGGTGCCAGCGAGCCGAGTTCAAATTCAAACGAGGGTTGTTTACGTTCTCTTCGTACTAATATCTTTGGAATTTTGTGGATATATACATAATATATTATACGATAAGTATATTCTCCCGCTGGCATTGCAAAGTAACAGAAAATACTAGACTCGTTTGTCATTGGTCTGATGAAAAAATAACTCAGGTGTTACAATTCTTAAATGTCAATACTTTTGACGACAGTACTACAATTCTGTATCGATCCTTTCCTTTCTTCAATAACATCTTTAAAAATTAACAGGGAAGTCTTGTTGTTTTGCCAACTGCCAAACATTCATACAGTCTTGATTAGAGAAATGCACAAATCCAAGAGTAAACAAATGACACACACACACACACACGCACACACACACACACACACACACACATTTATATATATATATATATATATATATATATATATATATATATATATATATATATCATCATCATCATCCTCATCATGCCACGCTGTCAGCGCGGATATCCATGACAATCTCTTTCCATCCGTCCCTCTCGCTCTCATTCTCGGGAGGTCCGCTATGTAGCATCATGTATCCGCACAGAGCTGATCAATGTACGTCTTTGTTGGTCGGCCCACACTGGCGTGCCCATGTGCTGGCTTCCACAGGAGAACATCACTTATGAGTTCGTCCTTGCTTCTCCAACAGTGTCCCGCGTGTCTTGTCCGTCTTACTCGGATGGTTTGGGTGATATGTGGCAGGTGATCGTACAGCTGTTTTCTCGTAGGGTGTTGTTTCCACGTCTTGTTCAGGATCACCCGCAGCATTCTTGTGCCGCTCCCATCTAGTTTATTCTCTAGTCGCTTAGTTAGGGTCCAGGTGGTGCAGCCAAATGTCGGCCTATACGTAAACTCTGATAAAACTGAGTTCATATCTTTCAAAAACAAAAGCGACATCTCCACCATCGAGGGCAAACTCCTAAACTCGGTGGAACAATTTAGGTACTTAGGCAGTAACATCTCCTCCACAGACAACGACGTTAATGCACGTATAGGAAAGACATGGGCCGCTATAAATAAATTATCGGTCATATGAAAATCCAATCTCACAGACAAGTTATATATATATATATATATATATATATATATATATATATATTATATATATATATATATATATTATAAAATGTTGTTCTGGTTCCAACGGGAGAAAATTCAAAATTTTATAAAAAAAGAAGGTCCGCAAAATGTATTATGTTTTCAGAAAAAAATCATTCTTTTTATCTTATATATGCAACACGTGTTTCAGATCTTCTGGTATCTTCTTCAGGCTTTGATCAATAATATGATCAATATTATTGTTCAAAACCTGAAGAAGATACCAGAAGATCTGAAACACGTGTTACATATGTAAGATAAAAAGAATAATTTTTTTCTGAAAACATAATACATTTTGCGGACTTCTTTATATATATATATATATATATATATATATATATATATATATATATATATATATATATATATATATACAACCCCTGTGCAAGAGCAGGTTGTGACACGAGTTCAATTTCTTGTTCGTGTTCAACAGGTTTGAATTCAGAGTTTTCCTTCTCTTAGACCGGTTGGCTAACCAAGAAATTGACCTCGTGTCACATGCGGAGAGGTTGGTAAATATATATTTCTTCATCAGGGACCAACACGTCTTGCTCGTTTTTCTTGTATGCTTCGCTAGATAATGTCGAAATATTTATCTAAAAACAGCAGATGATTCTTGAAAAGCAAGATTTTTATTCACAATAGTTGCTTTTAAAGTATTATCATCCCATCAACATTGAGTAGACAGAGAATTTTCCCAATGTACCTATACAATCAACACTAATCTCATTCTCTCTCTCTCTCTATATATATATATATGTGAATAAAAAGGCCTTAAATACCATGGGTATCGTGATCATGGACCATTTCCACTCGTGGGTATCTGAGGACCATTGAGCTTCGTCAGACCATTTTTTTTATTCAGATTAGCAAATGGCCAAATTCAATTTACATTTATACATTTCTCCCCGCCCCTATATATATATATATATATATATATATATATATATACATTTTTCGTCCTTTGTTTTTGATATTTTATAAATATTTTAAAATAATACTATTTGGATAGTAACAATTATTAATAATCAATCATCTGTGTAATATCATTTTTTCCTGGATATTATGTGTTATTTCTAGGTATCAAAAAGATGACGTCATAGTCGTATTTTACAAAATCAAAGCAACCACCCTGATATAAAAATTTACTTTGAAAATCAGCACTCATTTTGTTGATACCTAGTTATTTCTTAATTGCTTATATTTTAAAAGCATAGAAAATGTCCATTATTCTCTTCTAGCTTTACTTTTGTTTCCTGAATAATAAAATTTAGAAATTAATCTAATATGTAGAAATATGCAAATTTGTACATTTTCATTTATATAAACTCTGAATAAAATAACATACGAATCAAACCTTACATGTATTCGTATGAAGATCATAAAAAATTACAAAATGATTTAATAAATAATAAATTGTTTCTTGAAGCTTTTCATTAAAGTCCAAGTGATGCAGTCATACAGCAATACTGACTCGGCTTTAGTTTAGATGAATTCCCGTTTTATTTTATCAGAGAGATCAGATTTCATTATAGTCGTTAACCTGCCAATTGCCTTCCATACCTTATCTTTGTGTATGTTGATGTGGATTACAGTAGAAGAGATACTGGCTAGCGAAGTATATGGACTGTGTTACGTATAATCAATGGTCAGCGATTAGAAACTTTTAGAATGTTCTTAGGACTCTCTGGCGCCAACATGGAGATGAGGAGTCCCAGAAATTGACCCCAAATGAACAACTGATGCTACACTTGTTGCCTTCCTCACGTACGCCAAGCTTACCGACAGACAGGTGACGTCACGATTTGGGGGAAGGAAAGAGATCCCTATCATCAGTTCAGTTGGCACTCGGGACCCGGTCAGCAAGGACATAGGATTTCCTCACCTCGTTGGGAACGGGAGAAAATCATTCCCATGAAGAAAGTTACTACTACCAAGAGAAATTAACCCCATGAAGAAAATACAGAAGGTAATCAACCCATAAAAGATAAGTACAAACTTCTTCCGTCATGAAAAATTGTTAATTGATATGAAGAAATTCCGCCTAATGACATTATTAATCCTAGCCTGTCGGCGTCCGTCTCATACTCCTCCCGGCTTATAAATTCTGAATTAAAGATTATGTTATGAAAATATATACTATGTCTTGTTGTTCTTTGCCAGTTGTTGCATGTGCACTTCTCATTTTTCTTTGGTCTCTGATGGAACAGCATTTGTAAAAGTGGAAAGCGATAGGCGAACGTAACAACTGGACTAGTAATTTCTTGCGATTTAATGATTACCAAACCCATGACTTTACCAAACCACATGTCTCTAGGTGTATGCTCCAGTCTATGAGGCAGACATTTGGCTTTAGCAGTCACATTTATTAAGAAGAGCGAGGTGATCTACGTAGTTTGTAGAAATAATAGTTTGTGCGGGACATCGTCTGCTATTTTGCCTTTTTAGTGTGAAAAAACAAGATTACAAATATTTTTTCAATTTTATTTTTTCTTGATATCATAAAAAAATACGATGCTGTCCTATGGATTAAAATGAACAAAGATTTCGCGGATTTTTTAATAAATCCTGCCAATGATGTTAAGAGTTACGGAAAGGAATTTTTATTCATAGAAAATTGTTTATAAGGATATCAGCAAGTGCAGAGAGTGAAAAGGAATATTTCAAAAGGGAGAAAAATGATATAACTAACGTGCACCACTGGGTTGGGTAGGTGATCCACTGGAAATTATGCAAAAACTTGAATTTTGACAATACAACAAAATGGTGTATGCATGAACCAGAATCTGTTGTTGAGAATGAAATGCATAAAATTCTATGGAACTTCGAGATAAAGACAGATCACCCTATCCCAGCTAAAAGACAAAAAAAAACTTGCCAACTGGTGGACTAAGCTGAAAGAAAACGAAAATATGGACAAATACTTGGACCTTGCCACATAATTGAAAAAAGCTGTGGAATATGTGGGTGAAAGTGATACCAATTGTAGATGGTGCACTTGGAACGGTGCCAATAAACTTGGAAAAAAAGACTGGAGGATCTGGAAATCAGATGAAGAATTGTGACCATCCAGACTACTACATCGTTGCAATCGGCTACAATACTCAGGAGACCCGAGGAGAATTGTTGTCACCCAGACTCCAGTGAAATACCATCAGCTAACGCTGATGTGAAAAACTCAAAAGGAGTGATAATAATATAATAATAATAATAATAATAAAAATAAAATAATAATAATAATAATAATAATAATAATGACGGTTAGAAAAACAATTTGTAAATGTTTAACAGTTGGAGAATTTGTTTTTACAACGCCATGTTTAACATCAGAACGAGCAAGAACATCATGAAATACTCTAATAGTTTTGGCAGGAAAGATTGGCTGGATGCGGTGGGTATATAATTGCACGTTTAATCTGGTATAGATATGGAGATAACTTAAATGGAAGAAAGTAGATAGAGAGAAGAAATGGGGGATAGAAGAGTGAAAAGAAAATGGGAAAAGGGAAAGGAGAATAGAAAAGAAGAGACAAAAGGCAAGTAGTGGAGGGGGAGACATACAGAAAGCAGAAGGGGGGTAGATTAGAAGAAAGAAAAAATAGAAGGGACTAAAGATAAAAAAAGAGAGGATAAAAAGAAGAGGATAAAGAGAAAGAGAAGAAATGAACTTTGGTGGACTTATCCACGAATTCCACCCAAACTAGAAAACTCAAAAAGACCAAAAATAAAATTGTTAAACAGATGTGTCATTTGTTTAATTCTACATGTATAAATGAAGAATTCTGTCAATACACCCCCCACACACACATATATATATATATATATATATATATGGGGAGGAATTAGAGCAAGACATTAAAAGAGAAAAGAAAAAGAAAAGAGACCGTATAGTAGAAGATGGGAAATAATCTAAGAGATTGATTTTAACAAAGACGATGGGAAATAAGTGGAGAACGGAGCGATTAACACAAAGAAAACAGATGAGAAAAGGAAACAATTAATCGAAGAAAAAAAAGAAAATTTTGGAGATGAAAATAAAAAGAAGATAAATCAAGGAGATGACACAAAAAGTCAAACTTAAATGAAAGAAAGGATGAAAAATATAAGAGGAGAAAAAAGAAGGAACTGCAAAGACAGAGAAAAATAACAAAGAAAGAAAGAGACAAGGTTATAATGTGTAGAAGAAGAAAAAGAAGAAAAGAACAACAACAACAAACACAACAACAACAACAACGTCTAGAAGAGGCAACTGAAGGCTACGTGAAGAAAAGAAGGAAAGAAAAATAAGAAAAATATAAGAGGAGAAAAGAGGGAACTGCAATAAGAGACAGAGAAAAAATAACAAAGAAAGGAGACAAGGTTAGAAGAAGAAGAAGAAGAAGAAGAAGAAGAAGAAGAAGAGAAAGAAGAAGAAGAAGAAGAAGAAGAGAAGAAGAAGAAGAAAAGGAAGAAGAAGAAAGAAGAAGAGAAGAAAAGAAGAAAGAAGAAGAAGAAGAAGAAGAAGAAGAAGAAGAAGAGAAGAAGAAGAAGAAGAAGAAGAAGAAGAAGAAAGAAGAAGAAGAAGAAGAAGAAGAAGTGAAAGAGAAGAAGAAGAAGAAGAAGAAAGAAGAAGAAAGAAGAAAAAAGAAGAGAAGAGAAGTGAAAGAAGAAGAAGAAAGAAGAAGAAGAAGAGAAGAAGAAGAAGAAGAAGAAAGAAGAAGAGAAGAAGTGAAAGAAGAAAAGAAGAAGTGAAGAGAAGAAGAAGAAGAAGAAGAAGAAGAAGAAGAAAGAAGTGAAAGAAGAAGAAGAAGAAGAAGAAGAAGAACAAAACAACAACGTTTAGATGAGGCAATGTAGAAATACTCATGTAGAAAGAAAGAAAATAAAATGAGCGGGAGAAGAATTGAAATTATATATAGGGTAAACAAGTAAAGGAAGGGTAAAGAAAAAAGAACCGAATGGGAAATCTTTATGAAGTAGAATAGACATAGACTCGAAGAAGAAGAAACAATGGTGGAGAGAAAGAAGAAGAGAAGAAGAAGAAGAGAAGAAGAAGAAGAAGAAGAAGAAGAGAAGAAGGGTACGTAATAAAGAAGAATGAGATCCAATTAATGTGGATAGAAGAGGTGAAAAGAAAAACTATAAGAGGGGAGAATAGAAAAGGAAAGACAACTGAAAGTACTGGAGGGGGAGGAAACATACAGTAAGCAGAAGGGGAGTAGATTAGATGATAGAAAGAATAAAAGGAAATATGGTGGTGGACCAAAGAAGAAGAAGAAGAAGAAGAAGAAAAGATAGATAGAAATAAAAACTATGTTAAAGGAGAAGAAGAGAGAAAACTATGATAAAGAAGGAGAAGAAGAACAAGACAAGAACAGAAGGAATAAAAACATTTGAAGAAGAAGAATAAGAAGAAGAAGAAGGAGAAGAAGAAGAAGCGAGAAAGAAGAAGAAGAAGATGAAGAAGAACAACAACAACAACAAGAAAAAGAACAAGAAGACAAGAGCAAGAACTAAGAATAAGAAGATAGAAAACTTTTGAAGAAGAAGAAAGAAAGAAAGATAGATAGATAGAAAAGAGAAAATATGTTAAAGAAGAAGAGAAAGAAATATTATGGTAAAAGAAGAGAGGAGAAGAAAAGAAGAAGAAGAGAAGAAAAGAAGAAAGAAGAAAGAAAGAACGAATAAAGAAAAATTTAAGGAAAAAAAAAAAATTATGATTTTAAGAAGAAAAAAAAGGGAAAAACTATTGCTAAAGAAGAAGAAGAAAAGAAATATTATGGTAAGTGAAGAAGAAAGAAGAAGAAGAAGAAGAAAAGAATAAGAAGAAGAAGAAGAAGAAAGAACGATTAGATAGATAGATAGCAAGACAAACTATGTTAAAGAAGAAGAAGAAGAAGAAGAAGAAAGAACAATAATATGGTAAAGTGAAGAGAAGAAGACAGAAGAAGAAGAAGAAGAGAAGAAAGAAAGAAAGACTAGAGAAAGAAGAAGAAGCGGAAGAAGATTGGTAACTATGGTAAGAAGAAGAAGAAGAAGAAGAAGAAGAAGAAGAAGAAGAGATTGGTAACTCTGGTAAAGAAGGAAGAGAAGAAGAAGAAGAAGAAGAAGAAGAAGAAGAAAGAAGAAGAAGAAGAAGAAGAGACCGATAGATAGATAGATATATAGATAGAAAGACAAACTAATGTTAAAGAAGAAGAAGAAAAGAAAATAATATGGTAAAGTGAAGAAGAAGAAGAAGAGAAGAAGAAGAAGAAGAGAAGAAGAAAGAAAGAAAGAACTAAAGAAAGAAGAAGAAGAAGAGGAAGAAGATTGTAAACTATGGTAAAGAAGAAGAAGAAGAAGAAGAATGTCCTCGTTCTGGCAAATATGCTTTTCTAAAGATATGTAGGATCTTAATGGTTTGCTGGGGTTTTTTTGTGGGTTTTTTTTTCTCAGAATCTTTTTTAGATTCTGGCGATGAATCTGTAGTCCTATTCCTCGCAATCTTGAGTGTAGGAGAAGGGTGTGGCAGCTGTTAGGGGGAAACGATTTGTGTCAAGACTCAGGCATGAAGCGACTGTGTAATAAAGAATAGAAAGCAATGGGGAGGGGCTTGTAAACTTGTCGAATACAACACCAGTCACCTATTTCCAGGTGCGCACACTCTCATTACCTTTTAAACAGCCTTGACTGACACTTCCTCCATGAGGTGTGCGTAATAACTGGCAGGGAACGCGACTGTCTTAGGGTTATTGCAGTAACGTAATATGTCCATGGAATGGGTACAATAACCAGGAAGAGTTGGTGGAAGAAAAAAAACATTATGAAAAAAAAAAGGGGAAGAAAACACACACACAAAACGCACCCAACCCACCCCGACACACACACAAACACCACACACAAATATATATAACTATATATATATATATATATATATATATATAAAGATAATTAACTGAGTCAGACGAACTACTATTAGTTTCGCATAAAGCTCTTCAGGGCTAAAATCTGACACTTGGCTCTACTTAGGTATCGAGCACTTTTTACAAAATTAGCTTCTCCTAGCGGTTATATGAATATATATTACTATATAACATATATAATATACATATAAATTGTTTTTCTTTTGGCCAAATACTATACCAATAGATTATTTTTGTTGGTACGAATATCTTGGTCTTTTCTTTTATTCAAAAATTTTTTCTCTGGTTGATGTTTGGTAGTATATTTTTACAATCAAACTCTCTGCCGGGTTTTTCTCTCCGCAAGGATCTACCAACATGCTTGGTATATTTAAATTTTATATATATAATAATATATATAATATAATATATATATATATTATATATAATATATAAGCTTAATTGAAGTCGTAACCTAATTTTGAAAATTAATTAGTTAATAATTATGAATTTTAGGGGGCATATATGTTCAAATGTAGGCTAACGAATCGAGAAAATGTCAATCCTGAATGTGCAGATCGATCCTATTAGTCTCAATCAGCAAGTTATAGACGAGGTTATAGACATGGGAAGATGTTTATATCCTCCACAAATTGTCGGCTTAAAGCCGTATAAGAATAAACACATTTGTTTGTTACTTAACCTCATACTGTAGTGTAGCAAATCAATAAAAAGTTGAATATAAATAAGTTTCAAAAAACGAACGAAGAATGTGGAATTGACAAGCTAGTGTAACGGTTTAGAGACTTTCGCCTGTCAGCTTGACAGTCCGAGTTTCGAGTCACACACGAAGCAGTCTCCCATGTCTATAACCTGTCTGATGAAGACCTAATAGGTCGAAATGTACATTCAGGGATTGACATTTTTCTCGATTCGATGCCTTACATTTGAACATATATGCCCGCCTAAAATTCATTAATATTAACTAATTTAATTTTCAAAATTAGGGTATGACTTCAATTAAGCACATATCCTCCAAAAATTGTCGGCTTAAAAGCCAATAAAAATAAACACTTGTTTGTTTACTTAACCACACACACACACACACACATATATATATATATATATTATATATATATATATATATATATAAGAAAAGAAATAACAAAAGACTTTGAGATTTAGCTTTAATAGTATATTTCAGGGAGCTTGTGGCGGAAGTGCTCATATTTGAAACTACAACATATTTTCTTTTTTTTGCAACATCAAGGTTTTCGTTTGGAATTCATATCACAGGACTATAAAATTTAAAAAATAAAAAAATAAAAATCTGTTTTCAACTGCCTTTAAAGTAAAAAAGAATTCATCATTCGCATCTAATGAGTCGGGAGAGTTAGACACTTGTCTAAGCTCTCTGAAATAGACTCTAATGCTAAATCTCTAAGTCTTGTTATTTCTTTACTTATATATTTGCTCTGTGACTCTAACATTAAGAGCACACATTGAGCTCTCAAACTGCGTCTTGGTTTTGTTTAAATGAAACTCTTGTGTCGTAAGGAAGATTTCTTCTCTGGACTATTGGATTGTATATATATATATATATATATATCATATATATATCATTATCATCATCATCATCATCAAGTCGCGCTGTTGGCACGGATATCCATGTCAATCTCTCTCCATCTGTCCCTATCGCTCATCATTCTCGCAAGGTCCTCTGTGCAGCATCCTGTATCCGCACAGAGCTGATCAGTGTACGTCTTTGCTGGTCGGCCCACACTGGCGTGCCCATGTGCTGGCTTCCACTGGAGGACGTCGCTTATGAGTTCATCCTTGCTTCTCCAACAGTCCCGATATATATAAGGTATCCAAATGACTGGATGACGTTTAGTGTGATAGAAAGGAGTGTTCTGTTTGGAAGCTTAGCGTCTGTAGTACACTCAGGATGAGAGTAAAATCGTGAAAATAATGGCAGAAGGGGGTATCTCACAATCGCGAGATCTCCGGAAATTGAATCTTATCACCAGATACAGTTAAAGTGATAGATAGGAAGTGCCTCTGTTTTGGGGGTTTCTTAGTTCATCAC
>CM042152.1:93514367-93521867 GCA_023376005.1 Doryteuthis pealeii
AGAGGATAGTAGAAGAGCATAAAGAAAGAAAGGAGAAGAGATTTGTAAATAGGTTAAAAGAAAAAGAAGAAAGAAGAAGAAAGAAAGAAGAAGAAGAAGAAGAAGGATAGGTAACTATGGTAAAGAAAAAGAAGAAGAAGAGAAGAAGAAGAGAAAGAAGAAATAGTAGAAGAAAGAAAAAGAAGAAGAACCAAGAAGAAAGAAGAAGAAATTAGTAGAAGTAGAGAAACGATAATAGAAAGAAGAAGAAGAAGATCTTGGTAAAGATATGGTAAAGAAGAAAGAAAAAGAAGAAACAGAAGAAGAAGACATAGTAGAAGTAGAAGAAGAAGATAATAGAAGAAGAAGAGAAGAAGAAGAAGAAGATTGGTAAAATATGGTAAAGAACGAGAAGAAGAAGAAGAAGAAGAAGAAGAAGAAGAAGAAGAAGAAGAAGAGATAGAAGAAGAAAGAAGAAGAAGAAGAGAAAAGAGAAGAAAGAAGAAGAAGAAGATAGGTAAAACTATGGTAAACGAAGAAAAGAAGAAGAAGAGAAGAAGAAGAAGAAGATTGGTAAAATATGGAAAGAAGAAGAAAAGAGGAAGAAGAAGAAGAAAAGAAGAAGAAGAAGAAGAAGAAGAACATTGGTAAAATATGGTAAAGAAGAAGAAGAAGAAGAAGAAGAAGAAGAAGAAGAAAAGAAGAAGAAGAAGAAGAAGAAGAAGAATTGGTAAAATATGGAAGAAGAAGAAGAAAAGAAGAAGAAGAAGATAGTAAACATGGTAAAGAACGAAAGAAGAAGAATGAAGAAGAAGGAAAAGAAGAAGAAGAAGAAGAAGAAGAAAAATAGTAGAAGTAGAAGAAGAAAGAAGAAGAAGAAGAAGGAGAAGAAGAAAAGAAGAAGAAGAAGAAGAAAGGAAGAAGAAGAAGAAGATAGGTAAACTATGGTAGAAGAAGAAGAAGAAGAAGAAGAAGATGGTAAAATATGGAAAGAAGAAGAAGAAGAAGATAGAAGAAAAGAAGAAGATAGGTAAACTATGGTAACGAAGAAGAAGAAGAAGAAGAAGAAGAAGAAGAAGAAAAGAAAACTAGTAGAAGTAGAAGAAAGAAGAAAGATAAAGAAGAAGAAAGAAAAGAAGAAAGATGAAGAAGAAGAAGAAGAAGAAGAAGAAGGGTACGTAGATAAAAAAAGAATGAGATACAATTAAATTGGGGATAGAAGAGGTGAAAATAAAAGTTGAAGAGAGAAAGGAGAATAGAAAAGAAGAAGAAGAAGGAATTATAGAGAAATTTTACAGAGCGAATAAAAATGAAAAAAAAGACAAAAAAAGGAATAGAAGACAAATGCGTGGAAAAAAAAGAATACAAACAATTGGAAGAAATTAAGAAAGGAAGGAAACATTTACGTATATATATATATATATATATATATATATATATGAGAAGTAAATACACAAACGATGTGCTTTTTGATATGGCTTTTTTTTCCTACCATAGTTCTGCTGATGAGGCCTAAATAGGCCGAAATGTAAACATACAGAGATGGATTTTTCTCGATTTGTTTAGCCTACATTTGAATAGATATTCCCGCCTAATCAATTAATTAATTATTAATTTAACTTTCAAAATTAGGTACGACTTAAATTAAAGCACATATTCTCCCAATATATTATATATATATATAATATATATATATATATATATATATATATTCTTAAATGTTTCCTTAACGAGATGCACACACACTCACACACATATATGTATGCGCACACATACATTTATATGTGTACATATATGGTCATATACACAACTCCCAAGAAATCTTCCTCATATATATAAGAGCATTCAAAAAGAACCCACCGGAACAGATGGACTTGCTTCTACTAATACACTCCTCTACCCGGATTTTAATAGCATGTCAAACCCTCAAAAAATATTTCAATTTCTATAATTCTTTTATAATGCTCCCTTAAAAAAACAACTCTTTAAAAACAATTTCTTCAAAAAATAAATTTTCTCCTGACGATGACCTAAGGTCGAAACTAGTTGAGAATAAATAACATATAAGAAATATTCCTGTTTGTCTTATTAGTTTTTTGTTTATAATATATATATATATATATATATATAATATATATATATATAGTATATATATATATCCAAATATTAGAGGCTTTATACATAAAAACAATACAAACCATCCTAAAACAAACTAATTTCCAATGCAGTACACACATTTTAAAATGCCTAAAGTACTTTTCTCATCAATTCTTCTCCTTCCAGCCTCCACATTAATTTTTCTTTTTTAAAACTGAATCACATCACACCTGATGATGGCACTTCGAAGTGCCGAAAGTACTCGGGAACTGAACTTTGGTGGACTTATCCACGAATTCCACCCAAACATAAAAAAGTTGTCCAGAAAACTCGAAAAGACCAAAACTAAAATTGTAAAACAGGAGATGTGTCTTTGTTTTAATTCTACATGTATAAATGAAAGAATGCCTGCCCAACACACACACACACACACACCACACACACACACACACACATAACACACACATATATATATATTATATATATAATATATATATATATATATATATATATATATATATGGGGAGGATTAGAGCAAGAAATAAAAAAGAGAAAATAAAAAGAAAGAAGACTGTAGAACAGAAGATGGGAAATAATCTAAGAGATTGATTTTAACAAAGACGATAGGAAAATAAGTGGAGAACGGAGCGATTTTAACACAAAGAAAACAGATAAGAAAAGGAAACAATTAAAATCGAAAAAAAAAAAGAACATTTTGGAGATGAAAATAAAAAGAAGATAAAATCAAGGAGATGACACAAAAAAAGTCAAACTAAAATGAAAGAAAAGGATGAAAAATATAAGAGGAGAAAAAGAAGGAACTGCAATAAGAGACAGAGAAAAATAACAGAGAAAGAAAGAGACAAGGTTATAATGTGTAGAAGAAGAAAAAGAAGAAGAAGAAGAAGAAGAAGAACAACAACAACAACAACAACAACGTCTAGAAGAGGCAACTGAAGGCTACGTGAAGAAAAGAAGGAAAGAAAAATAAGAAAAATATAAGAGGAGAAAAGAGGGAACTGCAATAAGAGACAGAGAAAAATAACAAAGAAAGGAGACAAGGTTAGAAGAAGAAGAAGAAAGAAAGAAAGAAGAAAGAAAGAAAGAAAAGAAGAAGAAGAAGAAGAAGAAGAAGAAGAAAGAAGAAGAAGAAGAAGAAGAAGAGAAGAAGAAAGAAGAAGAAGAAGAAGAAGAAGGAAGAAGAAGAAGAAGAAGAAGAAGAAGTAAGAGAAGTGAAGAAGAAGAAAGAAGAAGAAGAAGAAAGTGAAAAGAAGAAGAAAAGAAGAAGAAGAAGAAGAAGAGAAGAAACAACAACAACAACAACAACAACAACAACACAACAACAACGTTTAGATGAGGCATGTAGAAAATACTTCATGTAGAGAAGAAAGAAAATAAAATGAGCGGGAGAAGAATTTGAAATTATATAAGGGGAACAAAGAAAAAGAAGGGTAAAGAAAAAAGAAGCCGAATGGGAAATCTTTATGAAGTAGATAATAGACATAGACTCGAAAAAGAAGAAACAATGGTAGAGAGAAGAAGAAGAAGAAGAAGAAGAAGAAGAAGAAGAAGAAGAAGAGAAGAAGAGAAGAAGAAGAAAAGATATATAGAAATAAAAACTATGTAAAGGAGAAGAAGAGCGAAAACTATGATAAAGAAGGAGAAAGAAGAACAAGAACAAGAACAGGAAGTAATAAACACATTTTGAAGAAAGAAGAAGAAGAAGAAGAAGAAGAAGAAGAAGAAGAAGAAGAAGAAGAAAGATATATAGAAATAAAAACTATGTTAAAGGAGAAGAAGAGCGAAAACTATGAAAAGAAGGAGAAGAAGAACAGAACAAGAACAGGAAGTAATAAACACATTTTGAAGAAGAAGAAGAAGAAGAAGAAGAAGAAGAAGAAGAAGAAGAAGAAGAAGAAGAAGAAGAAGAAGAAAAGATATATAGAAAATAAAAAACTATGTTAAAGGAGAAGAAGAGCGAAACTATGATAAAGAAGGAAAGAAGAACAAGAACAAGAACAGGAAGTAATAAACACATTTTGAAGAAGAAGAAGAAGAAGAAAGAAGAAGAAGAAGAAGAAAAGAAGAAGAAGAAGAAGAAGAAGAAGAAAGATAATATAGAAATAAAACTAATGTTAAAGGAGAAGAGGAGCGAAAACTATGATAAGAAGGAGAAAGAAGAACAAGAACAGACACAGGAAGTAATAAACACACATTTTGAAGAAAGAAGAAGAAGAAGAAGAAGAAGAACAACAACAACAACAACAACAATAACAACAACAACAACAGCAAGAAAAAGAACAAGAAGAACAAAAGCAAGAACAAGAAATAAGAAGATAGAAAACTTTGAGAAGAAGAAGAAGAAGAAGGAAGAGAAGAAGAAGAAGAAGAAGAAGAAGAAGAAGAAGAAGAAAGATAGATAGATAGATAGATAGATAGATAGATAGATAGATAGATAGATAGAAAGAAAGAAAAATATGTTAAAGAAGAAGAAGAAGAAAGAAAATAATATAGTAAAGAAGAAGAGAAGAAGAAGAAGAAGAAGAAGAAGAAGAAGAAAGAAGAAGAAGAGAGAAAGAGAAGAAGAAGAAGAATGTCCTTGTTCTGGCAAATATGCTTTTCTAAAGATATGTAGGATCTTAATGGTTTGCTGGGGTTTTTTTTGTGTTTTTTTTTTCTCAGAATCTTTTTTAGATTCCTGGCGATGGAATCTGTAGTCCTATTCCCTCGCAATTTTGAGTGTAGGAGAAGGGTGTGGCAGCTGTTAGAGGGAACGATTTGTGTCAAGACTCAGGCATGAAGCGACTGTGTAATAAAGATAGAAAGCAATGGGGGAGGGGCTTGTAAAATTGTCGAATACAACACCCACGTCCAACTATTTCCAGGTGCGCCACTCTCATTACCTTTTAAAACAGCCTTGACTGACACTTCCTCCCATGAGGTGTGCGTAATAACTGGCAGGGTCACGCCGACATGTCTAGGGTTTATTGCAGTAAACGTAATATGCTCATGGAATGGGGTACAATAACCAGGAAGAGATTGGTGGAAGAAAAAAAACATTTATGAAAATAAAAAAGGGGAAAAAACACACCCACACAAACGCACCCAACACCCCGACACACACACACAAAACACACACACAATATATTATATATATATATATATATATATATATATAAAGATAATCTACTGAGTCAGACGAACCTACTATTAGTTTCGCATAAAGCTCTTCAGGGCTACAATCTGACATTTGGCTCTACTTAGGTATCGAGCACTTTTTACAAATTAGCTTCTCCTAGCGGTTATATGAAATATAATATATCTTATATACATATATATACATATAAATTGTTTTTTTCTTTGGCCAAATACTATACCAATAGATTATTTTTTTGTTGGTACGAATATCTTGGTCTTTTCTTTTTTTCAAAAATTTTTTTTTCTTCCTGTTTGATGTTTGGTAGTATATTTTTTACAATCAAACTCTCTGCCGGGTTTTTCTCTCCGCAAGGATCTACCAACATGCTTGGTATATTAAATTATATATATATATATATATATATATATATATTATATATATATATATATATATAAGCTTAATTGAAGTCGTACCTAATTTTGAAAATTAATTAGTTAATAATTAATGAATTTAGGCGGGCATATATGTTCAAATGTAAGGCTAAACGAATCGAGAAAATGTCAATCCCTGAATGTGCAGATCGACCTATTAGGTCTCATCAGCAAGGTTATAGACGAGGTTATAGACATGGGAGATGTGTATATCCTCCAAAAATTGTCGGCTTAAAGCCATATAAAAATAAACACATTTGTTTGTTTACTTAACCTCATACTGTCGTGTAGCAAGTAAAAAAAAAAGTTGAATATAAATAAGTTTCAAAACGAACGAAGAATGTGGAATTGACAAGCTAGTGTAACGGTTAGAGACTTCGCCTGTCAGCTTGACAGTCGAGGTTTCGAGTCACACACGGAGCAGTCTCCCATGTCTATAACCTTGCTGATGAGACCTAATAGGTCGAAATGTACATTCAGGGATTGACATTTTCTCGATTCGATGCCTTACATTTGAACATATATGCCCGCCTAAAATTCATTAATTATTAACTAATTAATTTTCAAAATTAGGTATGACTTCAATTAAGCACATATCCTCCAAAAATTGTCGGCTTAAAGCCATATAAAAATAAACACCTTTGTTTGTTTACTTAACCACACACACACACACACACACACATATATATTATATATATATATATATATATATATATAAGAAAAGAAATAACAAAAGACTTAGAGATTTAGCTTATAGTATATTTCAGGGAGCTTGTGGCGGAAGTGCTCATATTTGAAACTACAACATATTTTTTTTTTGGCAACATCAAGGTTTTCGTTTGGAATTCATATCACAGGACTATAAAATTTAAAAAATAAAAAAATAAAAATCTGTTTTCAACTGCCTTTAAAGTAATAAAGAATTCATCACTCGCATCTGATGAGTCGGGAGAGTTTGACACTTTGTCAAGCTCCCTGAAATAGACTATAATGCTAAATCTCTAAGTCTTTTGTTATTTCTTTACTTATATATTTGCTCTGTGACTCTAACATTAAGTGCACACATTGAGCTCTCAAACTGCGACAGTTTTTTTTTTATAAAACTCTTGTGTCGTAAGGAAGATTTCTTCTCTGGACTTTTGGATATATATATATATATATATTATATATATATATATCATCATCATCATCATCATCAAGTCGCACTGTTGGCACGGATATCCCTGTCAATCTCTCTCCATTCGTCCCTATCGCTCGTCATTCACGTGAGGTCCTCTGTGCAGCATCCTGTATCCGCACAGAGCTGATCAATGTATGTCTTTGCTGGTCGGCCCACACTGGCGTGCCCATGCGCTGGCTTCCACTGGAGGACGTCGCTTATGAGTTCGTCCTTGCTTCTCCAACAGTCCCGATATATATAAGGTATCCAAATGACTGGATGAAGTTTAGTGTGATAGAAAGGAGTGTTCTGTTTGGAAGCTCTAGCCTCTGTAGTACCACTCAGGATGAGAGTAAATCTTGAAATAATGGCAAAGAAGGGGTTACTCACAATCGCGAGATCTCCGGAAATTGAATCTTATCACCAGATACAGTTAAGTGTGATAGATAGGAGTGCTCTGTTTGGGGGGTTCTTAGTTCACTGCGAGGAATAAAGCCAGGGTATTCTAAGCCCCGTCGACAGGGTGAATGGACAGCTGAGTAAATAAACATAAATTATTGGTTAGGGTATGATAAGCCGTGTATATAAGACGTACTTGACTTTTCTTGGAAACGTGTAAGGTGTTCTCTATTTTGAGAAACTGGGTATCTTTTACAACCAATTAAGACAAAAAGAATATCATTACTTCCCGCCGC
>CM042152.1:93524367-93555335 GCA_023376005.1 Doryteuthis pealeii
GGAAGAGATTGGTAAACTATGGTAAAGAAGAAGAAGAAAGAAGAAGAGAAGAAGAAGAAGAAGGAGAAGAAGAAGAAGAAGAAGAAGAAGAAAAGAAAGAAACGATAGATAGATAGATAGAAAGACAAACTATGTTAAAGAAGAAGAAGAAGAAGAAGAAGAAAGAAAATAATATGGTAAAGTGAAGAAAGAAAGAAAGAAAGAAAGAAAAAAGAAGAAGAGGAAGAAAATTGGTAAACTATGGTAAAGAAGAATAAGAAGAAGAAGAAAGAAAGAACGATAGATAGATAGATAGATAGAAAAACTATGTTAAAGAAGAAGAAGAAAGAAAATAATATGGTAAAGTGAAGAAGAAGAAGAAGAAGAAGAAGAAGAAGAAGAAGAAGAAGAAGAAGAAGAAGAAGATTGGTAAACTATGGTAAAGAAGAATAAATGGATTTAAAGATTCAACAACCCCAGAAACATCAGAGTAATCCCTAGAAAGCCCAGATATAGCCGAAAATAGCAGAAAGCTCATCCTGGACTAATCTAAACAGTCTCCTCGAAGGTTCATGGCCGGGTTAGCTTAGTCGGTAGACCGTTCGGCTAGAAACCACAAGGTTCCTAGTTTGATACCTGCCCTTGCCAACTCAGCGTATGAGTAGCACAGGGATCTGTGCGGTAAAGTAAGGAGCTGACGGTAGGTGTGGCGCTCCACCTCAGACGCTAAAATAATCTCCTTGGTCTAGCGCTAGTGAAAGGGGATAGACTCCCTCGCTGATTGACTGATACCAACTTTAGGCTACCCCGACGACTTTACTTACTTTTTTAAAACTTTTTTTTACAGAATTATAAATATTTACTTAGCGAGGCACCTAATGGGGATCAAACTCACTAAAAAATGCCAGCTGGTCTAAATTGGTAAGCATTGCTTTTAGACAGGCATCCAACTGCATAAAAAAGAAAGAAGTGGAGAAAAAAATTATTAAAAAAACAAAAACAAAAAAAAAATCGTCGCCCTGTCGGTGGGGCGTTAGAATGTAGAGGGGTAAGACTCCCCCAGTGGGGCCACCTGTTGGCCGTGGGTGGCGACCCGTGATGCTTAAGGATAGAGCCCAGGTGGATGAGCAGTTCATGACATGCAATACTCCACTTTGGCCCTATCTTGGGATAGGCGGGCAGTCGCAGAGGCCCCCTTCGATCAATCGCCATATCAAGCCCTAGCACCTATATGATTTTCCCAACCCTATTGCCCTTATGGCAAGACCCAACCCCTCTTTATCAAATGGGTGCTAGAAGGCGGTGGCTGAGGGTCTACATGTCCTGGGAATGACGTTAAACTCTATCTGATGGTGAGGTTCCAGTTTTGGAGGTTTGGGGAATGTGGAGCACCCCTTCATCACCATTGCTCCCTGGTCCCATCTATGGGTTAAATAGAAAAATGTGTTTTTAAAAAAATTGTATTATCCATTAAGAATTGATTTATTTCAAAACTTTATCGGCATTAAATGGCCCACTGAGGTTGAGATGCCGTAAAACAAAACAAACCAAACCAAACCAAACCAAACCAGAATTATAAATATTTACTTAGCGAGGCACCTAATGGGGATCAAACTCACTAAAAAATGCCAGCTGGTTTAAATTGTTAAGCATTGCTTTTAGACAGGCATCCAAATGCATAAAAAAGAAAGAAGTGGTAAAAATTGAAAAAAAACAAAAAAAACAAGAAAAAATCACAAACAAAAAACAAAAAAACAACAACAACAAAACCCAAAAAACAATAAAACCACAAAGATCTGAAGCAATGTGATTGGCTGCAATATATAACCAGAGAATTCTATTTAAATTTAATAAACTTCAGGAAATATAAAACGCCCGTGAAATTGACACTTATCGTTGAATGAACTTACTTACCCAGATGTCTGCCGCTATCAAAATAGCAATTACGTACTCATCCACCCACAAGCAACCCCCAACCCACGCACATCACATACATGATTAGCTCTGATTATGTTCTACACTTACAAACATACAGGTTTCAGGGACGTTTTCGAAACGACTTCTATTTATGGCTGGTTCCGGAATTATGGAATAATGGCACCGTCACTTTTCATGCACATTTATTGTTTCGTCGAAATGATGTTGTTCCGGATAGAGAATCGATACTGCTAAGGGTGGAAATTTCTATCCGTCGCAGCATCATTCCCACGTAAAATGAAAAAAATTGGTTTGTTTTGTTTTACGGCATATCAACCTCAGTGGGTCATTTAATGCCGATAAAGTTTTGAAATAAATCAATTCTTAATGGATAATACAATTTGTTTTATAAATACATTTTTCTATTTAGCCCATAGATGGGACCCTAACAGGTACTACCACTCCGGGTCAGAGTGGACCAGGAAGCAATGGTGAGGAAGGGGTGCTCCACATCCCCCAAACCTCCAAAACGGGAACCTCAGCATCAGATAGAGTTTAACGTCATTCCCATGACATGTAGACCCGCAGCGACTGCCTTATAGCACCCATGTGATAAAAAGGGGTTGGGGCTTGCCATAAGGGCAATAGGGCTGGGAAAATCATATAGGTGCTAGGGCTTGACGTGACCAGCCAATTGATCGGAGGGGGCCTCTCCGACCGCCCGTCTAGCCCAAGATAGGGTCAAAGTGGAGTATTGCATGTCATGAACTGCTCATCCACCTGGGCTCTATCCTTAAGCATCACGGGTCGCCACCCACGGCCAACAGTTGGCCCCATTGGGGGAGTCTTACCCCTCTACAGAGGTGCAGTCGGTGCATTCTAACGCTCCAGCCGACAGGGCGGAAAATGAAATGAGTACAAAAAATTGTTAGAAGGGCAATTACGGATTCACCGGCCTTTCAAAAGATTTTTCAAAAGCAAACTCACACTGTGCACCGGTCCAGAAACGAAATTGGTTATATCTAAAAAAAAATAAATAATTGAAATACATTAGCTAGATAGAGTCAACAGTTGACAGTTTCTCGCGGATGCGATCTTAAGTTTGCCAATATATACTTTATTACATATGGATATTTAAAAATATCCAAGTAATTAAATAAGTGTATTTTGGCAGCAAGGTTTCAAAACGAGCGCTTTTGGCAATACAATTTGCCATCCTCAGGTAGGAAACGATGGTATGATTTCGTGTCTCGTTTTTAACGAGAACGAGTAATAGCAAGGAATTAGAAGTGGGAGGTAATAAACATTGGTAGTAGGAGGTTGTAGAAATGGTAGTGGTTCGAGGGAGCGTTGCAGTAGTGATTTTATGTGAAACCTTTGGGGGACTGTTATACCAGTTACACCCCGACACCAGAAAGATGGCCCGAAAATTGGAACGGATTAAGGAAAAACTTGTCCGACAGGAATTGTCTGTACAGTTCAACAAAACTTGTATAAAAGTAATTAAATATATATACACAAACTAATATATATTATACGATATACGCATTGTAATTGCCTTCAAAAATATAAATAATAATATACTTTAAATAACAATGCTTCAAAAGCAAATTATCAAATACCATTTACTTCTTACGCCTTGGCATAGGCCTAATTTGCGATTCCCTTAAACGTTCACTGTACTATGTATAGTAGTGGTGAGTTTATCATTGACAGGTTAAATTCGGCATGTGTCATGTGCTACGCACCGGTGGCCAAGAGGTAGAGTTTCTGACTCTGCGTGCTGGGTTCCCGGTTTCGATTTCTGTTGGAGGGCAATCGTAGGTATACACCACTGATGAGGCTTAATAAAGTTGAAACAGCTGTACGGTGATCCACGTGGCGCACTTTATTCGCCGGGTTTGCTTGTCATGATTATTTTCAATAATTATTGAATTTTATACGATATACGCATTGTAATTGCCTTAAAAATATAAATAATTATATATTCACTTGTCCATTTTTTCATTTTCGTTTAGCTTTACCCTGTGGTCTGCTGGAACTGCAAAATCTACCAGTTGACAAGTTCTTTCTTTTTTGTTTATCAACACTAGGTCTAGTCTTCTTGATCCGTTTTTATTTCAAATATTATTATTATTATTATTATTATTATTATTATTATTATTATTATTATTATTATTTACTCCTTTTGAGTTTTCACATCAGTGTTAGCTGATGGTCTTTCACTGGAGCCTGAGTGACAGCAAGTCTCCTCAGGTCTCCAGGAATCTTCTGAGTACTCTGGCAGATTGCAGCAGTGCAGTGTTCTGAATGGTTTCAATCCTTCCTCTGATATCCAAACTTTCCAAGCCCTTTTCTAATCCTTTTGGGACCGTTCCAAGTGCACCAAATACAATTGGTATCACCTTCACTTTCATATTCCATAACTTTTTCAGTTCTCTGGCAAGGTCCAGATATTTGTCAATTTTTTCATTTTCCTTTAACTTCACCCAGTGATCTGCTGGCACTGCAAAATCCACCAGTTGACAAGTTCTTCTTTTTTGTTAATCAACACTAGGTCTGGTCTTCTTGCTGGGATAAGGTGATCCGTTTTAATTTCAAAGTCCCAGAGAATTTGTGCGTTTCGTTCTCAAGAACAGATTCTGGTTTATGCATATACCATTTTGTTGTGTGGTCAAAATTTAATTTCTTGCATAATTCCCAGTGGATCACCTTTCCAACCCAGTCGTGTCTAGTTTTGTATTCTCGTTGTGCTAGTTTGCTACATTCGCAGAGTATATGGTTAACAGTCTCATCTCTATTACCACAAAGTCTACATTTACTATTTTGTTGGGTCTTATCAATTTTCGCTTTGATGTAGTTTGTCCCTATAGCATTATTTTGTGCAGCAATTATAAGTGATTCAGTTTCTCTTTTGAGGTTTCCTTTTCTTAACTATGTCCAAGTCTTTTCATGTGCAACCTCATCTATTTGTCGTTTGAAGCGTCTATATAATTGTTTTCTTCCCATTTTTGTTTTCTAGTCTTTGTCGTTTTTCTGTTTAGTAGCTTTATCACAGATATTGAGCGCTCTTTTGATAATATCGCAAATATCGGCACACCACTATCACATTAAGTGAGTTAGTGAAAACTATACATTTTTGCAGTATATATATATATTATATATATATATATATATATATATATATATATATATATATATAGTTAATACCGATGAAAATATTCGTGGATACATTTAAATTGGTGAAAGGATATTTTTTAAACAAACTAAATAAGATATTAATAGATTTTTATTTGCATTGCAGTGAATTTCTAATTTTTATAATTTTATTTGTTAGATTCCTTTGTTATAGAAACACAATGGATCCTTGATATATGCGAAGAGCTTCGTCCATGTTGCCATAATAACGAAATTTAACCCCGCAGATGAAAACATTATCAAAAATATTCATGAATATTCTTCAATTTCTCCTCTGAGATGCTTTCATTTTTTTCCAATTTTTTTTTTCTTCCAAAAACGAAAGGAAATGGATGATATGAGCAGGTTTATTTTGAAATAAAAATTCAGGGAAAATTGCCTAAACAGCGTTGAAATATATCGAATTTTCTTCATTTTTTTTTTCTTTCGTTTTATTTTTATTATTAAACATTGTTTTTTGTTTCTTTTGTTTTTTACTGTCATCTGAAGAAAAATTGTTTCTTACTGCATAAGCATGTTGTGACATAGAAAAGTGTGAAAGAAAGTTAATAAACATATATTCAATAATTTTATGCGCACACACACACACACACACACACACACACACACACACATATATATATATATATATATGTGTGTGGTGTGTGTGTGTGTGTGTTTGTTAGGGTAGCATAGACATTGTCAACAGCGCTTAATAATTGTTATGTTTACGCTATTCTAACTTTAAATATATGTTTATCAGTGATATTAAGCACACTGTATTCACAAATATATATATATTATCTCCCCTCTCTATCTATATCTGCACACACACAACACACACACACACACATACACATATATATATATATATATATATATATGTTTTTTTATGTTGAAGTTGGGCGTTATTATGAAGAATCTAAAAAAAATGAATGAACTCGATGTTATGGAGTATTGGATTCACTTATTTTTTATTATTTGTTATCATAAATTTTCGGGATTTTTAGATACCCATTTTCAAATGAATGTTGCTCCTGTTCAACGGATATTTTGTCTTTGTTGTTATTGACAGCGACAGCGTCTGTAAAATATTTGTAATAACGGAGTATTCCGATGTCAGCGTTCAGTCCCCTCGCGTGAGATCGTAATTTTAGAATCCATTTGGTTTCTGCTTGTTTTCGAGATTGCGTTGTTGGAAATGTGTGTTCTATTAAAATACACTTGAGGTGTGTAAGGTTGTGTGGGCTGTTAAAGTGAAGTGCTATTGTACTATGCGGGGATTTGAGTTTTATTGTGGATTTGTGGTTATTTAATCTTAGTCTAAAAGTTGTAGATGTTTCTCCCACATATCCGCTATTTGTGCAGTTGTGTGCAGTATATGTAATATATGATATTAGCGCTATCGCATGTTAGTTGTGGCAGATGGATTGTTATGTTTGTGTATGTTCGTATTTTTATTTCGTTTTCCGTGTGTATATGGCTGCAAATTTGGCATCTCTCTCTATATATATATGTTTCAGCAGCAAGTTATTTTGTAGGCAGTGTTATTGAATAACACGGAACATTCTTTTTCATTGTTTTTAAATTAGAAGAGTCTATTATTTTTAGAGGGCTTGATTAGTGTATTAGTTATAAGAGATAGCTAATATATTATGACCGATGCTGAATGCTATTTTATTAATGTTAGGTTTTAGAAGAAATAGATAAAAGAACTAAAACAGAACTAACACCAAATCATATACCCCCTGATGACGACTGAAGAGGCAGTCGAAAGCGCTCAGTCAGATAGTGTGGGAAGAATCCTATTCCAACTGGATCCAAGCATTAGTAAAAATCGCCCGAAGACTAGAAAAATACAAATCCATATATATATATATATATAATATATATATATATATATATATATATATATTTATAAAGATAAAAGATGGCTTACCGGTGAATATGGGCACGATCGTTGGAGGTGCAAAAAATCCAGGGGTTAAGTCAGCGATATAACAAATACAAAGTGCTTATGACGAAGTAGAGCAAATTTATTAAAGAGATGGATACAATAGAAACAAACTCGAGTTTCACCATCAGGATCTTCAGGGTTAAATCCACTGAATTAATCGAGGTACCGATTAATTGCAGTCGATCCCACGTGTGTTCATTGAATAATTATTATGAATAATGAGTATTCAATGAAGAAAACGTGGGATCGACTGCAATTAATCGTATCGATTAATCAGTGGATTTACCCTGAAATCCTGATGGTGAAACTCGAGTATGTTTCTACTGTATCCATTTCGATTAATATGAATATGATATTAATATAAATATGAAATATATATATATATATATATATATATATCTGTGTGTGTGTGTGTGTGTGTGTGTACACGACGTTGTTAGTTTGACATTGGCATAGAACATCGGAAAATATTACCACCATCGGCACTCTGGATATCGAATATATTGGACACTTACTGAGGGGTGATTGACGAGTGACAAGTTAAATTTCATCACTGGAAAAAAAAATGGCGTTTAATCAAATGGGCATTCGTTGATTCTCTATCGGTAGTCACTCGTGATCTGGGAGATCTACATGCAAAAAGTCAGTTGGTATTTCTGAGAATAAGTCATGAAAAACCGCCGGGTGGAAGAGAAATCCAAACATCGATCAAACTTGTGAAGGAAACTTTTGCATTTAAACAGCCAACCACTTCTTAAGATTTTTTGAAATGTCTATATATCCAAACGCACAACTTATATCAATTTTCGTGGATTCAAATCTTAGCAATCTGTCTGTCTGTCTATCTACATCTCTCTCTCTCTCTCTCTCTCTCTCTCTCTCTCTCTCTCTCTCTCTCTCTCTCTCTCTATCTATCTATCTATTCTGTATAAGTATATAAGTAAATTCATTGGGGCGGCCTAATGTCGGTATTAGCCAATCAGCGAGGAAGTCTATCCCCTTTTCAATAGCGCTAGATCAAGGAGATTATTTTAGCGTCTGAATAATCTATATATATATATTTAGGGGAATATGTACTAATTGAAGTTATACCTAATTTTGAAAATTAATTAGTTGATAATTAATGAGTTAGAATATATAGACATTATCAACTAATTAATTTTCAAAATTAGGTATGACTTCAATTAAGCACATATTCTCCGAAAATGTCGGCTATGACCATATCAAACACATTGTTTGTTTACTTTCATATATATATAATATATATATATATATATATATATATATATATATATATATATATATAATCCAAAAGTCCAGAGAAGAAATCTTCCTTACGACACAAGAGTTTTATTTTTTTTTAAAACTGTCGCCGTGTGAGAGCTCAATGTGTGCTCTTAATGTTAGAGTCACAGAGCACATATATAAGTAAAGAAATAACAAAAGACTTAGAGATTTAGCTTATAGTCTATTTCAGGGAGCTAATACAGAGTGTCTAACTCTCCCGACTCATCAGATGCGAATCTGACATTCGCATCTGATGAGTCGGGAGAGTTAGACACTTTGTCTAAGCTCCCTGAAATACACTATAATGCCAAATCTCTAAGTCTTTTGATATTTCTATACTCATATATTATATATATATATATATATATATATATATATATATATATATACATAATATGTCTGTATATCTAAATCTCTCTCATTCCCTTTATCTCACTTTCTTTCACCCCCCCCTCTTCTCTCTCTCTCTCTCTCTCTCACACACACACTTTATCTCTCTGATCTCTCTCTATATATATATGTTTCAGCAGCAAGTTATTTTGTAGGCAAGTGTTATTGAATAACACGGAACATTTCTTTTTCATTGCTTTTAAATTAGAAGAGTCTATTATTTTTAGAGGGTTGCTTGATTAGTGTATTAGTTAAAAGAGATAGCTAATATATTATGACCGATGCTGAATGCTATTTTATTAATGTTAGGTTTTAGAAGAAATAGATAAAAGAACTAAAACTGAACTAACACCAAATCATATACCCCCTGATGACAACTGAAGAGGCAGTCGAAAGCGCTCAGTCAGATAGTGTGGGAAGAATCCTATTCCAACTGGATCCAAAAATTTGTAAATATATATATATATATATATATATATATATATATATATATATATATATATGTGTGTCTGTATATCTAAATCTCTTTCATTGTTTTTTTTCTAAAAAACCTAACTTTTCTACAAAAAACAACCACTCACAACTTCTTAAGATTTTTTGAAACAATGTACAAGAATATAAAACCTAATTTCGTGAACAGAATTGCTGTCATTTTTCTGCATGTTAATGCTTTGGTTTTATGTTGTAAATATAACATTACTTAAGTTGTTTCAGTGAATGATTTATGGCCCCGTTTCTTCTTACCCAGCATTTCCTACGAATATCCAATTTTAAGCATCCTTTTTTTTTATTGCTCAGAAGAGCATTGCGTGCCAGAATTAAATAAATACAAACTTTCAACTAATTTATTTCTTTGAGTAAAGGACTGGTTAGAAAGAAGAATTTATTATTTACAAGGTGGAATAAATCTAGACAAGCCCAAGGGAATAAGTGTGATCGTTACAAAATGTTTTCTGTCTTTCCTTTTGTTTAAATAAATTAGCAAGGATTTTTTTTTAGAAAGCATAAATCTAAAGCAAATATTAATTTATTATATTATTTCTTTATCGAAGTTCTTTTTTTTTATATGCGAAAGTTATATTTCCAAAGCAATATTTTCTATGTAAGATTTATCTCGTACATAATTTTAAATTATATAAGACCATTGGAACTACTGAAGCGTTCAGTCGATCTGGGCATTTAAATGATAACATACAGTCTATTGGAATAGGGTGTCCAATTGTGGTGTAATGGTTAGGAAAGAAACTGAAGAATAAATCAGTAATAACGGATTCGAACATCAATAAATAGCGAGTTCGATCTTCGCTTTATCCCTTAACTTTGATGACATACCTCTGTTTAAGAGTGGAGCACTCTGATTTGCTGCCATTTTAGATAGCCTCAAAATAAACATTTTTGCGAGATTGAAAGAATTTTTACGATGAAACAATTTCAAAACAATGCACAGTTTATATTTATGGAAAAATTCTGAAAAATTGTAATTTACTTTTTTCAAAATAATTCTCCCTATTTTTCTTTGAATTATTTATATGAGGCTTGATAATTTGTATTATTTAGATTATTCAGACTGTTGTCCTCATTTTTATTGTTATCAGTACAATGTTGCGGCCGATGTACCCTTCGGCCTTCTTCTGGTATTTCTTGTCAGACATAGGAACCTTCTCGAAATCTTCACTTCGAATCGGTATGCTTCTCTGATGAGACGTGACCGAAAAAAAGATATCTTTTTCAGAAAAAAAAAAAGTGAAATTGTATTTATTATAACATCTCACAATGCACACGCTTTTAAAAACCATTTTTCAAATATATATATATATATATATATATATATATATATATGTGTGTGTGTGGTGTGTGTGTGTGTGTGCGTGCGTGTGCGTGCGTATTTATAAATATGTACTGAGGAACAGTCCCAATCCAGTTTAATTTAATATATGGACTATGGTGACCAAGGTAGAGCTGATCGAGATGTCAGTGTTGCTAAAAATATACTTCTTTAGCGACCCACTCTTGCTTTGGGTCAGATAACAACGGTGTAACGTTGCAGAAACAGGTAACAGTCGTTTCTGAAGAAGATGATAGAAAGCTGAATTGGAAGGGCAGCCTATTTATAGTTGTTGTTTAACTACATCACCTCCTCCAACTTCCGTCAGGAGATTATAAATTTTGTCCCTTCGCGGCATTGCGTTTTTATTACTCACATGCTGCCAGAGACTTCCTCAGCCAAACCAGCCACTCCCCGGTAAGTCCCCAGCCCACCCATCATTTTTCATAATTTTCAAGGGAACGAAAAACATGCCGCCATAGACTTCCTCGACCCAACCAGCCACTCCCCGGTAAGTCCCCAGTCCAGCCATCATTTTTCACAATGTTCAAGGAACGAAAAACATGCCGCCAGAGACTTCCTCGACCAAACCAGCCACTCCCCGCTAAGTTCCCAATCCACCCATCATTTTTCACAATTTTCAAGCGATCGAAAAACATCTCGTCCTAAAAGCTCCATCATTTTCAATATTGTTAAGTGTTATGTCATCTTAGCACTTCGGAAACGGGAAACATTCTGTGGAAAAGGATTTTGTTTAGTCGTTAGTTTTGAGCGTTTTAAAGAAGAAAATTTCAAGATCGTACATAGCTCATTTTGGAAAGGCTATCAGACTATTTTCAAGTGTAAACTTATCGATTGAAATCAGATAGATTTCAAGAATCGCGCCGCCATATTTGGAAATGAATGACGAGATAATGGCCATTGGAATTTATTCACGTTCAAGTCTTTTTTGATCGTCGAAATTTTGGTTCTCTTTTTTTTTTTTTTTTTTTTTTTTTTTTTTTTTTTTTTTTTGAATTTTTGAGTTCCCATTTTAAAATTCTTATTTCCTTTACGCGTTTTTATTCGATATTTCTTCATTTTTTATTCTATTTTCAGTTTTTTCTTCTTATCATCAGAATTTATTTATTAAGATTCATTGAAATAGTTTAATTTCTTTATGGTCTTTTTTTCTTATAACGTTTTTAATTTCTTTATTTTCTTCTTTTATTTGATCCGTTTTTTTCTTTCGGTTTTTCTTTCTTTCCTTCTTTACTTTCAAGTGTGTTTGTCTCTTTCGTTCCTCTTTCTTTCTTTTGGGTTATATTTCTTCTCACTATCTTGTTTCATTATTTTTTTTTTTTTTTTTTTTTTCATCTCTTCCTTTTACTTTCTTTTAATCTATTTTCTCTTACGTTTTCTCCTCTTTCTTTCTTTCTTTCTTTCTTTCTAATTTCCTTTCTTTTCTGTAAAATGTATTTCTCAATATTTGTCACATTATTACCCTGCTTCTTCTTTGTTCCTATCTTTATTTATGTTTTTCTACTCTCCCCATCACTCTCTTACTCATTTTTCCCATTTTCTATTGATAAAGAAATTCAATTTTCCCCAACATTTTTTGGTACTATTAATTCTTTTCTTCTTTCTTTTATCTTGCATATCTTCCTTTTCTTTTGTCCTCATCTATTTCTCTTATGTTTTCTCTTCTTCTTTTCTTTCTTTCTTTCTTTCTTTCTTTCTTTCTTACTCTCTCTCTCTCTCTCTCTCTCTCTCTCTCTCTCTCTCTCTTTGTCATTAATTCTTTCTTATTCTCTTTCTTTTCGGTTAAATCTATTTCTCAATTTTTATCTTGTTTTTTCATTGTTTATTCTTTGTTCTTATCTTTGTTTCTGTCTTTGTTTCTTTATTTCTACTCTTCCCTTCATCCTCCCCTTCATTCTACCCACTTTTTATTGATAAAGAAATTCTATTTTCCCCAACATTCTTCTGGTCTATTTCCCAACATTTTTTACATTGTTTTTTTTAATTTTATCTTACTTTTTGATTTTATTCTCCATTTTTTTATCATGTCTTAATTTACCTTTTTCGCGCCAATTTCTTGCGATACTTTGCACATTTTCCTCATCCAAGTTTTTTTTTATTCCCTTCCATTCTTCACAAAACTCTGAATATTTTACAATAGATTGGTTTTTACTTTTCAATTCGTTATTTCTTTTCATTCCATTTCGATTCACTTTCACCTTGTTTCTTCCATTGTCTTCAGGTTCCATTTGCTTGGCAATAGCTTATCATATATATATATATATATATATATATATATATATACATATATATATATATATACATATATATATATATAACATACATGTATATATATATATACATACATGTATATATATATATATATATATATATATATATATATATATATATATATATATATATGAGGCCACTAGATACCATTGTAATAGAGAAATCCAAAGCTGAATAAAATCTTCCCTGTGAATCTGTATTTAAAAAATAAATATGTATAACAATAGATTGATATATTCTGCCTAGAGAATAATGGCGTTTACTCATTGTTCTATGCATTACGTCAATAAAATTTATGAATACGGACATTTAAAATATGACATTAAAAAAAACGGGGAAAAAATCTCAACATTTATAATTACAGTTTTTGTTTCCAACTATTTTGGTCTTGAAATATCAACATGCCTAAAATAATAATGGAAATGTATGGCATTAAATCTTAATAATCTCCTTTGGCTCCTACACACTTTTTTCATTGTCCGTGGTAACTCGTGTCAAAAATAGTCGAACACCAAACCTTTTTACGTTTTTCAGTATAAAACTTTTGTTGTATACTCTCTCTCCTTTACTTTCTTACTTCTATTCTTTTAGCGTCTCTTTTAGCGTCTGGACTTCGTCTTGGGGACTTCGTGTCTGGTCTTCCATTGGGGATTTCTCTTTATCAGAAACCCTGTGTCATTGGTAGTTTTTAGATAATAACACAAGACTTCGATTTGCTTTAGATCATATTTTATTCTGAAATCCCCACCAGACTACCTGCGCAGATTGAGTCGGCATAACACGACTTACCACCGTCGTGGGTTTGGCCGATCAGACTAAAATCTATTTCGAATCTAAACCGAAAGATGGTCTTCTCCGATTCTCACGGTATCCACCGAAAGGATCAGGACTGAGGTCAAGCCTTGTCATTCAATCCTTCAAGGCCGCCGGCTGAACTTATAACATCCATTTTGGTTTCTACACTACAGTACATAAATATTAGGAATCTAATAATTATGTAACACTTTAGCCTCACCGTAGATCGTTCTAGTAGGCCAAGCAGATGGAGAAATAAATCAGAGCACAAAACAATGCCACGTCGTGACACTGTTTATGCCAATTGGAAAAAAAGACAAAAAACAGAAAAGAAAGAAAGAAAGAAAGAAAGAAAGAAGACGCATTGGTTAAGCGCTTTTACCGGATGCTTGTGTAGAGGGTTATGAGTATGTGTTCAATAATATTAGGAATGACGAATTAAAATATGACACAGTTTAGGTAGAAAACACGGAGAAATGATGAAACAAATGCATATGATTATAAAATAACAAATAAATTTATTCAGAGAATAAATTTGCAATAACATGTGAAATGTTCAAAAGGAATAGTGTAGATGATATGTGTAATGTAAAATGTAAAAGTTCGTATGTTAAGTTTGGAAAAGTTCGTTTAGATGTGGACAGAAATGAGAATAAAGTTTGTATATACGAACTGCTGGAAAGGATTCCTGATGTTGAGTGCGGTGGTACGATGGAATGGTAAATTCTAGTAGTCAGCCTGTGACTCAGAAGGGTGCTGTGTTTGTCTTGATGTTAGTAAATCGTCCCCACAGATATCTGTTTGTTGTTGTCGTTCGTGCGTGTCTCAACTAATAATTTTCCCTAATCGGCTTGAACATGTTACTGTCGACCCACAAATATCAGCTGATTCTTTACTGACCTTTGTAATATCTAAACAAACATTTATTCTCGGATCGTTTTCATTCCAATGTCTTCACTTATAAACAGCCGTTTATTCTCTAGCATTTTTGATTCGAATATAAAAACCCAATTAACAAATATATTTTGCAACTCGGTTTCAAGTTCAAAGTTTAATTCAAAATAAATTAAAATATAATTACCAAAATAATTTAGTGAGATACTTAATTATTTTACAAATGATTTAATGAAAACTTACTTTATTTGTTTAATGGTAGATCAGCCTTCGTAGATTATTTACTGTTAAAACCATCTAAATAGAAGAACATAAGTTGTACTAATTAACATATAGCTTGTGATATAATGGGGATTCATACCTTTCCTAAGGGCATTAGTCCGAAAGTGAACGTAATAGCGTGACTGGAGTTCAAAATCGCTTATTATGGTTTTACTTGTCACGGTACCAAATGTAGTAATACACTGTGTTGGTCACTGTACCAAATGTAGTACTATTACATAACCACATTGACATCGATCACAAAAAGTATTTCCACCTTCATCACTTGGATCCTATGATAAAACATAAAACATTAAATAAAAAAAAACATTGAAATAGTATTTCTACAAGTTCGTGTTTGTGTCTTTAAAATCGCTGAATAATTAAGAAGTTGGCTTAAACGTTTTTATGCTCCTCTTGTTTTAAAATATATTTATGGTGATAAAAAAGAAAATGTGATATCTAAAAACAATAGTTAAATGTAATTCTTTTTTATGTGTAGATATTTATACAAAGTGTAACAAAAAATGGATATAATTTTTTGATCTAATTACTTGACCAATTATCGTTCAAATTACATCAAATCTTAACACCATGTGTAGATACAATTCAAAATGTTATGTTAACTAGCAAATATATGCACCCTCCGGGTGCAAGCATTTCAGTTTTAATATAATAAAATATCATATTGAATTAGAAAGGCTAATGAAACTGAATAAGAATGCAGATAAAAAGATTTGGAACAGAGGGGGTATGATTGAAAAATAGAACAACTTTGAAACAATTCTTCCATCATTTTCCGTTACTCCCGTCTTTCATTGGTAAATTTTCCTAATTTAACTATTCAGTTGAAATAGGAAGTAAAGAATAAAATGACAGTTATTTATTCTTATTATTGGGTTTCTTTTAAGATTTATGCCCGAGATTTTTGCTCATATTTATTAAGATAAAACCAAACAATTAGAAATCAATAATACTAAGCACATATTTATTAAAATCAAATGTATAATGTCCATATGAAATTAGCCTTCCCATTCACACTGTAAACCACTATTTTGCTGTATATATAAATACAATTGCGTGTTATTGATATGTAGGTATGGTCAACAGTATTAATAATATAAAACAATTTTATTAATAACTGAAGTTTAAATAAAAATAAAATCATGGAGAACGTGACATAAATAACTACATGCAGTTATGAGTTGAGTAGTAATATAATTTCGGTTACAGATAGAAAAACACACAATCTCCATTATAATAAGATGTTGCAATTCTTTTTTTCTTTTTTTTCAGATTTAGAAATACAGTTCCCTGAGGAACCTACATTTCTGTTCAGGGCCGGTGCTAGAGTCAAATGGCCCCGTCAGTATGTAAGTTACGGGAACCTACTCTACTACATGTCAATTTTCCTGAAGTAGTATACATTGAGAGAGAGAGAGAGAGAGAGAGAGAGAGAGAGAGAGAGAGGAGAGAGAGAGAGAGAGAGAGAGAGAGGGGGGAGAGAGATTAGATACTTACTTGGTTAGGAGTTAGCCTTACTTTATCACTTGTTGACATCTTTACTCTTTCAGTTGCCATGTTCCTGTCTAGTTTTCTTCTAGCTGCTTCTTCTGGAGTTCCTCTAAGAGCTTCTGTTGGTCTTTGCTTGTGTTTAATTAAAAGAACTACAAGACATTTTTTTGTTACTTGATCAAGTTTTTATTTTACCTTTATTTCCATCTCACCTCGCGGGGAGACCAGCCTCAGAGTATGTCTGAACGTTTTGACGGCCCGGCTGAATCTCCAAATTCTCACCTCTAATTCCTCCTTTCCCCCCTTCGCCAAGTACCAATCCACGTCCACTCAAAAGCATGCCACGCGTCTTTGCTGACATCATCATTCAATTTCTTCCCGTTACAACACACACCACCAATCAAGCCTTTTCCATAAACAATCACTCAAACCACCATCATGCTTCCAGGTCATGACCATTGTGTCACATCTAGTATTTTAGTCACTACGCCACAGGTACTCCTCCTCGATTAAGACCATATCCACAGTTGGTACATACACTCTTCTACATGGTCTTATATGTAGAAATAAAAAAAATATTAAGTAAAACCTTGGTAAGATATTTATTGTCTCTGATCCTAAGTCAAACGCGCACGCACAACACACCCATGCCCAACCACAACGCCCTGTTGAGAAGAGTACGCTGCCTCTATCTCTTGCAGAGTATTGAGACCCCTCAAAAATAGGAGTTTTAGGTAAACATTCACCCTACTTGTTCGCACGCGTAGGATGTGACACAGCTTTATCCACAGGTCCTAGTTGGAAACTACCCTTGTATACTATTTTTGCCCTCTGGTATTTTAAATTCTCTCTCTCTCTCTCTCTCTCTCTCTCTCTCTCTCTCTCTCTCTCTCTCTCTCACACACACACACACACACACACACTCTCAGTGGTACCTAAAGTATTGAATTTAACTTATGGTGAACGAATAATCTAACCAACAGAAATCTCAAAATATTATTAAAACATTATTTCACATCTTATTATAATGGAGATTGTGTGCTTTTCTGTCTGTAACCGAAACTATATTACTACTCATATCACAATTCCCTTAGTTATTGACATCACATTTTCCATGATTGTATTTTTATTTAAACCTCAATTATTAATAAAATTGTTTTATATTATTAATACTGTTAACCATATTTACATACTAACAACATGCAATTATATTTATATATACAACAAAATAGTGGTTTACAGTGTGAACGGGAAGGCTAATTTGCATATTGATATTAAAAATGTGATTTTATTAAATATGTACTTAGTATTATTGATTTCTAACTGTTTGGTTTTATTTTAATGAATATAATAAAAAATCTCTTCAATAAATCTTAAATGAAATCTATTAACAAAAAAAATAACTGTCATTTTATTCTTTACTTCCTCTTTTAACTAAATACTTAAATTAGAAAAAATAACAATGAAAGACGATGGAAGAGTAAGTTTCAGTTGTTCTATTTTTTATTATACTCCCTCTGTTTCAAATCTTTTTATCGGTATTCTTATTTAGCCTTTCTAATTTAATATAATATTTTATTACATTAAACTTAAATACTTGCACCCGAAGGGTGCATATATTTGCTAGTAGAAAGAAAAATAGTAAAACTCACTTTTCTAACTTGTTTACGATATTGGGACTTAAATTCATATAGAAAAATAAGTTTACCTTATCTTTGAGAGGACAAGTACAGACTATGTGCTTAGTCTGACATTTTTTTTCTTTGAACTACACACTTTTGTCTTCACAGCTTAAAATTGGCAATTGACTGGAACAAGAAGAAATTCTTAACAATTTATCCAGCTTTTTAACCAAAATTTTCTTTTGTGCGGAAGAGAGACATTTTCTATTTATCTGATGCGCATGCTTAGCGCAGGTCTCTTTTAATTTATTTTATAATATACTTTTTGGTTAAGAAAGGCAAACGGGAATTAACTGCCTTCCACATATCAAATAATATTCTTTGCCATTAATTTAAATAGCAAAGTTTGTTAGGTTTAACAAGTACTTTTAGAAGATAACTATTCTGGAGGAATTGTCGAAAAGTAGTTTGTCGTATATATAAGTAAAACATTCTTAATATCATTGATAGACCATATGTATCTTAGTTTGGGTAGCAAAGACCTGACATCAATAGAGTTTGGTAACTGACAATATATATATATATATATATATATATATATGCAAGTAAAGAAATGACAAAAGACTTAGAGATTTAGTGTTATAGTCTATTTCAGGGAGCTTAGACTATACTGCTAAATCTCTAAGTCTTTTGTTATTTCTTTACTTATATATTTGCTCTGTGACTCTAACATTAAGAGCACACATTGAGCTCTCAAACCGCGACAGTTTTCTAAATACAACTCTTGTGTCGTAAGGAAGATTTCTTCTCTGGACTTTTGGATTTATATTATATATATATATATATATTATATATATATATATATATATAGGATGAAAAAAAGATATAACACCAAACATAAATATTTATTTTATGGTACTTATTTTAAAATTTTCTTAACTGGTTTAGGGAAAAACTATTGTGAAAGATATATATATATATATATATATATATATATACATAGAGAGAGAGAGAGAGAGAGAGAGAGAGAGAGAGAGAGAAGAGAGAGGGGCAGACAGACAGGCAGACAGACAGACAGAGACAGAGACAGAGAAAGATAGATAGATCGATAGATATAACTTTATATATCTATCTATCTATCTATCTATCTATCTATCTATATATATATATATATATATATATATATATATATATATATATACCATGCGGTCAGTCTGAGTTCGACCCTACCCAAGGATAGTTGTGTCTAGCCCACACTGAAGAGGCATGATATGCCGAAACACGTGTCTGTGGATGACTTATTAATATATATATATATATATATATATATATATATATATATATATATATATATATATATATATATTATATATTATTATATATACATCTTATATATATATATATATATATTATATATATATATTTGTGTTTGGGTGGAGAAGTTGTAATAGTCCACCAAATCCTTTTATTCGAGCGCTTTCGGCTGGTTTATCAGCCATCATCAGGTGGGGAAACGATGTTAAGTTTTTTTTCCAAGTGCCTCGTTTTTATAGAAGAACGAGTAGTAGCTTAAAAAGTGGTGGTGGTAGTTAGTACGAAACAATGGATTAATATTTTTTTTTGTTGTTTTTTTTTGAGGGGGGTACAGAATTGTGAGGAAGGGAGGGGGAATGGTTAGAGTGGGATTGTTTATAAGCATTGGAGGATGTGTCTACTGGTTTGAAAGTTTATTTTGTTTAAGGTAGGTCTTTTTAATTTGATATAGAGTGCTTTCCATTATTTGCAATTTTTGTTTGTTTTCTTCTTTATGGAGTGTGAGTGTGTTTTCTGTTAAAATTTTCTGTAGGTTGAGGGGGGCATGAATGTGTCTTTAAGTGTTGACTAATGGAGCTGGTGTCAGATAAGTGCATTGTTAAACGGCGGGATAATGTGGTCGTCGTATGGCCAATATATGTATTGCTGATATTGGAGAAACAATCTCCTATAGGACATGTAAACTCATATACAACATTGGTCTCATTTAGACGAGTGGTTTTTGGAGATGAATTATTGAAAGTGACTAGGTTCGCGGTTTTGAATTTTTTATAATAGATGATAAGTTTTAATTTACGGTTAGTATCAATGGAGGCAACATTATTTCGAATTAATTTTTTTAGTATGATTTCATCTAGTTTGTAGTTTTTATGCATTTGATTACAATAGTATATATTTTGGAAGGAGCTATTATGTTTGCTATTGGTTTCGTTGTGGTTAATGTTATAGAGTGTTTGTCGGATTTGTTCGTCGACAAAATGTTTGGGAATTCGTTGTTGATAAGTGTTTGCTTAATGTTTTTGAGTTCAGAAAAAATATTGTCCTTGAGGAAGAAGTAAGTTTTGCCCGGTTTATTAGGTTTTTAATGATAGTTTTTTTATATTGTTCAGGGCATTCGCTCTTGTAGTTAATAATGCAGGAATTGAAAGATGTGGGTTTTTTATAAGGATAGGTAGTGAAAGTGTTATTGTTGGAGTGAATCATAACGTCGAGAAAAGGGAGTTTATTGTTAGTGTTGAGTTCATAGGTGAAGTTTAATACGGAATTCTGTTGGAATGTTCTTTTTAGTTCAAGTAGTTCATTTTCGTTATTAACAAGGAGGAGGATATCATCAACATAACGGGCATAGATTCTAGGTTTGTTAATGATATTGAAAACTTTGTTTTCTAAGTGTGCCATATAAAAGTTACTGAAAGTAGGTCCAAAAACTGTTCATCCTATATATATATATATATATATATATATATATATATATATTTATAAAGATCTATCTATCTGTCTCTGTCTGTCTGGCGGCCTGTCTCTCTCTCTGTCTCTGTCTCTCTCTCTGTCTCTGTCTCTCTCTGTCTGTCTGTTTGTCCGTCTGTCTGTCTGTCTCTCAATATATATATATATATATATATAATATATATATATATATATATTTCACAATAATTTTTCCCGAAGCCAGTTAAGAAAATTAAAAAAAATAAGTACCATAAAATGAATAGTTATGTTTGTGCTATAACTTTTGTTCATCCTATATATATTATATATATAATATATAATATATATATATATATATATAGAGAGAGAGAGAGAGAGAGAGAGAGAGCGAGAGAGAGAGAGAGATACGTTCACAGATACATACTCACATATATGTGCAGACATATACACTAATATATAATGTATTAAATATACAATCTATAAAATATATAAAGAATACTATTTCTGATTAATTATGTACGACAAACAAGTATTAGTTATTCTTTTTGTTTATTTTGAGATTTTTCGTACAAGCGAGTAATGTTCCTCACATATTTAAAATAAAATAAATTATCTTTTTTGCCTTAGGAGTTGAAATCTTAAAATGCATTTAACACTTAGCAAAAATTAGCCCTTGGGTGATGTAACATTCTTGTCAACCCTAACAGACCGTTTTACATGGATTTAACTTGCAATTGCATTTTTTAATCCGTTTAGACAATACGTCATTAGCAGAATATGATAAACTTGGTTAGTATCGAGAACACTGCGATATTCATGATTCACTCTTATGATTATTTAATAGTTCCTCTGTCTTGATATATTCCGAGGCCAGCAATTCACACTTGAAATACATATTTACATACTGTTATAAAGAGATATAAAGTAAATAAATAGTAAATCAGGCCTCTATATCTTCTTATTATAATGGAGATTGTGTGTTTTTCTGTCTGTAACCGAAACTATATCACTACTCAAGTCACAATTCCCTTCGTAATTTACATCACATTCTCCATGATTTTATTTATATTTAAACCTCAATTATTAATAAAATTGCTTCACCTTTTTATTAGTGTTGTCCATGTCTAATTACAAATAACATGCAATTGTATTTATATATACAGAAAATAGCGGTTTACAGTGTGAATGGGAAGGCTAATTTGCATATTGATATTAAAAATGTGATTTTATTAAATATGTGCTTAGTATTATTGATTTCTAATTGTTTGGTTTTATTTTAATGAATATAAGCAAAAATCTCTTCAATGAATCTTAAATGAAATCCATTAACAAGAAAAAATAACTGTCATTTTATTCTTTATTTCCTAATTTAACTAAATAGTTAAATAAGTAAAATTCAGCAATGAAAGACGGGAGTGATGGAAGAGTAAGTTTAATTTCTATTTTTCTATTATACCCCCACTCTGTTACATATCTTTTTATCTGCCTTCTTATTAGACTTTCTAATTTAATACGATATTTCATTACATTAGAAATTAAATACTTGCACCCGGAGGGTGCATATATTTGCTAGTAGATACAATAGAACTCTAAGTCTCAGTAATTTTCTTTTTTAACAGAAGGATCATATTCTAACTGAACTAACAGATGCTACATATAGGTAATATTTTAGAATATGCAAATAAACAATACTCAATTTTGGACTAAATCTTGTATCTACAGAAAAACAATAGAACTCCATTTCTCCGATATATTCTTGAGGAGTAAAAAGTGGGTTATTTCCTAGTTGAATAACATGATATCACAGAGTGAACCAGAAAAAAACAGAACCCAAATTATCTATTTATTTGCCTATTAAACTAACCCTAAACTCCAGCCCTAACCCTTAACCCTAACCCTTGTTGGACTTAAACTTCAAAAAAAGAATTAACAGTTTTATTACAAAATTTGTAGGGCCTGTTTTTTCTGGGTCACCCTGTAATATTATGTTACTGAACTAGGAGGGTTAGGGTTAGGGTTAGGGTTGGGGGTTTAGGGTTGGGGTTTAGGGTTAGTTTAATGGGAAAATAAATAAATAATGTAGGATCTGTTTTTTCTGGGTCAGCCTGTAATATCATGTTACTCAACTAGGAAATAATCATAAAGAGTATATTGAAACTGCAGATACTCGTTTAATCCAACGGAAGCCACATTCTCACACGAACTTCGGGTCATCACATATTAATCAAACTGCTTGACCTAACATCCCCTTGTAAAATCCTCTGTCATAAGGGGTTCATGTAAATTGACCATAATGGGCCAACTGGAATAACTACTTGGTTACTACGACGTTGCAGTCGAACACGTTATCCATTAAAGCCACTGGAACTACCCCATATCACATCTTGAAGTTGAGTTCGTTTGTTTATTTGTTTTGTTTTACGGCAGGTCAACCATGGTGGGTCATTTAATGCCAGCAAAATTTTGAAAGTATAGATAGTTTGATAGAAAATGTTTAAACTCAAGTTCTTTTGTAAACATATTTCTATTTAACCCATATATGGGACCCTAATAGGTACTACCACTCCGGGTCAGATTGGACCTGGGGCAATGGTGATGAAAGGGTGCTGCATATTAACCAGATCTCTTGAACTGGATCCTCGCCGTCTGTTAGAGTTTAACGTCATGCCAAGAACATTATATGATAAAAAGGATTGGGGCTTGCCATAAGGGCAACAGGATCGGACCAATCCTATAGGTGGTAGGTCTGACGCTACCTCTCCGACCGCTCGTTTAGTTAGGACCAAAGTGGGGTGTTGCAAGTCATGGTCTGCTCATTCAATAGGAGTCTGTCTTTAAGCATCACAGTTCACCACCTACGGCCAACAGGTGAGCCCATTGGAGGATCTTACACCTCTGCAGAGGTGCAGTCGGTGTATTTTAATGTCCTAGCAAATCTTAAAGCCAACATTTCTTAATAGTCTCTTTTGAAAAAAACGTACGAATCAACATTTTCATTTCGGAAATCTTTTTCATTTAAAACATGTTGTTCATAGATTATTAGGTAATAAAGGACTATTTGCTCGTAAATCCCTACCATAAAATAAACTGAACCCTCATTTTATGTCCGTGTTTTTGCAATAAATGTTTTATTTTTCTTGTACCCGTTATTTTACAATACTAAATATATTTTATTTATTTATTTTAATATTCACTTCAATGTGTATATTCTAAAAAGATTTTATTTTGTGAGAGTGGTTAGTTTTAAACTGGGGGTTCTTTTTACAATTTATGCATAAATTGGATCCTCCTTTTATGACCGTAATTTTGTTTTTTCGTCGACGATGATTAAAATCTGACGTTTTTATTTTAGTACCAAAGACAAAAATAAAAGAAATAACAACAACAAAAGGTAATATTCAACTTTTTACTCGAAATTCCTACCATAAAATTAGGCTTGGGCATTTTATCGTAGGAATTTACGAGTAAAAGTTGAAGTGTAAAAACAACCCCCCCACTTTAAAACTAACCATTCTCACAAAATAAAAAACTTTTAGAATATACACATTGAAGTGAATATTAAAATAAATAAATAAAATATATTTAGTATTTTAAAATAACAGGTGCAAGAAAAATAAAACATTTATTGCAAAAACACGGACGTAAAATGAGGGTTCAGTTTATTTTATGGTAGGAATTTACGAGCAAATAGTCCTTTATTACCGATTATTAATATTCCTGCATTTTAAGAGTTAAATCATTTGCAACATCAACAAATCAGAATTTTCACCTTGTTTGTTTTTTTTCCTTTTGCGTCGTAGAAAATACCATTTTATTAAAAGCGTTTCAAAGACGCATCTGCTTCTTCTATCTAATTAATTTATACCGAAGTAAATATTGAAATAATTTATATTATTTAAATTAATTGTTCTCTAGAAATTGAAACCTAGATTCAAAACTCGGAACTAATCTTTGATTAAATATAAGAAGCCGACAAAAAAATATATATATTTTAAAGCTATTTTCATTTACTGGTTCCAAGACCTAACATGAAATATCTACCATGGAATCAGTTGTAACTATTGCTTAACAATTCAACAGAAAATCATATTGTTGTATATTGTACAAACGGAAATAGGAATTTCCGGTTAAATTAAACAAAGAATGCCAAATGACCTTTTCCCGGTAAAAGTGAACAAAGAAGTTAAAAAACGGAAGAGAGGGTTTCAGGTCAAGGAAGCAGGGAGAAGATAAAGAACTATATAACAAATGTCCGTTATCAGATCAAAAGATAATGATGCGGAGGAGTATCTATCAATATAAAGGCGAGCAGCCAAAAGAACACTTCATGTCTCCCGTCAGAAAACACCCCTCGGTCACTCATTTTAAGCTCTGCACCTTCACCACCCACACACCGAAGAAAATAAAGAAGGGTCCTCTCTTTGTACATACGTATCTGTTGTTTATTGAAGTCCAGTAGTCGGTAGTAGCTGACTACTAACATTCATCGCTTTGGGTACAGTGAAAACCCCAGTACTAACATACACGAATTTAGCATCGTGAATTTGAAGCCGCTATACAACAATATCTTTTAGAAAAAGAGTCATTTTTGTACTAATGTATCTATAGGTTTGTCGGTGGGAGAAAAAATATTTATTCGAGTCCCGACACATCAGTGGCTAATATTAAAATTAGTATTTTAGTGAAATACCAACATTAAGACGGAAATAAACTCACTTATACATAAACACATTTAACATCTAATAAATAAAAATATAACACACGTATCCGAACATCGAAAAATTCACACATCTTGTCCCACGAACAAGCAGTATGTGGAAGGTGTACAAATTGAAAACGGTTTTACTTTCTGAGTATAGTAAAAGAGACAACATTAAGAGGTTGATAATGGTTCTAAAATTGTTATGTGACACTTTACGATTAAATGATTGGTTGGTCGGTCACTTGGTGTTTAATGGCATATCAACCTTTGCGGTTTATTCAATGCAGACCTGTATTTATATATATATATATAATATATATATATATAATATATATATATATATTCATTTATGGGTACTACTATATGGGTGAATATAGAGCATTGCCGAGGGTCTGACGGACCCATGCTTCTTGTGCCTACAGGAAAAGTTAGAAATAATTAGATTCCCAAATAAAAATGACTTAATTAATAAAAAGGATGAGTTCCTAGGAAAATGTATGCATAGATTACGCAATGCATTAGAATACCAATAAGATAAAATTGATCAATAAGGGTATAATAAAGTAAAATTATGATAAAGCAATAACAAAAAAAAAACTACTAGAAGAAATAAAGAAAGAAATAAAAAAAACTTAGCCAACTTCAGACTAACTGACCCCATAAAGGTCAATAGAGTAAGTTGAAGATAGTGGTAAGGGTAATAAAAGTATAATGTACAGCGCACTACTACCCACGTAGGTCAAAATAGAAGCTTAACCTCAACTACAAACTAGCAGCCTACTAAGGTTAAATTTCAGGAAGAATTAAAGAGATATCAATCTATCTATATAAAGTAACCGAAAATATCCACGCAACCCCCTGATGAAAGTGTTAGAGTAACACCGAAACCGCGGTCGGTAAATAACTCTTCTACGACTATATATATATATATATATATATATATATATAATATATATATATATATATATGAAAATGTTAACTATAGCCTGGCATCTTCAGCATATCAACACATAGGCAAATCAATAATGGTTGTTATACATAACAAAACACGGTCACAACAGTATAACATGATACGATCTATGCATCGTGTATACACACACACAACACATATATATATATTTATAATAATTATTATAAGTACGATATTTGTATATGATATGTATATTGTATGTATATGTTACACGTATGTATGTGTGTGTATGGATATATATATATATATATATATATATATATATATATATATATTATTATATAAATATATGGTCTATGTATGATTATATGTGGATATGCGATATATGGATTATATTGTATTATACATTGTTTTAATCTTCTTACTTTCTTAACATCATATTCCATGAAATACGTCACATCTTTGTAACATTTCGTTCTCACCGATTCACGTTCATGATGATGTCATCCTAATCATTTCACCTTCCATTTTTGACAATGCATTGACAACGTCATGCTTTCATAAACAAACGCGCACTATAAAAATTAACGGTTCAATAATCATATTCCACACTCTTTCACTATTACACTTAACATGCTTTCATCTTTATCCCTCACATAAAATTACTTAACCAGTGTCTGAAGATGCGATACAATTACCGAAATGCTTAAGTATTGACATATAAATTGTTTCCCTGATCATCCTGTTGTTTTCTTATATTTTTATTAATATTTCTCATATATATATTATATATATATATTATATATATCATATATTTATATATATATATATATTATATTTCGATTTATTTGTATCTGTTATTTATTATTTTTATTATTGTTTTATTTTCTATTGTTTATTTTTTATTGTTTATTTTTATTTTCTGATTTTATATATTTATATTTTTTCTTTATTTATTATTTTTTATATTTTTTCCTTTTTTTCTTTCTTTATTTTTTCTTTCTTTATTTCTTTATTTTTATTTCTATTTCTATTCTTTGTTTCTATTTTTTATTCTTTTACTTTTATTTTTATTTTATATTTTTATTCTTTATTTTGTTTTCTATATATTTTGTATATTTTTCTTTTTCTTTCCTTTCTTTATTTGTTCTCCTTATCTCTAGTCTTTAATTCTGCCCATTTTGTATATTACACTTTTTAAACTATTTCCCCGCCTCTTCAAAGAAACTAATCCTGCCCATTTCAAACTAAGACACCAACCCTCCCTCCCCTAAATTGATAGATTTAAAGAGATTTACTTGGGAAATTCTCCAGTAAGAGTCATGATTCTTGTGATTACCTAAAGATGATGTTTAATACGGTTGAAATAAATTATTGTAATAAGCAAGTTTAGATGTTTTTCTTCATTACTATATATATATATATATATATAATATTAATATATATATATATATATCATATACGCTCCCTAATTTCAGTTGAGCACATTTATTTAGGAAGGGATTTAATTGCAAATTCACCGTTTCGGCGTTAAGCTTAAACTCCATTTGTTTACAAAGTTTTTGAGAATTCTTATGAATATCATTTCCGCTTAGAAAGTAGCCGATTACAATAGCCTGTTATATGGCAAGCTGATTGCTGGCCGTATGGGTCAAGAGCGTTTGGCGAGAGGTAAGTTCTTATCGCGGTCTCGAACCCGGCCAGAGGCAGCTGCTAAAAATGGTATAACTGCACTGATGAAGTGATAACTCTGAAAAACGTATCTGTAGTACTTATATATATATATATATATATATATATATATATATTATATATTCTGGACCCCACATCAATCCAGACTGGAACAGAGCAATCGTAACCAATATGTCTCATAAGCAATGATAGTCAGCCAACCGTAGCTTGCTTGATTATCTTACTTCGGCAATCACCCGCGTTTTCTTTTCCGTGCGCCCTCAGGCGATTTGTGATATCCACCTTATACGACAAACTTCTTACTTCCACTTGTACTATTTCTAGAATGTGACCTATGGACATAGGACTCAGCTAATCCATTTACTATTTCAAAGGATATCTAGAAATATCACTTTATTGATTTTTCTGCTTTGTACATCTAACTTTGCTACTCATGATTATTTACGCACACACAAATATACATTGCATATATAATCTATGTGCTAATTCAATACGCTGATTTGGCAAGCGATCCAGTATCCGAACAGGAAACTTTGAGGTTCCCAGCCAACACTCTACCGACAGTGCCAAACCGATCAATTCAAACATTTATTATAAAGTGTTGTCATTTTTTTCAGAAACTTGGTCTTCCAATTTATCGTCTTTACGGTTAAAATTAGAAACTCAAATAATGGATAAAAACTTTATTAAGAAATAGAATGTATACCTTCGTTGCAAGATCAAATGTCTAGAAGCCAAAAGTAATAATAAACTGCGAAGAAAAATAAATGCATTGTTTTTGTTTAAAATGTTATCCTGAAGATGTGTAATTTTTAGAATTCAAGACTTATCTTATTACTATGATCTCTTTCTATTCGACACTACATTTTTATTAATTATTTTTTTCAATTTTCTCATATCTTTTTTAAAATTAATTCTTAATATTTTTATCTATTTTCATTCTTTTTTATTTATGATATAATTCTATTGATTATTTGTATCTGTTGTCAGCGGAGATGGTGAAGGTCCTGAGTTTTGGAAGACAACTATCAGAAAAGGAGGAAGAAAGAATGAGACAGGTGGAGAGGCTTTGAAAAAGCGTAGAGTGAATGAACGATGATTCTGACCGGCTGACCCTAATCGAATAAGAAGTGAAGGCCCCGAAGTTTCGGGTGTTGACTGGAACGAAGTCACGTAGGAGTAGAAACGACCGAAGAAAAATACCGGCCTTTGTTGCTCTTCCGAGGCCTAGAGTACGCGACGGCCTTGGTCCCTAGGTGGGATCACAGTAATAACTGTGCTCCTCTCTCCTCTTTCTCTCTGCTTTTCCTCCTCCTCACGAAACAACCACGAGACGAGCCCGGAAAAATAAAAAGCTAAGCATCTTGTGGAGATATATTTTCTCGCGTTATGTTACCTTTTTATCGAAAACGACCGATCGCGTTACAAATACCTTATTTAGTGTCGTGACACTTTGGGCACGTTCACAAGACCCGCTATACAAAATATATCGCCTATTAAGAACCAGTTACGTATATACCTTTGATACGTGATATTACTTACCCACGTCTACATTACTCACAGTTGCACTTGAACAGTATTAAGTAAATTCACCATTCGACACATTTTAAAAAATCTTTCATTCTAATTATTTGCTCCAATCATCTACTCCGCCCTGTCACTGGGTCATTGAAATCACCGACTGCGCACACTCAGGAGGGGTACGACTCCCTCAATTGGCCACCTGTTGGCGATGGGTCGGGCGACTTGTATGCTTAAGGACGGAGTCTTGGTGGATGAGCAGTCACATGACCTGAAACACTCCATTTAGACCCTTACTTAGGCCAAGACGGGCAGTCGGAGAGGCCCCCTCCGATCAATTGGCTGGTTAACTGTTAAGACCTAATTATCATAAACCAACCCCTCCACACGAGTGGATGTGACACAAAGATTAATTTCTTAAGCGGAGTTCACAGCTTTGAATTTCAGGAGTTTTCCTTCTCCTAGACCGGTTGCCTAACCAAAAGTTAAATAGCCCAGTCTCCATAGCTGGAAGAAGAAGAGTTAAGAGTCATAACCTTTCCAAGGGTATTAGTGAATGCAATAGCACGTCCATGATTTGAACTCGGGGCTCGCAGTCCATTACCCATGACTTTAACCAATTAAAACACCACGCGCCCTAGCACCTATAATGATTGCCTCAACCCTATTTCCTTCACGGCAAGCCCAACCCTTTACATATGTCTACTAGAAGGCGATGACTGAGGGTCTAACATTCCTGGGAATGGACGTTAAACTCTAATCTGATGGTGAGGTTCCAGTTTTGGAGGTTTGGAAAATTATGGGCACCTTCATCACCATTTTCTCCCCATGGTCCACTCTGACCCGGAGTGGTAGCACCTGTTAGGTCCTATCTATGGGTTAAATAGAAAAAATGTATTTTTATAACCAAAAATCGTGTATCCGTTTAAGAACTAATTTATTTTCAAACGTATTGTCGACATATTAATTAAATGACCCCCTGAGGTTGCAATTGCCCGTAGTTTTATGGGCGTTTTTTTATATTTTAAAAAAACCAAACAAACCATCAATCATCTATCATATGAATGCACGAAATTGAAACATACTCGATAAATATATTTCCTCTTCTGCTATTTCTTACTTTAATAATAATGTATGTGATAATTAATCAAGTTCATTTTGTGACGAGAGAACGAAGAAAAGGAAGGGAGCAAGACATTGTCTTTTGCCTGCCCGGGAATCGAACTCGCGTTGCCTCCCGCATACCGAAAATAAAAGTGAGTCAAACGCCCTTGACAGTCAGCACGTCACAGCACAGCGCCGAAAGAAGCGACGACTATAGCGATTTCAGTTAAAAGAAAATGGATTTTTAGTCGAATAGAAAACAAAACTAAATGGAAATGTGGATTTTTGAACTGCTTAAGATTTTATTTCGGCCTCGCGACGAAATTTTTCCAAACTGCCTAGACGAAAGAATGTGATTGCTACCAACAGAGGGTCATCTCTCCTCTTTT
>CM042152.1:93555435-93585435 GCA_023376005.1 Doryteuthis pealeii
TTATTGAGAGTTGAATTGAATACCACTACTCCCTTTTTAAAAGAATATTTTGGCGGTTAAATAAGAAAGACTCCAAACCAATCTAGTCTAGCTGACAAATTTATATTTGAATTCGTAGAGAAGAAAAATATTTTTACAAAAAATATAGAGGGGGGAATATGATTGGCGAAATAGACCTTCGAATCAACAAGCTCCGCCAAGGGGGAACCAGAAACAGTCAGTTCTCTGTCTTCTCACAAGTCAGACCCATCTGTTGGTCAACACAATTCTTCGTCTAGCAGTTGAAAAATCCGTCGTCGTAGCGAAATAATCTTAAGGCAGTTCAAAATCACATTTCTATTTAGTTTTGTTTTTCTATTCGACTAAAATCCCATTCTTTACTGAAAATCGCTTCGTCGTCGACTATCTTCTCTGCTGCTGACTGCTGATGTCAAGCGTTTGACTCACTTGTTATTTCGTTCGGACGACCGCGAAGTTCGATCCCGCAGGCAAGGACAATGTCTGCTCCCTTTCCTTTCTCGTTCTCCTCACAAAAAATGAACTGAGTTATATCAACAACAATATTAGTTAAAGAGAAATAGCAGAAGAGGAAATAATTATCGATATTCAAATCCGTCATTCCATTATGATAGATGATGATGGTTTGTTTGGTTTGTTTTACGGCATTATTCAACCCAGGGGGGATCATTTAATGTCGACAACGGTTTTTGAAATAAATTAATTCTAACGGATACACGATTTTGTTATAAATTACATTTTTCTATTTTACCCATAGATAGGACCCTAAACAGGTGCTACCACTCGGCGTCAGAGTGGACCAGGAGGAAATGCGTGATTGAAGGGTGCACCCAATATTTTCCAAACCTCCAAAACATGGAACCTCACCATCAGAAAGAGTTTAACGTCATTCCCAGGGCATGTAGACCCTCAAGCCATCGGCCTTCTAGTAGACATATGATAAAAAGAGGTTGGGGCTTGCGTGAAGAAATAGGTTGAGGCATCATATAGTGCAGGGCGCGTGGTGTAATGGTAAAGTCATGGGAAAGGACTCGTAGACCCGAGTTTCAAATCATGGACGTCTAATTGCATTTCACTAATACCCTTGGGAAAGGTATGACTCTTACTCCCCTCCAGCTATGGCAGGACTGGAGCATCTATTTAACCTTTGTTAGGCAACCGGTCTAGGAGAAGGGAAACTCTGAATTCAAAGCTGTTGAACTCCGCTGTAAGAAATTAAACTTTGTGTCACATCCCTACTCGTGTGGAGGCGGTTGGTTATATATATATAGGTCTTAACGTGCCAAGCCGATTATCGGAGGGGGCCTCTCGACTGCCCGTCTTGCCTAAGTTAAGGCGTCTTGGCAGGTTTTCAGGTCATGGACTGCTCATCCACCAGACTCCGTCCTTAAGCATCACAGTCGCCACCCACGCGCCAAACAGGTGGCCCCAATTGAGGAGTCGTACCCCTCTGCAGTGGCGCAGTCGGTGCATTCTAATGACCCAGTCGACAGGGCGGATAGATGATTGCGAGCAAATATATTAGAAGAATAGATTTTTTAAAATGTGTCGGAATGCGTTGAGATTTACTTAATACTGTTCAAGGCAACTGTGAGCTTAATGTAACGTGGTATATATCACGGTATCAAACGGATATACGTAACGTTCTAATAGCGATATATTTTTATAGCGGGTCTTGTGACGTGCCTCCAAATTTTCACGACACTAAAAAGGTATTTGGTACGCGACGGTCGTTTTGTCGATAAAAAGGTACAACGCGAGAAATATATCTCCACAAGATGCTTAGCTTTTTATTTCCGGGCTTCGTTTCTCGTGGGTTGTTTCGGAGAGGAGGAAAAGCAGAAGAAAGAGAGAGAGGACACAGTTTAAATTCTGTGATCCTCACACTAGGGACCCAGAGGCCCGTCCGTACCCTAGGCTGCGGAAAGCAAAGAGGCCGTATTTTTCTTCGTCGTTCTACCCTCACTACGTGACTTTCGGTTCAGGTCAACACCGAAACTTTCCGGTTGGCTCACTTCCCTATTCGGAGGTCATGCCCCGCGTCAAAACAATCGTTCATCACTTCTACGGCTTTTCAAAGCCTCCACCTTGTCTCATTCTTCTTCCTCCTTTTCTGATAGTTGTCCTTCAAAACTCAGGACCCATTCAGCCCATCTCCGCTACACAGATACAAAATATCAATAAATTATTACATAAATAAAAAAGAATTGAAAAAAATAGAAAAAATATTTAAGAATTAAATTTTAAAAAAGATATGAGAAAATTTGAAAAATAAATTAATAAAAATTGTATGCCAATCGATAGTATATCAAGTAAAATAAGATAGTCTGATTCTAAAATTTACATTCATCTCAGAGAATAACATTTTTAAACAAAAAACAAAATTGCATTATTTCTCGCAGTTATTATTACTTTTTGCTTCTTAGACATTTGACTTGCAACGAAGGTAACATTTCTATTTTCTTTAACAAGTGTTTATCATTATTGAGTTTTCTAATTTAACGTAAAACGATAAAATTGCGAAGCACCAAGATTCTTGAAAAAAAAATGACAACACAATGTTATAAAAATGTGGATTTAATCGGTTTGCACTGTCGTAGAGTGTCTGGCTGGGAACCTCAAGTTTCCTGGTTCGATACTGGACCTTGCAAATCAGCCGTATGATTAAGCACATAGATTATATATTGCAATGTATATTTGTGTGCGTAAATAATCATGAGTAGCAAGTTAGATGTACAAAAAGCAGAAATCAATAAATGCAATCTAATCCTTTGAATAGAAATGGATTAGCTGTGATCCATGTCTAAAGGTCACGATCTAGAAATAGTAAACAAGTGGAAGTAAATTTTGTCGTAAAGGGATATCACAAAATCGCCTGAGCCACGCGAAAAAGAAAACGCGGGTGATGCCGTATAAGTAAATAATCAAAGCAAAGCCTACGGTTGGCTGACTATATTGCTTATAGACATATTGTTACGATGTCTTCCCTGTCTGGATTGATGTGGGCGTCCCAGATATATATATATATAATATATATATATAATATATATATATATAGTAAACTACAAGATACGGTTTTTCGCAGGTATCACCTCTCAATCAGTGCAGTTATTACCATTGTTAGCAGTGCCTTGGCCGCGGTTCGAGACCCGAACGAACTTACCCTCGCCAACCTCTTACCCATACGCCACAATCAGCTGCCAAGTATAACAGGCTATTTAATCGCTAACAATTTCTAAGCGGAAATGAATTCACTAAGAGTTCTCGAAACTTTGTAAAACAAAGTGAGATTTAGCTTAACGCCGAATACGGTGAATTTGCAATTAAATCCCTCCTAAATAAAGTGCCTCAACTGAAATTAGGAGCGATATTTATATATATATATAATATATATATATATATATATATATATATATTATATAGTAAATGAAGAAAAACTCTAAACTTGCTTCATACAATAATTTATTTCAACCGTATTAATACATCATCTTTAGGTAATCACAAGAACATGACTCTTACTGAGAATTTCCCAATAGTAACATTCTCTTTTAAATCTATCAATTTAGGGAGGGGAGGGTTGGTGTCTTAGTTTTGAATGGGCAGGATTAGTTTCTTTGAATGAGGCGGGGAAATAAGTTGTAAAAGTGTATATACAAAATGGGCAGAATTAAAAGACTAGAGATAAGGAAAAACATAATAACAGAAAAGGAAAAAAGAAAAGAAAAATAACAAAATATATAAGAAAACAAAAACTAAAAGAAATAAAAATATAAAATAAAAATAAAGTAAAGGAATAAAAAATAGAAACAAAAAAATAGAAAATAGAAAATAAAAAATAAAGAAATAAAGAAAGAAAAAATAAAGAAAGAAAAAAAAAGGAAAATAATAAAAAATAATAAAAAAGAAAAAATATATAATATAAAAAATCAGAAAATAAAAATTAAACAATAAAAAAATTAAAATAAAAATAAAACAATAAAAAATAATAAATAAACAGATACAATAAATCAAAATATTTAAATATATAAATATATTATAAATATATATATATATATAATATAATATATAATATATATATGAGAAGAAAATATTTAAAAAATATAAGAAACACAGGATGATCAGGGGAAACAATTTTATATGTCAATACTTAAGCATTTCGGTATATTGTACCATCTTCAGGACACTGTTTAAGTAATGTTTTATGTGAGGGATAAAATGAAAGATGTTTAAGTGTATAGTGAAAGTGTGAAAATGATTTATTAACCGTTAATTTTTATATGCGCGTGTTTATGAAAGCCAATGACGTGATCAATGCATGTGCAAAAAATGGAAGGTGAAGACATAGGATGACACATGCAGAACGTGAATCGGTGGAGAACGAAATCGTTAACAAAGATGTGACGATTTCATATGAATATGATGTTAGAAAGTAAGAAGATTAAAACAATGTATTAAATACATATAATCCATATATACGCATATCCACTATAATCATACATAGACATATATATATATATAATATATATATATATAATATATATTATATATATATATATATATTCCATACACACACATACATACGTGTATACATATACATACATATACATACATATACACATACGTACATATATAATTATATATAGTACTAATATATATATGTGTGTGGTGTGTGCTATACACGCATGCATAGACGTATCATGTTATACTGTTGTGACCGGTGTTTGTTATGGTTATAACCACCGAATTATTGATTTGCCTATGTGTTTTGGATATGCTGAAGATGCCAGCCTATTAGTTAACATTTTCCATATATATATATATATATATATATATATATATATTATAATATATATATATATATATAGTCGTAGAAGAAAAGTTTTAATTTACCGACCCCGGTTTCGGTGTTTTACTTTCTAACAAAACTTTTTTCCATCAGGGGGGTTGCGGGGGTGGGATTTAATTTTTTTTCGGGGTTACTTTAATATAGATAGATTGATATCTCTTTAATTCTTCCTGAAATTTAACCTTAGTAGGCTGCTAGTTTGTAGTTGAGGTTAAGCTTCTATTTTGACCCTACGTGGTAGTAGTGCGCTGTAACATATACTTTTATTTACCCTTACCACTATCTTCAACTTACTCTATTGACCTTATGGCGTCAGTTAGTCTGAAGTGGCTTAAGTTTTTTTTTATTTCTTTCATTTATTTCTTCTAGTAGTTTTTTTTGTTATTGCTTTATCATAATTTTACTTTATTATACCCTTATTGATCAATTTTATCTTATTGGTATTTCTAAATGCATTGCTAATCTATGCATACATTTTCCTAGGGAACTTCATCCTTTTTATTAATTAAGTCATTTTTATTGGGAATCTAATTATTCTAATTTTCCTGTAGGCACAAGAAGCATGGGTCGTCAGACCTCGGCAATGCTCTATATTCACCCATATAGTAGTACCCATAATGAATATATATATATATATAATATATATATAATTATATATATATATATATATAAACAGGTCTGCCATTGAATAAACCGCAAAGGTTGATATGCCATTAAAACACCAAGTGACCGACCAACCAATCATTTAATCGTAAAGTGTCACATAACAATTTTTAGAACCATTATCAACCTCTTAAATTTGTCTCTTTTACTATACTCAGAAAGTAAACCGTTTTCAATTTTGTACACTTTCCACATACTGCTTGTTCGTGGGGACAAGATGTGTGAATTTTTCGATGTTCGGATACGTGGTATATTTTTATTTATTAGATGTTAAATGTGTTGTATGTATTAAGTGAGTTTATTTCCGTCTTAATGTTGGTATTTCACTAAAATTTACTAATTTTAATATTAGCCACTGATGTGTCGGGACTCGAATAAATATTTTTTCTCCCACCGACAAACCTATAGATACATTAGTACAAAAATGACTCTTTTTTCTAAAGTATTGTTGTATAGCGGCTTCAAATTCACGATTGTAAATTCGTGTATGTTAGTACTGGGGTTTTCACTGTACCCAAAGCGATGAATGTTAGTAGTCAGCTACTACCGACTACTGGACTTCAATAAACAACAGATACGTATGTACAAAGAGAGGACCCTTCTTTATTTTCTTCGGTGTGTGGGTGGTGAAGGTGCAGAGCTTAAAATGAGTGACCGAGGGGTGTTTTTCGACGGGAGACATGAAGTGTTCTTGGCTGCTCGCCTTTATATTGATAGATACTCCTCCGCATCATTATCTTTTGATCTTGATAACGGACATTTGTTATATAGTTCTTTATCTTCTCCCTGCTTCCTTGACCTGAAACCCTCTCTTCCGTTTTTTAACTTCTTTGTTCACTTTTACCGGGAAAAGGGTCATTTGGCATTCTTTGTTTTAATTTAACCGAAAATTCCTATTTCCGTTTGTACAATATACAACAATATGATTTTCTGTTGAATTGTTAAGCAATAGTTACAACTGATTCCATGGTAGATATTTCATGTTAGGTCTTGGAACCAGTAAATGAAAATAGCTTTAAAATATATATATTTTTTTTGTCGGCTTCTTATATTTAATCAAAGATTAGTTCCGAGTTTTGAATCTAGGTTTCAATTTCTAGAGAACAATTAATTTAAATAATATAAATTATTTCAATATTTACTTCGTATAAATTAATTTAGATAGAAGAAGCAGATGCGTCTTTGAAACGCTTTTAATAAAATGGTATTTTCACGACGCAAAAGGAAAAAAACAAACAAAGGTGAAAATTCTGATTTGTTGATGTTGCAAATGATTTAACTCTTAAAATGCAGGAATATTAATAATCGGTTAATAAAGGACTATTGCTCGTAAATTCCTACCATAAAATAAACTGAACCTCATTTTATGTCCGTGTTTTTGCAAATAAATGTTTTATTTTTCTTGCACCTGTTATTTTTAAAATACTAAATATATTTTATTTATTTATTTTAATATTCACTTCAATGTGTATATTCTAAAAGTTTTTTTATTTTGAGAGATGGTTAGTTTTAAAAGTGGGGGGGTTGTTTTTACACTTTTCAACTTTTACTCGTAAATTCCTACGATAAAATGCCCAAGCCTATTTTATGGTAGGAATTTCGAGTAAAAAAGTTGAATATTACTTTTGTTGTTGTTATTTCTTTTTATTTTTGTCTTTGGTACTAAAATAAAAACGTCAGATTTTAATCATCGTCGACGAAAAAACAAATTACGGTCATAAAGGAGGATCCAATTTATGCATAAATTGTAAAAAGAACCCCCCCACTTTAAAACTAACCATTCTCACAAAATAAAAACTTTTTAGAATATACACATTGAAGTGAATATTAAAATAAATAAATAAAATATATTTAGTATTTTAAAATAACGGGTACAAGAAAAATAAACATTTATTGCAAAAACACGGACTAAAAATGAGGGTTCAGTTTATTTTATGGTAGGAATTTACGAGCAAATAGTCCTTTATTACCGATTATTAATATTCCTGCATTTTAAGAGTTAAATCATTTGCAACATCAACAAATCAGAATTTTCACTTGTTTGTTTTTTTTCCTTTGCGTCGTAGAAAATACCATTTTATTAAAAGCGTTCAAAGACGCATCTGCTTCTTCTATCTAATTAATTTATACCGAAGTAAATATTGAAATAATTTATATTATTTAAATTAATTGTTCTCTAGAAATTGAAACCTAGATTCAAAACTCGGAACTAATCTTTGATTAAATATAAGAAGCCGACAAAAAAATTATATATTTTTAAAGCTATTTTCATTTACTGGTTCCAAGACCTAACATGAAATATCTACCATGGAATCAGTTGTAACTATTGCTTAACAATTCAACAGAAAATCATATTGTTGTATATTGTACAAACGGAAATAGGAATTTCCGGTTAAATTAAACAAAGAATGCCAAATGACCTTTTCCCGGTAAAAGTGAACAAAGAAGTTAAAAAACGGAAGAGAGGGTTTCAGGTCAAGGAAGCAGGGAGAAGATAAAGAACTATATAACAAATGTCCGTTATCAGATCAAAAGATAATGATGCGGAGGAGTATCTATCAATATAAGGCGAGCAGCCAAAAAAGAACACTTCATGTCTCCCCGTCAGAAAACACCCCTCGGTCACTCATTTTAAGCTCTGCACCTTCACCACCCACACACCGAAGAAAATAAAGAAGGGTCCTCTCTTTGTACATACGTATCTGTTGTTTATTGAAGTCCAGTAGTCGGTAGTAGCTGACTACTAACATTCATCGCTTTGGGTACAGTGAAAACCCCAGTACTAACATACACGAATTTAGCATCGTGAATTTGAAGCCGCTATACAACAATATCTTTTAGAAAAAGAGTCATTTTTGTACTAATGTATCTATAGGTTTGTCGGTGGGAGAAAAAATATTTATTCGAGTCCCGACACATCAGTGGCTAATATTAAAATTAGTATTTTAGTGAAATACCAACATTAAGACGGAAATAACTCACTTATACATACAACACATTTAACATCTAATAAATAAAAATATACACACGTATCCGAACATCGAAAAATTCACACATCTTGTCCCACGAACAAGCAGTATGTGGAAGGTGTACAAAATTGAAAACGGTTTACTTTCTGAGTATAGTAAAGAGACAACATTTAAGAGGTTGATAATGGTTCTAAAAATTGTTATGTGACACTTTACGATTAAATGATTGGTTGGTCGGTCACTTGGTGTTTAATGGCATATCAACCTTTGCGGTTTATTCAATGGCAGACCTGTTTATATATATATATATATATAATATATATATATATAATATATATATATCATTTATGGGTACTACTATATGGGTGAATATAGAGCATTGCCGAGGTCTGACGGACCCATGCTTCTTGTGCCTACAGGAAAAGTTAGAAATAATTAGATTCCCAAATAAAAATGACTTAATTAATAAAAAGGATGAGTTCCTAGGAAAATGTATGCATAGATTACGCAATGCATTAGAATACCAATAAGATAAAATTGATCAATAAGGGTATAATAAAGTAAAATTATGATAAAGCAATAACAAAAAAAAAACTACTAGAAGAAATAAAGAAAGAAATAAAAAAAACTTAGCCAAACTTCAGACTAACTGACCCCATAAAGGTCAATAGAGTAAGTTGAAGATAGTGGTAAGGGTAATAAAAGTATAATGTTACAGCGCACTACTACCCACGTAGGTCAAAATAGAAGCTTAACCTCAACTACAAACTAGCAGCCTACTAAGGTTAAATTTCAGGAAGAATTAAAGAGATATCAATCTATCTATATAAAGTAACCGAAAATATCCACGCAACCCCCCTGATGAAAGTGTTAGAGTAACACCGAAACCGCGGTCGGTAAATAACTTCTTCTACGACTATATATATATATATATATATATATATATATATATATATATATATATATATATATATGGAAAATGTTAACTATAGGCCTGGCATCTTCAGCATATCCAAACACATAGGCAAATCAATAATCGGTGGTTATAACATAACAAACACCGGTCACAACAGTATAACATGATACGTCTATGCATGCGTGTATACACACACACACACATATATATATATATATATATAATTATATATGTACGTATGTGTATATGTATGTATATGTATGTATATGTATACACGTATGTATGTGTGTGTATGGATATATATATATATATATATATATATATATATATATATATATATATATATAAATATATGTCTATGTATGATTATATGTGGATATGCGTATATATGGATTATATGTATTTATACATTGTTTTAATCTTCTTACTTTTCTAACATCATATTCCATATGAAATACGTCACATCTTTGTTAACATTTCGTTCTCCACCGATTCACGTTCATGCATGTGTCATCCTATGATCTTCACCTTCCATTTTTGCACATGCATTGATCACGTCATTGGCTTTCATAAACAAACGCGCATATAAAAATTAACGGTTAATAACATCATATTCACACTTTCACTATACACTTAACATCTTTCATTTTATCCCTCACATAAACATTACTTAACAGTGTCCTGAAGATGGTACAATATACCGAAATGCTTAAGTATTGACATATAAAATTGTTTCCCCTGATCATCCTGTGTTTCTTATATTTTTTAAATATTTCTTCTCATATATATATATATATATTATATATATATATATATATATATATATATATATATATATTTAATATTTTGATTTATTTGTTATCTGTTATTTATTATTTTTATTGTTTTATTTTTATTGTTATTTTTTATTTTATTATTTTTTTTCTGATTTTTTATATTATATATTTTTTCTTTTTTATTATTTTTATTATTTTTCCTTTTTTTCTTTCTTTATTTTTTCTTTCTTTATTTCTTTATTTTTTATTTTCTATTTTCTATTTTTTGTTTTCTATTTTTTATTCCTTTACTTTATTTTTATTTTATATTTTTATTTCTTTATTTTTGTTTCTATATTATTTTGTTATTTTTCTTTTTCTTTTTCCTTTTCTGTTATTATGTTTCTCCTTATCTCTAGTCTTTTAATTCTGCCCATTTTGTATATACACTTTTACAACTATTTCCCCGCCTCATTCAAAGAAACTAATCCTGCCCATTTCAAACTAAGACACCAACCCTCCCTCCCCTAAATTGATAGATTTAAAAGAGATGTTACTTTGGGAAATTCTCAGTAAGAGTCATGTTCTTGTGATTACCTAAAGATGATGTATTAATACGGTTGAAATAAATTATTGTAATGAAGCAAGTTTAGAGTTTTTTCTTCATTTACTATATATATATATATATATATATATATATATATATAATATATATATATATATATACGCTCCTAATTTCAGTTGAGCACTTTATTTAGGAGGGATTTAATTGCAAATTCACCGTATTCGGCGTTAAGCTAAATCTCACTTTGTTTACAAAGTTTGAGAACTCTTAGTGAATTCATTTCCGCTTAGAAATGTAGCGATTAAATAGCCTGTTATACTTGGCAGCTGATTGTGGCCGTATGGGTAAGAGGTTTGGCGAGGGTAAGTTCGTTCGGGTCTCGAACCCGGCCAGAGGCAGCTGCTAAAAATGGTAAACTGCACTGATGAGAGGTGATACCTCGAAAAACGTATCTGTAGTTTACTATATATATATATATATATATATATATATATATATATTTATATATTCGACCCCACATCAATCCAGACAGGGACAGACAATCGTAACAATATGTCTATAAGCAATATAGTCAGCCAACCGTAGCTTGCTTTGATTATTTACTTCGGCAATCACCCGCGTTTTCTTTTTCCGTGGCTCAGGCGATTTGTGATATCCACTTTACGACAAATTTACTTCCACTTGTTTACTATTTCTAGATGTGACCTTTAGACATGGATCAGCTAATCCATTTCTATTTCAAAGGATCATAGAATATCACTTTATTGATTTTCTGCTTTGTACATCTAACTTTGCTACTCATGATTATTTACGCACACAAATATACATTGCATATATAATCTATGTGCTAATCATACGCTGATTTGGCAAGGTCCAGTATCGAACCAGGAAACTTGAGGTTCCCAGCCAGACACTCTACCGACAGTGCCAAACCGATTCAAATCAACATTTTTATAAATGTGTTGTCATTTTTTTTTCAGAACTTGGTCTTCCAATTTATCGTTTTACGTTTAAATTAGAAAACTCAAATAATGATAAAAACTTTTAAAGAAATAGAAATGTTACCTTCGTTGCAAGTCAAATGTCTAGAAGCAAAAAGTAATAATAAACTGCGAGAAAAATAAATGCAATTTTGTTTTTGTTTAAAATGTTATTCTCTGAAGATGATGTAATTTTTAGAATTCAAGACTTATCTTATTTACTTGATCTACTATCGATTGCATACATTTTTATTAATTTATTTTTCAATTTTCTCATATCTTTTTTAAAATTTAATTCTTAATATTTTATCTATTTTTTTCATTCTTTTTTATTTATGTATAATTTATTGATTATTTGTATCTGTGTAGCGAGATGGTGAAGGTCCTGAGTTTTGGAAGGACAACTATCAGAAAAGGAGGAAGAAGAAATGAGACAAGGTGGAGGCTTTGAAAAAGCGTAGAGTGATGAACGATGATTTGACCGGGGCATGACCCTCGAATAGGGAAGTGAAGGCCAACGGAAGTTTCGGGTGTTGACTGGAACCGAAAGTCACGTAGTGAGGTAGAACGACGAAGAAAAATACCGGCCTCTTTTTGCTTTCCGAGGCCTAGGGTACGGACGGGCCTCTGGTCCCTAGTGTGGGATCACAGTAATTTAACTGTGTCCTCTCTCTCTTTCTCTCTGCTTTTCCTCCTCCTCCGAAACAACCCACGAGACGAGCCCGGAAATAAAAGCTAAGCATCTTGTGGAGATATATTTCTCGCGTTGTACCTTTTTATCGACAAAACGACCGTCGCGTACCAAATACCTTTTTAGTGTCGTGAATTTGGAGGCACGTTCACAAGACCCGCTATACAAAATATATCGCTATTAGAACGTTACGTATATCCGTTTTGATACCGTGAATATATTACCACGTTACATTAGCTCACAGTTGCTTGAACAGTATTAAGTAAATCTCACCATTCCGACACATTTTAAAAATCTATTCATTCTAATATATTTGCTCCAATCATCTATCCGCCCTGTCGACTGGGTCATTAGAATGCACCGACTGCGCCACTGCAGAGGGGTACGACTCCCTCAATTGGGGCCACCTGTTGGCCGTGGGTGGCGACTTGTGATGCTTAAGGACGGAGTCTTGGTGGATGAGCAGTCCATGACCTGAAACACTCCATTTAGACCCTTACTTAGGCAAGACGGGCAGTCGGAGAGGCCCCCTCCGATCAATCGGCTGGTCACGTTAAGACCTATATATATAAACCAACCCCTCCACACGAGTAGGATGTGACACAAAGTTAATTTCTTAAGCGGAGTTCAACAGCTTTGAATTCAGAGTTTTCCTTCTCCTAGACCGGTTGCCTAACCAAGGTTAAATAGCCCAGTCCTCCATAGCTGGAGGGAGAGTAAGAGTCATACCTTTCCCAAGGGTATTTAGTGAAATGCAATTAGCACGTCCATGATTTGAACTCGGGGCTACGAGTCCATTTCCCATGACTTTAACCATTACACCACGCGCCCTAGCACCTATATGATTGCCTCAACCCTATTTCCTTCACGGCAAGCCCCAACCCTTTTTATCATATGTCTACTAGAAGGCGATGGCTGAGGGTCTACATGTCCTGGGAATGACGTTAAACTCTATCTGATGGTGAGGTTCCAGTTTTGGAGGTTTGGAAAATATGGGGCACCCCTTCATCACCATTTCTCCCTGGTCCACTCTGACCCGGAGTGGTAGCACCTGTTAGGGTCCTATCTATGGGTTAAATAGAAAAATGTATTTATAACAAAAATCGTGTATCCGTTAAGAATTAATTTATTTCAAAACGTTGTCGACATTAAATGACCCCCTGAGGTTGATATGCCGTAAAACAAACCAAACCAAACCATCAATCATCTATCATATGAATGACGATTTGAATACTCGATAATTATTTCCTCTTCTGCTATTTCTTCTTTAACTAATATTGTTGTTGATAATAACTCAGTTCATTTTTGTGACGGAGAACGAGAAAGGAAAGGGAGCAAGACATTGTCTTGCCTGCCGGGATCGAACTCGCGTCCTCCCGCATACGAAAATAACAAGTGAGTCAAACGCTTGACAGTCAGCAGTCAGCAGCAGCAGAAGAAGTCGACGACGAAGCGATTTTCAGTAAAGAAATGGATTTTAGTCGAATAGAAACAAAACTAAATAGGAAATGTGATTTTGAACTGCTTAAGATTATTTCGCCTACGACGACGGATTTTTCCAACTGCTAGACGAAGAATGTGTTGACCAACAGAGGGTCTGACTTGTGAGAAGACAGAGAACTGACTTGTTTTTGGTTCCCCCTTGGCGGGAGCTTGTTGATTCGAAGGTCTATTTCGCCCCATATATTCCCCCCCCTCTATATTTTTGTAAAAAAATATTTTCTTCTCTACGAATTCAAATATAAATTTGTCAGCTAGACTAGATTGGTTTGGAGTCTTTCTTATTTACCGCCAAAATATTCTTTTAAAAAGGGAGTAGTGGTATTATTCAACTCATAGCTGGTGGGAATGAAAGGGTTCATGCCTTTCCAAAGGATATTAATCTGAAAGTGAATGTAATAGCGTGGCTGGAGTTCGAATGCAATTATTACGCGTTAGCCCTTAAGCCACATAGACTGCCCATGTTGATACTGGTGAAGATCATCTGTCTGCATATTAAGATAAAAATGATGTTATGAATCCCACAGACGCAAACACACACACACACACACACACACACACACACACACACACACACACACACATACACACACACACATAGGCTCAACAAATAATTGAAGATAAAAACATATATTCATAAAAATACAATTTGCAAACTTAATGGCGTTCGCGGCTACACACATACAAACATACAGACAAAATCCCTCTCTAGGGACGTTTGTGCTGGGCACCATATATTTTCCCACATTAACAAGTGGGCAATTAAATTCGGATGAAGCAGACTCAACAAACAAATGAAAATAAAAACATATATTCATAAAAATACAATTTGCAAACTTAATGGCGTTCGCAGCTACACATACCAACATGCAGACAAAATCCTTCTCAATGGACGATTATGCTGGGCACCATATATTTCCACACATTAACAAGTAGGCAATTAAATTCGGATGAAGCAGACTCAACAAATAATTGAAGATAAAAACATATATTCATAAAAATACAATTTGCAAACTTAATGGCATTCGCGGCTACACACATACAAACATACAGACAAAATCCCTCTCTAGGGACGTTTGTGCTGGGCACCATATAATTTCTCACATTAACAAGTGGGCAATTAAATTTGGATGAAGCACACTCAACAAACAATTGAAGATAAAATAGATATATACATAAAAATACAATTTGCAAACTTAATGGCGTTCGCGGCTACACACATACAAACATACAGACAAAATCCCTCTCTAGGGACGTTTGTGCTGGGCACCATATAGTTTCTCACATTAACAAGTAGGCAATTAAATTCGGATGAAGCAGACTCAACAAACAATTGAAGATAAAAACATATATTCATAAAAAATACAATTTGCAAACTTAATGGCGTTCGCGGCCACACACATACACACATACAGACAACATCCCTCTCTATGGACAATTATGCTGGGCACCATATATTTTCCCACATTAACAAGTAGGCAATTAAATTTGGATGAAGCATACTCAACAAACAATTGAAAATAAAATACATATATAAATAAAAATACAATTTGCAAACTTAATGCCGATCTTGACGGCCAATTTCGGAAATTCTGTGAGCCCTTTAGCTCAGTAGCGACCGACGGGTTATATTTTAGCGTATGCTTTACTCGTTTGTTATACAAGTAAAGATTTAAAAAATACTGAGTTTTTTGAAGCAGGAATAACTGTACGAGTAGGTGTTCAAAATAGACTTACGTTTAAAAAATATAAATGACTATAAATTACTATCCCGAGTTTTATATCACTTACAATACCAATTCCAACACGACTGGTAAGTCATTTATATTTTTTAAACATTAGTTGAGTTTGGACTCCAAAACTGACAATTATCCATGCTTAAAAAAACTCAGGATTTTATTTTTTAATCTCATCCACACCTACCATAAAACTGATGGCCTAATTTTGTGCCACCTACCACACCATAAACTAATGGCCTAACTTAGTGCCATCAACCTCAACAACTTTTAACACCTACCATAAAAACTGATGGACTAATTTTGTTGCCACCATCCTCTACATCTTTTTCCATTACTATCCCTCACCCTCCATGCAATAAATAAAAAAAACTCTCTCCTGACATACCAAGAATTTTAACCCACTTCTTCCTACCCCTCCCTTTCATAAGAAGCACCCAGCAACCTCCTGATCTTATCTTTCCGAACAAACTACAATCCTCTGATCTTTCCCCCTCCACTGTCCATGATAGATATCCTCTGACCAACCAAATCTTCACAAAATTTCCCTCCCCCTGAATTCATCACCAAACTCACTTTCTCTTCATTGAATACAAATGTATGTACCATGTTTTGAATGAACTAAATATATCTCTCCTACATCTACTTGTTTGAGTTATTATTTTTTGTCCACTTTTCCTTTTTCCTTACCTCATACTGTTGGATATTTACTCTAACCCTCCTATCTTCATATATATATATATATATATATATATATATATATATATATATATATATGGTGTGTGTGTGTGTGTGTGTGTGTGTGTGTGTGTGTGTGTGAAGAAAATGAAGTGAATCCGACGGTATGTAGTATATTAAGAAAGATTGAAAAAAAAACACAGGTTTAAATGAGTTAAGTGGTGAGTTTATTGGCCGACGCTGTAGTGTTTCGATCTATTAATTAGATCATCTTCAGGGCATCTGTTGGTATATGGAAGGTAATAAGAAATTTTTTATCACAGAATAACGAGAAAAGCGAGTGATAGCCCTTGTTTATCACTCTGTTTAAAATTTGAAGTTTGAAAAAAGTTAATATAGAAGATGATCTAATTAATAGATCGAAACACTGCAGCGTCGGCCAATAAACTCACCACTTAACTCATTTAAACCTGTGTTTTTTCAATCTTTCTTAAAACACTATATATATATATATATATATATATATATATATATATATATATGTGTGTGTGTGTGTGTGTGTGTGTGTGTGTATTGTTGCATACCCTTTCTTACTTCTTACTTCTGGTCGTATTTTCTTCTGGTCGGCTGCTATTCTGATCGTCTTTGGTATATCTTCTAACATCTTGACTTGGTCTGGTCTAGCGTCTCGGATCTGCTAAGGTCTGGACTTTCTTTTGCTACGTTCTTGCTGGCTGGTCGTCCTGGATTCATTTCTTAGTCTTGTTACTAAGACATTCATCAACCTCAAGACATATTACTTATACAAACTTTTATTTCCTTAACTATACATTTCATGTAACAAAATATCTGACTAACATAGCGCGCGTGAGTTCCAGTTTTAGGCAGGACCTAAAATGGCCGACCGCTCTGCCTGACGCCTAACTGAAAACTGGGGACCAAACAGGTCCCACGTGACTTCACCTATTTTGGCGGGCTTCTGTAATTTTCCATTGAAGGACCCGGCCATGATATGAAAAGGGTCATCCCCTCAGAATTATAGGGGACCGACAATAATCTTATGCTACCGCATACATTATGTAACAGTATAAGTCATGTCAAAAAGTATCGAACCTGAATCTGTGTCTACAAATTTAAAATTAATAAAGACTGAAACGTTTTTTTTTTCAAATTAGTTCCCAAAGTATTCAACACACTTGAGTGAGTTTTGGTATTCTAAGCTCCTCTCAAACAAGAAGTTTCAAAGGATATTAAACTGCGTCGTAGTCTTTCTTTAATGGGGCCCACGTTTTAAAGTACTCTTTAGATAAAATTACTTTTTAAGAAAGAAGCATTAGATAAACGTGGTAAATATGCACTTTCTTCGTTTGTATTATTTGGATTATTCGGACTATTGTCCTCATCTTTATTGCCCTCCGGTCTTCTTTGGGTATTTCTAGTCGGACTCGGGAACTTTCTCATCCAACTTGGGTAGCCTTCACGGAACTTTAATCAAGAAGATTCCCAATTTCGAAAAGAATGTTCCCGAGTTCGATGAGAAGGATTCCAAGATCGTGGAGTTCGAGACGGTTTCCGAGTCCGACCAGAAATACATGAAGAAGGCCGCAGGGCACATCGGCCGAAACGTTGTGCAGATAACAATAAAATGAGGACACTAGTTTGAATGATCCAAATAATAAAATTATCAAGCCTCATCTAAAAAATTCAGAGAAATTGAATTTGCTTCATGTTAAATTTCCATTCTTAATACTAGTACAAAATGAAAAACACCCTCCGGGTGATGTAAAATAAAACAAGACCAAAACCAAATCCACCATGTACAGGAGGCCAATTTTTAAGCGGAATCTAACAGATTTGAATTCAGATGGTTCCTTCTCCTAGACCGGTTGCCATAACAAGTTTAAAGAGTCGTGCGGATTAACACATACATTTTTCATTGAGTATTAGCACTATGTGAAATGCAAACAGATTCGACCTTGATTTGAACTCGTGTCGCCGTGTCAATTTGTCAAGGTGACAACCATTACACCACAGTCATCTTCAGGCGGAACAAGGCTGCTTTGACTTTAATCTCCAACTAAAGTGGCTAAAATTGCATTAGATGAAAAGTTCATGTTGTTACATAGTTGTAAGGTAGCCTACGAATTATGTATGAAGTGAAGTTAGATTTTTGAATTAAAGTTTGTTGAAAGTTCAAAACTTTTTCTTGATTTCCTGACTATTGCTAAGGAAAGGCGTGTGAAAAGAAATGAAGTTAGTTTAAGCAGATTTCGGCTGTGAGTCAGCGGTTCACGCTCCTAAGATGCCAGCATGGTTAGTAAATTTCGGGGCTCTGTGTTCTTAATAAAGTCTATAAAAAACAACAAAATCTTGTGTAAATATTCAACATGGAATTAGCACAGACTGCCCAGTTCAGAGGAAGAATGAATCAACCCAGAGAAGATGTCAGCGACAAGTAAGTGCAAGCAAAAATGTAGAAACCCCATATCCTCACATCTCTACTCTCTCGCCATTTATATACCCTATAGGTAAAGGGGTATATAACAATGTAAGGATGCCATATTTTCTGAAAATAATTTGTTTAGCCAAGGGGACCCGTACCCTTTACTCTCCCATGGAAGACACGTATCGACAGCAAAGGGGTCTATGGGGTTAAAATAAACCTTATTTGGTTACATTCCAGGAGAGAATCTTTGTCAGCCAGTGAAATTTTCACCGACCTTGGTATTTATGTCTCTATCTCAGTCTGTTTTCATTTATCAGAGTCAATAGTATATATATATATATATATATATATATATAGAGAGAGAGAGAGAGATAGATAGATAGATAGATAGATAGATTGTGCGGATTTGTGTTTTTATGAATGGGACATACTAATAGGTATTTTGAACAGAATGCGTCGGAATCCATCAACCACTTACACACACATACACACATGCATATATATATATATATATATATATATATATATATATATATATATATATATATATATAGTTGTGTGTGTATGTGTGTTTTGTGCCTATGTATGTGTGTGTGTGTGTGTGTGTGTGTTAGTGTATGTGTACGTGTCTGTGAGTGTCCACTCAGAATATTAGAGAGAAAGGGACTATAAGTGGGTGCTTATGAATGTGTTTATTGATTTGTATTTTACCAATACGCATAGTAATCCATTTAACACATACATATATATATATAATATATATATATATATATATAATGTGTAAAAGAAAAATCCACACATTATATATATATATATATATATATATATATATATATAATTGTGTGGATTTTTCTTTTTATGAATGTCCATACTAATCTGTATTTTAACAGTATCCATAGGAATCCATCAGCGACTAACACACATACACAGACGCATATATATATACATATATATATATATATATATATATATATATATGTGTGTGTGTGTGTGTGTGTGTGTGTGTGTGTGTGTCCATTCAGAATATTAGAAAAAAGGGATTAAATGTGTGTGCTTATGAATGTGTCTATTGATTTATACCAGTATGCATAGGAATCCATTTACAACTAACACACACCACACACACACATACACACACACACACATGTATATATATATATTGTGTGTGTGTGTTTTAATACATGTACATATATATATATATATATATGTATATATATATATATATATATATGATTGCATGTGTGTGTGTGTGTGTGTGAAAGTATGTGTGCGTGCCTGTGTGTTTGTGTGTATTCATTTGGACTATTACAAAGAGAGAGAGAGAAGAGAGAGAGAGAGAGAGAGAGAGAGAGAGAGGGGGGGGGTAAGAGAGGGGTATAGGCAGGGTGTTAGAATGCGTGAGAAATTGAAAGTAAAGCCAATCGAAAATGATAAGAAGAGGAGCAAGAAAAATAATCCCTTCACACGTTTTGTTTACACTGAGGGAAAAAAAATAATAAAGTGGTCACCTCCGGCGTCACGATGTTTTTGTTTTGTTTAAGCGATCGATTACGTACACCTCGGTGATTTTAACGGACGACAGACGCATATCGTATGCCACAGCATTGACAGTCAAACCAGCCTCCGCCCTCCGCCCCCCCCTGCATCCCTGTTCACTTCCACCATCGATTTGACGGCATTATTCGCAGCGCAGTTGAGGAAGCCGAGAAACGAACTTGATTGATTGGTTTTAAAGAACGGACGGCAGTTGATTGTGAGTCCGATGGGTAGCGGCTAGCGGGGAGCAGAGAGGGGAGAGCGGAGACCGAGAGCGGAGACCGGAGAGCGGGGAGCGGAGAGCGGGGAGTGGAGAGCGGAGAGAGCGGGAAGAAGTTGGGTAATATATTGCCAAGATCCATTTCCAACAGATTAGATTTTGCATCGTTCGACGATTGCGTAAGGAGGAGACAATCTGCACCCCCCCACACACACACACACTCCCCCCTGCACCACCATTGCGTAACAAGATTATGGAATTGCAGACTGTTTTAAACACACATCGAATATTTTTACCGGACTGTCAGAACGGAATTGTTTTTAATGAAACTGATATGTAGGTCTGCTTTTTCCTGAAATTGATAAAAATGCGTCTGTCTGTCTGTCTGTCTTTCTTATTTTCACTCACTCACTCACTCACTCACACACGCGCTCACCTTATATATATATATATATATATATATATATATATATATATATATAGAGAGAGAGAGAGAGAGAGAGAGAGATAGATAGATAGATAGATAGATAAAAGGTAATGAAAACACACAATATTGTTAAAATAAATATATTCTTATATTATAATACAAAAATATATTTACCCTACTGGTTACACGTCTATTAAATGCAACGTCTTAACCATACTACCTGCATCAAGGAATCCCTGTCTGGACTCTTAGATGAGCCCCCCCCCCCCCAGGAAGAGTCAATTTCTTTGTCCACACCGTTTGTGTTTAATGTTAACCCTTCACCCGACTGAATATTTAATTCGTAAATTGCAACACGAGACGTTTAAATTCATTTTTTTTTTTAAATCTGAAACTTACATTTTTCTATAAATGTTGAACATGGTATACTTTCGTGCTATTAATTCAACCAAGAAACTTGTACAGTCAATCCATCGAGTGAATCTTATGTCCGTCTGTAAAAATTAATAATTTGAAGGCAATTACAATGCGTATAAAAAATAAAAACAAAAAGATGTTATTTTTGTCTTATCGATTTCAAAGTATAAAACTTTATCTTCAGAGATGAATATCAGAAATGTACGTGCTTAATTTTTTTTTTGTGTGTGGTTATATTTTTTCCTTTTTTTTTCTTTTTCTCTTCTTTTTCTTTCTTTCTCCCACTTTCTTTTTTCTTTATGTTATGAATGAAATGGGCGAATAACTGTAATTTCTTATTTTTTAATATCTGTTGATATTTTTATATCATTTTCATTGCTAATATTGAACAATATTTCGATTTATAAAAAAAAGCATCATCAGAGCATAATGATAATTAGGTCCGTTTTTAGATGTAAATGTTTTTTAATCCGGACTCATCGAGAGAGAAGCAAATCGAAATATTGTTCAATATTCGCTATGAAAATGATATAAAAATTTCAATAACGTTTCATAGATTATTGTTTCATTAAAGTTTCATTAATTGTTTTTTGTTTCATTAATGTTTCATTAATTCATTTTTAATTCATTAATGTTTCATTATTGTTTTTTTTTGTTTCGTTAATGTTTCAGTAATTGTTTTTTGTTTCATCAATGTTTCATTAATTGTTTCTTGTTTTATTAATGTTTCATTGATTCTTTTTTGTTTCATTAACGTTATATTAATTGTTTTTTGTTCATTAATGTTTCATTAATTGTTTTTTGTTTCATTAATGTTTCATTTATTGTTTTAGGTTTCATTAAAGTTACATTAATTGTTTCTTTTGTTTCGTTAATTTTTCAGTAATTGTTTTTGTTTCATCAATGTTTCATTAATTGTTTTCTTGTTTTATTAATGTTTCATTGATTCTTTTTTGTTTCTTTAACGTTATGTTAATTGTTTTTTGTTCATTAATGTTTCATTAATTGTTTTTGTTTCATTAATGTTTCATTTATTGTTTTAGGTTTCATTAAAGTTACATTAATTTTTTTTTTTTCGTTAATTTTTCAGTAATTGTTTTTTGTTCCATCAATGTTTCATTAATTGTTTCTTGTTTTATTAATGTTTCATTGATTCTTTTTTGTTTTTTAACGTTATATTAATTGTCTTTTGTTCATTAATGTTTCCTTAATTGTTTTTTGTTTCATTAATGTTTCATTGATTCTTTTTTAATTCATTAATGTTTCATTATTTTTTTTGTTTCGTTAATATTTCAGCAATTGTTTTTGTTTCATTAATGTTTCATTGATTCTTTTTGTTTCTTTAACGTTATATTAATTGTTTTTTGTTCATTAATGTTTCATTAATTGTTTTTTGTTTCATTAATTTCATTAATTGTTTTTTTGTGTTTTATTCATGATTCTTTCTTGCTTTCATCTTCAAATCTTTATTTCATTTCACCCACTCTCATTTTCTTTAAATATCTTATTCTTTCTTTTCATTCTCTTCACCTATCTCAGTTTGACTTACTACCAAAAGTCATTCTCCAAATTTCTTTCAAATTTGTTTTCTCTCCTTCTTATAAAGCCCTTTTATTTCCTTTTCTTTTACACATTATTTTATTTCCTTTCCTTCCTTCCACAGCGTTTGTCAATCACGACCTTTTAAATCCAACTCAACACTGAAAAATAAAAAAAAGAAAGAAAAATAAATTCTGCACCGTTGACAAAATGCAGACAACATGTCGCCAGTTAGATTTTGTAAAAAAGAAAAAAAAGAAAAAAAAAGCAACCAGTCCACAAGTACTGATAAAACACCACTTCCCTGTCTGCCTTTTTTGTTTTTGCGTTGTTCCCATTCTTGACATTCCATTATCGTCTCCATGCCCAAGACAATAATCCCGTTGATTGTAAGCCCCGTCTAGACATGTGCCTCTAATCAATAGTAAAAGCGATCTATGGCTTGGCGGCAATCCGGTCAGTAGTCTCACACCATCAACGCAGACTCGGCTATCATATCTACACCCGACTACAAAAAAACGATTCTCTGACTTGCAGCTTAACAGCATAAATAAAAGATGAATAGTTCTAAGAATGTCGAAAGGCGTGCCCTGTTGTACAGTGGATATATGGAAGCGATTAAGTCTTATCTAAAGTAAATAAAACAGAGACATCACAAAAAATACGATATTATTATTGGTTGGAGGCGCGTGGGTCTAATGATTAGAGTCTTAGCAAAATGGACTCGTCGACCCGGGTTCAAATCACACTATCAACGCAGACTGGGCTCTTATACCTACACCCGGAATAGTTTTTCGGCTACTTTAGAGCATTCTAACGCTAATGCTCTAACAAAAGGATGTTCAATGGACTCGTCGACCCGAGTTCAAATCACACTATCAACGCAGTCTGGGCTATTATACCTATACCCGGAATAGTTTTTTGGCTACTTTAGAGCATTCTAACGCTAATGCTTTAACAAAACGATGTTCAATGGACTCGTCGACCCGAGTTCATATCACACTATCAACGCAGACTGGGCTATTAGAACTTTACCTGGAATAGTTTTTCGGCTACTCTAGAGGCCTAAGAAACGATGTCCAATTTTTGTTATACGAGGGCAACTAATGTACAAATAAATAAAAGAGTTCTACGAATTTGAAAAGGCGTGTCCTGTTGCACAGTTGATATATGGAAGCGCTTAATTTCTATCTAAATTGATTAAAACAGAGACGTCACAAAAATACGATATTATTATTAGGTGAAAACGCTTCTATAACGTCGTAGAAGATAAACATGTCGTTGGAATATTTTGATATATAAGGTGTGCTATAATACACCACTTACATTTATAGACTAAGCAGAGTCACGTCGTTTAAACCTCAGCCAATTAACTGCCCGACTACGTGACTGGTTAAGTACTTAATCGGTGATATTGAGATACGTCATTTGCAATCATTGACGAAGGACCTACAAGACTGAGAGCACCAAGGAATAACCAAAGGATTCTTTACTAAGGATCGCGATCTGCTTAACAACAAGAATCTCTGCTGGAAAACGATCTTGCTTGAAGTCTAAATATTGAGAAACAAGTAGACAATTGATTACAATTAAATACAAATAAGTACTTGAATATATTGATATTGGATAGGAATTGCTGAAGCCATACGACTGTGTGCAATTTATTTCGATTGGATAGGAAATCTTGATATGAATTAAGTTTGTGTGAAAAACTCTTGAGAAAAAAAGAACTATATAAATCTACAACGTAAGGGATTTCTAAACCTCTAGGCAAAAGAAACCCCAAATCGATTGAAATGTCAATCAATCAATCAATCAGAGAGCGCGGTGGTGTACTAGTTAGAGTCGTAGGAAATGGACTCGTCGACTCCAAGTTCAAATCCTGGACGAAGTTATAGTTCACATATCGCTAATACCCTTGGGAAAGGTATGAATCCTACTACTCTCCCTCCAGCTATAGGTAAATAGTAGAGCATACTGGGCACTTTAACCTTGGTTAGGCAAGCTGGATAGGAAAGGGAAACTCTGAATTCAAACCTGTTAAACTTCGCTTGGTGTAGTCACTTCTAGAATAGGCTAAGTCCTAATTAGTGATATTTTTTCACTATTTTTTAAAAATAGTTACTAACTAGTAAAATATGTGCCCACCTGGGTGCAAATATTTAAGTTTTAATGTAATAAAATATTATATTAAATTGGAAAAACTAACAAAACTAAATAAGAACAAATATAAAATATTACACTTATTTTAATGTTGTTTTAATTTATTCTATGTAAAATTATATATAGGATTACTTTTAATATGTTTCAGAATAACATTATAGTATTAGAAATCAGTAACAGCAAATAATTATTTATTAAACCCAGTTTTGTTAAAATCAATATGCAAAGTATTCCCACCATAAACTATGTAAATCTGTATTTCTTAGAGATATATAACATAATTCAGGATTTAGTGACGTCAGTGGTCACTTATTTTTGGTTATAGACAGTTACATAATCTCCATTATTATCAGACTTAAAAGCCCCCATCGACAACCATTAAACATAATTCCAATTCATTTAAATTAATATATGCAATATTGAAATACGGTGAGGAAATTAAACCGACAATATGAGGAGAAAATATTTTAAAAATATAACAAACACAGGATGTTATGATTAGGGGAAATAATTTTGTGTGTCAATACTTAAGCATTTCAGTATATTATACCATTTGTCATTTGGTCGGTTAATCAAAAGAAAGGTGTTAAACTTCGTTCCTGCTTATATGGTCTGTAGAGAGGCATGTTTTAAGGATATTCCTTCTGCAGGTCAGGAAATATTTTTCTTCCTCCTTTTTTCTTCGTCTTCTTTCTTCCTTCTTTTACTTTTTTGTCAATTTTGTCCCTAGGAAGCAGTGTTGTTTTAACTCTTAACCCCCCCCCTTTTGGGGGGCTACATTTTTGCCCAGTATTTTTCCATATCAATGGAAAAGGAACCAGCCGGTGTCGAGACCGGTCTGGAGGGGGCCAGCCCCGTTCCACCAAAAAACGGGGCTGCGCCGGACACAGAAGCGCGGACCAATGTCTGCCCATACCGGCCGGAGACAGATCCCGTAACGCAGGAGAAAGCAGACGCCCCGAAAGGAAAAAGAAGGAGGGGCAGAAAGGGCCTTGTGCCGGAACCAGCAAATGCCTGGAACCTCAAGGGGCACTGCTGAATGGCCAGCCCTTCCAGATACCTTGCGGGAGCTACTCCCCCAAAAAACCCTACAAAAGTAACAGCAAAGGCCCTGAGCCGGCCAAGAAAACCAACTGGAAACCGCCCCAGGAAGTTGAATTCCGGGAACAGGATCCAGAGCTTCACCGGTCCAATTGGACTAAAAAATATAGCGGTCTGTTGGAGGGGAACGAAATAAAGCCCCTCCCTCAGGCAGTGGAAGATTTGGAGCCGCGGACCCTCTCCTTTATCAGCACGGAGGCGGTCTCAAGAAGATTGATCGGCCTCACCAAGGAGAGAATGGTGGACATCTTGCTGGCGAACAAGATTCCTGCCCAACACATCAGCAGAAGAAGGTTCGCCACATGGGATGTCCTCTTTCCAAGCGAGGTCGAAGCAGTGAGGTCTGCAAAAAAAAGCCTCTTCCACAAGGAAGTAAAGTTACAACCCGAGTATCGGGGTGCAAGAAGGACCCGTGTGACACTCCACAGCGTCCCCGCAGCTGTGTCTGACGAGCAGCTAATGGCAATTCTCAGCGCCTACGGGGACGTGACAGCGAGTGGCACAAAAATAAACAGAGGTGTGCGGGTAGGCGAATCCACCTTCCTAATAAATCTAAAGAAGGAAGGATTCGACAGCCTACCCGACCTTTACACGGTAAAAGACCAGACCATCTCGGTTGTTGTGGAAGGGCGCAGACCTCCCTGCTGGAATTGCCGGCAAAAGGGGCATACTGCCAGAGACTGCCCTAAGAAAGCAGTAGTTAAAACAACTCCAACGTCATTACCAGCAGCAGCAGTAGCAGCAGTAGCAGTAGCAGCAGCAGCAGCAGCAGTAGCAGAGACAGAAAAACCTGCAAGCCATGCAGCTATTTCTACCTCCCCCGTGAAGGGCCAACCAATGGAACTAGTGGAGGCCGGATGCACTGGGGTAAAAAGACGTCTTTGTTCTGAGGGGGAGACGGCTGACCGTAAAATAGCGGTCAGCCGAAAAAAGAAAAAAGCCCTGACCGTAGACCCTGACACGAATACAGTGGCAAATCCCACTACAGACACCACACCAAAAAATTCCAAAACTACCCAACCCCCTAAACCTTCATCCCAGCCCTGTGATTTGCATACACAAAGTCCCGACAACACTCCCCCTCTACACAAGAAACAGTAGCAGAAGGATCTCCATCGCGATTAACATCGAGATCGATTTCCCCTAATAGACAATCCCATCTACGGAGCAGGAAACGTGACCTGTTTCCAGAAAACCTATGCCGAGTGGGGCTCGATCAGGTAGACAAATACCTGACATTACAACAAAAAGAGCGTGGGCCCCACTCGTGCAACTGGACTCCGTGGATGGCAAATCAACCAGCAACCCACTGAACTTTAGGGATGCACCCTTAGTTACTACTTTCATCCGGGAAGCCAGTGGCCATGCACTTGGTGTGTGGCGCACAATTGAGGCGGCCGAAAAAGCCTTTCCGGGCATGAAACTAGTTAACAGCTTCAAAAACATAAAACCAAAATGTAAGGGAAGGGTCCCCATTTTTATGCACCCTTCATTTTACAGGGCTTTAAAAATCAAGTATCCCCAGGATGTCGGCGGTATTGCCAGAACAGATACCGTTACCAAGGAATTGGGTAAGGGGAATCTTGGACAAACCGTCGGCGTCCTCACCCGAGAAGACTTCCTGCCAGTGTGGACACTGAATAAGGTAAGCACCAATGACTCTTCTTCTTGCTAGTATAAATGGGAGGGGTTTGAGGGACCCTTCAAGCGCTAGTCGTTTGAGGGAAGAACTCAAGTCTCTTCGCGTGGATGTTGCTGCAGGTCTATTCAGCATTCGGTGATTCAGGCAGTCGGGGTGTGTCCCTGCTAGTTAAAAGCAGTCTGGGGGCGGTGACTGACGTTGTTTATGCTGGCGCAGGCGGCAGGCTGATTGTGGCCGATATTGCCGTATCAAGCAATAAATTCCGGGTAATCGCGGTTTATGCGCCTAATAGCACTGTGGAGAGGAAATCCTTTTGTCGGCAGTTTGGGCAGTACATGGCGTATCCTGGACGATTAATCTTAATGGGAGATTGGAATGCGATCCTTGATCCCAAATTAGACCGGACGGGACGGGGAGCTAGCGGGTTGGCGAGGTGTGACAGCGCCCTGTGCGATCTAATGGCCGAGTTCGATCTGGTCGACCGGTTTCGGGAATCACATCCAGGGCAGGAGATGTGGACATGGACGAATAGCTCGCCCTCTGCTCCAATTAAATCATATTTGGACAGAGTGTTAGTTAGAAGAGCCGATGTTGACTTTTAGATTGTCCTGTGTTCCACCTATATGCGAAGAGTGACCATAAATTGCTTACTGTCACTCTTCGCTTAAGCGATAGGCCTAGGCTGGTCTCTTACTGGAGTTAAATACCTCAGTGCTGGGGTATGTGACTACCGTGAGAGGCTGGTTTTACTCATTAAGCGGGCGTTAGTGGGGGCGGTTATTGGGAATAGATGGTGGGCTGACCTTAAGTTTAGAATTAGGGACTTCACTATCAAATATTGCCAACGGCTTGCCCTAGATAAGGCAGCGAAAGTGAAGGCCATAGAAGATAAAATTTCCCGGGCGGTGGATGGGGGGATCCCCTAGCCTTAGGTCTAGCCAGAGGGGACCTTGAGCGTGAGGCTAGCGAACGCTATCAAGGTTGTATAGTTAGATCTAGGCTAGACAGAGTGTCCAACAAAGCCGTGAAATTGGACGCAGGATTGCGTCAGGAAGATTTCAGAAGGTTCCCGGAACGATACATCGACATGGTTGTAACCCCGGACGGGCACAGCCTTTGTGCAGGTCGTAAGATGCGGGAAGCCTTCCGTGCGCATTTCCAGGAACGATTTACTCGGTTGCCGAACCTCCCGGTGCAGGAGTTCCACAACTATTTAGCCGACTTTCCCCACCTTAGGGAGGCGAAAGCGGCTAGTTGTGAGGGGAGGATTACAGACTCTGAAGTCCGTAATGCGTTGAAGCAGGTCGGCCTCAACAAAGCTCCAGGACTGGACGGTTTACCCTACGAATTGTACTTGAGGTTGTCGCACATTTTTGTCCCAATTCTGACGGATGTGTTCAACAATTGGTTTGCCTTGGAAGCAATCCCAAAACGCATTACCAAGGGCGTGATCACATTGCTAAAGAAAGGTGGCAGGAATGTTTGGGAGGGCTTAGATGATTACAGGCCCATAACTCAGAGTTAAAGATTTTAGCCCGGGTCTTAGCGAACCGTTTGCGGAATGTTGTCGGTGATCTGATCGGACTAGAACAGAACTACGCTGTGAAAGGAAGATCGATACAAAACAATTTGCATTTGGTACGCATGATCCTAGAGGGGATAAAAGACGACAATTGTGCCGCGCTGATCAATTTAGATCAGTCCAAGGCATTCGACAGGGTGGACCACCGATTCCTGGAGACTGTTTTGGAGACCACCGGATTCAAACCGGAGTTCTGCAAATGGATCAAGATGCTGTACCAATCTCCTACGGCAGTGGTACAAGTAAATGGGAAGCGCTCGGCTGTCTTTCCGATTGAGCGATCTGTGCGACAGGGTTGCCCCCTGTCTCCTCTTCTCTATGTCCTCGCCTTGGAGCCCTTGCTCCGTAGGCTTAGAGACGAGGAGGCATATCCGGTCCTGCGCGGAATTGTTGTCCCTGGCCCCGTGAAATCCAAGGTATCCGCGTACGCCGATGATATCACCGTGTTCGTGTCATGCGTTTCGGACATAGAAGCGGTGAAGAAGGCGCTTGCAAGGTACGAACGAATCACTGGGGCAAAGATCAATTTAGAAAAGAGCGAAGGTCTGCGGTTGGGAGCCTGGGCAGGATCCGATACTCTGCCCGGTCCCTTCCGCTGGAGTGACGGTCC
>CM042152.1:93592935-93620435 GCA_023376005.1 Doryteuthis pealeii
GGTTAGTGTCGTGGAAAATGGACTCGTCGATTCGAGTTCAATTCCGAGACGAAGCTGTTGGCATTTCACATAGCGCTAATACCCTTGGGAAAGGTATGATTCCATATATTCACCCTTCAGCTATGGGTTAAATATTAGGGCAGACTGGGTCCTTCAGCCTTGAGTAGGTATCCAGTCTAGGAGAGGGATAACTCTGAATTCAAAATTCCTGGGGTCGGTCGTTGATTGGGTCTGTGGCAACCCTTGATGCACCGATTCTTTCCTATCGACTATGCCAAAAAGTGTGCATGGTCCAACACAAGCCTTCACCACTATAAACAAATCCCTGTGTGGATGTTCATTGTATGAACAATCATACGTCGATCGACGGGAGAGTCCATCATATATATATATATATATATATATATATATATATATATATATATAGTCAATCATATTCAGTCCTGTGTCATCTCCGCGCCATCTACACACTGACTTTTTAGAAATGGAATTATACTGTTATAAACAAACTAGGCCACTAGGGAGTGCTCTATAGAGAGAGAGAGAGAGAGAGAGAGAGAGAGAGAGAGAGAGAGAGAGAGGTAGAGAAAAAAGTGTATCTAATACAGTATATTCATACATAAACTTGTGCATATGTGTTACGGTGTGAAATATCAATAATATGCATTATATATGATTACTTTCATATTTTGATGCAAAGGCATTTTAAGTAAAAGAAATGAAAATGAGGAAATTAAATGAATTCGATTGCTACATCTCGCAATTCTCCACGGCATTTAGTTTCGAGTTTTCAAGTAAATTTGTTTTGGGAATAGATACTCTATCAAATTAGAATGGATCGTATACTTCTGTTAAAATCTAATGGAATCGTACCAATTTCTTCAATTCCCGTATTGAGAAAGTAAGTTAGTTTTTGAATTGATAATATCTATCAGACTGGTTTAGATACTGCGACCTCATCGACTGGAAAACTGAATCCTCGAAATTATCCTGCTTTGATGACGTATATCGTATTTGACGGCATATAAGACACACGGGCATATAAGAAGCCCCCCCCCCCCATTTCAGCAGGTAAGATTCAGGATAATTTTTTAGTGTATTAAGCATGTATTGTTGAAAACAGTCTAGCTGTATCTCTGAATGTTTGAGATGAGGCTTGAAGATTAGTATTATCTGCGTTATTCGGACTATTGTCCCCATCTTCATTGTTATTTGTACAACGTTTCGGCCGATATACACTCCGGCCTTCTTCAGGTATTTCTTGTCGGACTCGGGAACCTTCTCGGACAACTCCTACCCCAGCTATGGTTAGCGGAATGAGAACAGGATACCCCCGTGGACTAAATAAAGGGTTAGCTTCAAAGTTTCATGATGGCTCCCGATTGCGACAAGAAAGTTCCCGAGTTCGAAAAGAAGGCTTCCGAGTCCGAGAATGTTCCCGAGTCCGACAAGAAATACCTGAAGAAGGCCGGGGGGCATATCGGCCGAAACGTTGTACAAATAACAATGAAGCATTACACAAGTAGAAATATGGCCGTATAAAATTAATTTCGCAGTATAGTCAAGCAATAAGCAATATAGGGTAGGTAAAACTACTGAACGGAGTGAGCATCATAGAGAAGATTAGCCTAGGCCTACGGGAGGTCTCAAACTGCACCTTACGCTGTAGAAGACGCAGGGCATTTTCTTGAGCCAAATTTTTTGGGAAAAAAGTGCGTCCTATATGCCGTCAAATGCGGTAATATTCACGGTTTGAAAAAAAACCCATTCGTATTAGTAGTAGTACTAGTAGTAGTAGCATCATATTTTACTATTATTTTTTTACGTCTTAGATATTTAGTTGATTGTTATTATGATTCACTCGGGTCGTCCATTTGCAAATACTAGTTTGAATAAAAATCGTGATTGAGTAGGTAAATATGACGGAGAACGAGAAAAGAAAAAGAGCAAGACATTGTCTTGCATGCCGGGATCGAACCCACATCCTCACACATGCAAAAACAGATGCGATTTAGACACTGGGCGGACGCGAGGTTCGACTGATGCGCCCGAATGTTTGGGTAATATGACCATAAATAACCAAAGCGAGAGCGTGGGGTGACAAGCATTCGCCCTACGTGAGACGGCAGTCAGTAAAAAAAGATTATTTTGACGACGACAACGGATTTTCAGCTGCTGGTCGAAGACGAAGATTTTGTTTACCAAAAGAGTTTGGTCTGCGAGAAGACGGTGAACTCGTTTCTTTTTTACCCCCCCCCCCGCCTCAGCAGGAAGCAGTTGACTCAAATATCTATTTCCCCCCCCCCCTCTGTTCCCCCTTCTATTGTAAAGAATTTGCCTAAAGAACAACTAAACAATATGCCTCTGGTGGGGCTATGTTACATAATCTATGCGGTTGCATAAGATTATTGTCAATCCCCTGTATTTCTAAAGTGATGGCCCCTTTTCATATCACAGGCGGGACTTTCCATAGAATATTACAGAAAGCCCGCGAAATACGGGAAGTCACGTGGGACCTGGTTGGGTCCTCAGTTTCAGTTTGGACGTCAGGCAGAGAAGATGTCCTGCCTTAACTGGAACTCACCTGCATACTCGCGTTGTGTTTAGTTACACGAAATGTTTAGTTAAATAAATAAAAGCTTACGAAAATAACACGGTTTTGTGGTTGGTGAATGTCTTGGTAACAAGACTGATCCAGAAGAAGAAATGAGTTAAGTGCGACCGACCACCAAGACAAAGTCCAGACGCTAGAAGAGATGTTAGAAGAGACGCTAGAAGAACTTAAGATATCAAAGACGCCAGAAGAAGAATAGAAGTAAGTAAGGAAAGAGGTATGCAACATCTGTCTTTACCGGCACTAAATATCTATATGTTATATACCTCTCTTACGTCTTACTCTGGTCGTCTATTCTTCTGGCCGGCTTGGTTCTTCTATCATCTATCTTGGTCTGGTATATCTTCTAATGTCTGGTCTTCTTGAGGATTCCGTGTCTGGTTTCTGTTGGGGATCACTCCTTATCAGAAGCCTTGTGTCATTGTTAGTTTTTAGTAATAAACACAAGACTTCGATTTACGATGATGTTACTTTATTCGTAGATCCCCAGACCAGACAATCTGCGCAGTGAGACTCACATCTTGCTAGCTTCGCTTCTATCTTCTAACTCTAACTAACTGAGTTGCTTACCCCTTAAACCGGAAGGGGGCTTTCTATCGGGGTTCCCGGTTCTCACGGTCTATCCCGCAAGGCAAGGTCAGAGTGAGGTCAAGCATTGTCAGTCACTCTCAAGGCCATCAGCTGCACTAATATGATTTCTACACTATTGTCATAATCATTAGGAAACTAATGATTATGTAACACATCTAGATTCTTGTGGTTTGAGATTTCTTTGACTGTAAATTCTTCTTGATATAAGAATTGCTACACAAAATGAAAAAACTCCCGACGTATATGACGGTGAATCATATGCAAGGCTGTTTGTGCGTTTTCAAATCCGCAAATGTTAGATTAATATTAATTTCATGGTCTGGAGAACATTTTGGTTGTTTTGATAGATGACGAAAGAAAGAAAATATAATGATGTTCGTCAAATAAAATACTTCCTAAAAATCGTCTCATAAAATCTCTTGTGAACTATTTCAGGCTGGATAGCTAAACATACACGGAGTCGAAGAAAAGCAGTCCTAATTAAAAACCCTAGAAAGAAAATCGCCCTTGGGGCGATGTAAAAATCAATTTTTGAAAGATATTACCTGAGAGGGTTGGGAGTTGGAAATTCAATGTTAGAAGGTTTGTATCATAAGTATGTGAAATTATTAAATTTATTAAAGGAGTTGAAATTAAATCAATTTGAAATGGAAACTTACTTTTGTCAGCTTCAAATAAAACGTTGCGTGCATATGTTAATGTGACAGAGAACACGAGGTGAGTGGCGAGCATGAAAACTTGTTGTATTCTCGAAGAAAGCGAGCTAGGCTTTGCTTGGCGTGTAGGACTGACCTAGGATCGAACCCGCGTCCTCCAGAATGCGAAAAGGCGACACTTTGGCGCGGGCACCGGAATCGAGATGCCACAGTCCCGTAAGTGAACACCAGATGCCCGGGTGATAGCTGCAGTCATTCCTGCAACTGGGATTGAGTTGACAGTCCGGTATATGAAGCACAGACGCCCGGATGATAGAAGCAGACCTGTGTATAGATAGAAGGAAACACCCAGAAGCGGGGAGTGCAGAAACGAGTATTACTACGGTAGCTGCTAGAGGATTTGACAAAAACGATGAAGACGACGAAAAAGAAGAACAAGAAGAACAAGAAGTCGGTGTTTGCAAAGAGAAAGTTTAGTTTTAACGCGAAAAAAAGAAAATCTTTATTTGAATAACGAAGTAATTTGTTTATGATTACTATCAACAGAACAATTGTTTATTTGATAAAAATCAGATTCGAAAGGAATAACAATTTGTCATAATTTGAATTTTAGAGTCAATCGGGAGTTTTTATATTCTGTGTAGCAATTCTGATACTAATTTTGTAACAAGAAGAATTGGTCGTCAAAGACAATCTCAAACCACTAGAATCTAGATCACCAGAGGCATTATTGTTTATTTGGTTTTGGCGCAAATTCTTCACCTACTCAGACACGATTTTTATTCAAACTAGTATTTGCAAACGGACAACCCGAGGGAATCATATTAAAAATGTATTTTATTTCGTACTAATACCCATGAGAAAGTGATGCTTCCATCTCTTCTTCCTGGCTATGGGTAAATAATAACACAGACTGGACTCTTCAGCCTCTTTAGCCTATACAATCAGCATAGGAGAAGAAAAAAAACCTGAATTCAAACCAGCTGCACCCCGCTTAAAATAATTGGCCATTTCTCACCTCCTTTCACATGGAGGAGGGTTGAGTAAATATATCACATAATTCATAGGTAGCTTATGAATTATGTAAGTACTGTAGTTAGATAAATGGTGAATCAGAGTTCTTTAGATTCAAAATAACGGGTGTCGATTGGAAAATTACCTAACCGTTAGGGTTATGATTTATCTGTGGTGCCATTCCGCTTGACCTCTCAAAAAATGCACCAGTAGAGGCGTGAGAGTGAGGTTTTAGTTTTTAGATTAGTTGCGACCAGAAATTCAGAGTGAGCGGATGTTGTTTCTCAATCCGTGTGGGTCATGGACTGGGAATTTTGTTTAATAAACACTTAAAGAAAAACCAACAAAGTCTTTGTTGATTATTTCAAACAAGAATGCACAGATACCCATCCAGTAGTAGGATGAAACCCGGAGAAACAGACCCACAGAATCAGCCCTGAAGAATATGGCTGCCGACGAATTAGTAACAGGAGCAAGCAAAAGAGTTAACAAGAACCCCCAATATCATATCTCCTACTCTCTCTCTCTCTCTCTCTCTCTCTCTCTCTCTCTCACACACACACACACGTTTATATACCGAAGTAAAAGAGTATATAAAAAAAGTCGACGGGGCGGCCTAAAGTCGGTATCAGCCAGTCAGCGAGGGAGTCTATCACCTTTTCAATAGCGCTAGACCAAGGAGATTGTTTTGGCGTCTGAGGTTGTGCACCACACCTACCATCAGCTCCTTACTTTACCGCACAGATCCGTGCTACTCATACGCTGAGTTGGCGAGGACCGGTATCGAACTAAGAACCTTGTGGTTTCTAGCCGAACACTCTACCGACTGAGCTAACCAATACAAACAACTAAGCAAATGGTTTCCTTTGGTCATATAAGTAAGTAAAATTGTCGGGGTGGCCTAAAGTCGGTATCAGCCAATCAGCGAAGGAGTCTATCCCCTTTTCACTAGCGCTAGACAAATAAGATTGTTTTTGCGTCTGGGATGGAGCGCCACACCTATCATCAGCTCCTCACTTTACGACACAGATCCCAGTGCTACTCATACGCAGAGTTCGCGAATTATTACTGAATCGTGGGTTGTTTTCCCACAGGATGTCCTATTAAAACCCCCACGTGAAAAAGACATTGTGCTGATCCAGCCACTCCACAAGGAAACTTTATATCTACTATTTAAAACATTAAATACAAAAAAAAATCAATGCTGTTATAATTTAAATTTTATTTTTTAATTATCTTCACGAATATAAATCAAATATTCATTATTTTTGCTAAAAAAACAAGATATGATGATAGTGAATGTTTATATATATATTTAATTTGTCGTTAATTGTTTTATTTTCATAGTCTCCTCAGGACGTACAAACATACCAACTGTCCTTATATATAGACTATCAGCGCCTATCCGACGTCGCATGGGTAGAGGGTTCTTTTTTAAAGATAGTCCCGCAGATCCATTATTACTGAATCGTGAGTTGAATCCTCGTGGGAAGCCCCATTTATATCCCTATGTAAAAAATGAATAGACCTTGCATTGGTCCAGCTACTATGAAAAGAAATGTTAATGTCTACTATCTAAAATATTAAATGAAAACAAAATCCATGCTGTTTTCATTTAAATTTCATTTAAAAAAATTATTTTCACGAATATTATAGGGATTGGCCCCTATATTTTTACGGCATGTGGAATTGAATTAGAATAATTATGTTTTCTTAAATAACTAGTTTTACAATTGTATGTCATGAGTTTAGAATTAGGTAAACAAAAGATAATCGAATGAATATTAGTTTAGAAATATTTTAACAACAATAGAAACAATGGTTTAAATTCCATTGGAAAATATGTATGCCATCGGAATGTACCAAAATCATTCGATATTGCATCATTGCAAATCACCTGATATTTGAGGAATATTTTAGCTTAATGATCACGTAGACAATTACAAAAGAGAATTATAAAAAGACCCTTTTAGCTGAGAGACAGACAGTGGGAGCGTACGCTCTTCCCGACTCGACAGGGAGCTGATGCTCCTAACTTGACAGTAGGAGCGAAAGTTCTCCCCCAACATCGACACAATGGGGAAAGTCGCTGCCTGAAGACACAAAATGATATATCAGGTTGGTCTCGTATTTTCGTTTCCAATTTTCTCTATCTCGTTCAAAAAATTTCAATCACAAGTTTCAATCACAGACAAAACTGCTACAATGTTGACACAACCAATCGCACAAATATAAACAATACATGTCACACTTGTCACACACAACTACGTACAGACACATACAGTCTGCAACATCTCTGAAAGAACAATTGAATATACCAATTGTAAATGAATGTATATAAAGTTTGTTTCCTTTATCAATTTTATCTTCTTTTGTTTTCTATGGAAACTTCATTTCCGTAGTCTTATACATATAAATTGTGGGGACCCATAACTTGGATCTTCTTCAATCCTCAACTACTCCTCACTCACCAAACAAATAGGGTCCCAACAATATAAATCAAATCTCTATTATTTTTGCTCAAAAACCAAGCCCTGGTGATATTTAATGTGTATATATATTTACTTTGTTGTTAATTGTTTTATTTTCGAAGTTTCACCGGACATACATATACACACAACTGTCCTTTATATATACTAGCAAATATATGCACCCTCCGGGTGCAAGTATTTAAGTTTTAATGTAATAAAATATTATGTTGACTTAGAAAGGCTAATGAAACTAAACAAGATGCTGATAAAAAGTTTTAAAACAGAGGGGGAACAACTGAAACTTGCTTTTTCTTCACTCGCGTGTTTCATTGCTAAATTTTCCTAATTTAACTATTTAGTTAAATTATGAAGTAAAGAATAGAATTACTGTTAATATTGTTAATGGATTTCTTTTAAGATTTTTTATCATATTCATTAAGATAAAACCAAACAATTAGAAATCAATAATACTAAGCACATATTTATTAAAATCAAATTTTTGATATCAATATGCAAATTAACCTTCCCATTCACACTGCAAACCGTCATTTTTTGTATATATAAATACACTTGCATGTTATTAGTATATAGATATGGTCAACAGTGGCTTCGGCCTCTGGACCATTGCTATAATTAACGGCGTCGATCCCAGGGGGCCATCCCCCCAGGCAACACCTGTCCCCTTGATTTAAAGGGACAGGGCTGGGTTTATTGCCCAGTGCCTGAGGCGCCCCCTTGATGGGGAATGCCGATGGGATCGACGCAATTTTTCACCCGCCACCCCATGAGCTTCGGTTTGTGGGTGGTCCCACGTTAATAGGGCCTTGTGCCTGACCCGTACAAGTGGAGTACGTGGAAAATATCATATAGATATGGTCAACAGTATTAATGATGTAAAACAATTTTATTAATTATTGAGGTTTAAATATGAATAAAATTATGGAGAGTGTGATGTAAATAACTAAGGGAATTTTGACTCGATTAGTAATATAGTTTCGGTTACAGACAGAAAAACACACAATCTCCATTATAATAAGATATAGAAGATAGATTGTTTTTCCCCAGCTCGTTGTATTTAATATTAACATTAACAGATTTTATGAGAGGATGTTCAGAATATACTTTATTAGACCGACATCTTTTCTTTCTTTTCTCATAACATTTAACGACGAAAATGTTCTCCAGACCTTAAAATTAATGTTGATTTAAACGGTGTGAATTTGAAAACACGAAACAGGCTTCCGTTTAGAGTTAATATCGTATTCTATAGCACAGATACTTCCTCTTATGATTTAGCAATTTTTAAAAATTATTTTGTTAATGATATTCAGTAGCAGTCATAACTCAAATCTCCCAGCTCACCATTTGTATTGTGACTAGTTTAATCACGACGCCATTTGTTGTATACCCTTCTCATTACTTCCTTACTTCTATTCTTCTGGCCGTATTTGGAATCTTATAACATCTTGTCTTGGTCTGGAATCTTCTAAGGTCTGGACTTTCTTGGGGACTTCGGGTCTGGTCTTCTATTGGGGATTTCTCTTTATCAGAAGCCCTGCGTCATTGTTAGTTTTTAGAGGTAATAACACAAGACTCCGACTTGCTTTGATCTTACTTTATTTTTAAATCCCCAACCAGACATCTGCGCAGATTAAGACGGGAGCGCGTGTAACGCGACTTACCCTTCCGTCGAGCTCGGCGGCTAGTCTCTAACTGACTGAAACTTACTTACTATCTAAACCGGAAGAGAGGGTCCTCTCTACCGGTTCTCACGGCTATACCCGGAAGATAGGGCAAGGACTGAGGTCAAGCTTGTCATTCAATCTTCAAGGCCGTCAGCTGCACTTAAAACGCCATCTCGTTTTCTACACTATTGCACATAAATATTAGGTATCTAATAATTATGTAACACATTTTCCCTACAGTAACGACTGTCTAATTATTTATTTATTTTAAGCATTTTAGGGGATTTTGTTTTTTTAGTAGACAATTAGATATTCAGACTTTCCATCTTTTCACAGATACTTCCTCTTATGATTTAGCAATTTTAAAAATTATTTTGTTAATGATATTCAGTAGCAGTCATAACTCAAATCTCTCAGCTCACCATTTGTAATGTAACTAGTTTAATCTCGATGCCATTTTCCCTCCAGTAACGATTGTCTAATTATTCATTTTTCAAAACCATTTTAGGGGATTTTGTTTTTTTTAGTAAACAATTAGATATTCAGACTTTCCATCTTTTTGTTCTTTTATCATAATATTTTAAGACTTGAACATCCTATGGGTTCTTGAACAAAATGAAAATTACTTTACTATTGACTCCAACTATATCTATTAACTTTAGCGGAATCAGGCACAAGGCCAAAAAAATGCAAGTTTTAATTTATTGGTTTTAACGACATTTCAACACGGTTCAGCTTAACTTAGGTATGAAGACGCGTGGTGTAAATGGTTACGTGGGTATATTCGCAGAGTTCCGTCCCGGCCTTCAGCCTCGAAAACCGCTAGCCAGTAGGTGCTATATATATATATATATATATATATATATATATATATATATATATATATATGTGTGTGTGTGTGTGTGTGTGTGTGTGTGTGTGTGTGTGTATTTGAGCAGCATTTTTCATTTATGCATGTTGAATTAAACAACAGACACATCTGTTTAACAATTTTATTTGCGATTTTTTTCGAGTTTTCTGGCCAACTTTTTAATATTTGGGTTGAATTCATGGATAAGTCCACCAAAGATCATATCCCGAGTACTTTCGGAACTTCGAAGCACCATCATCAGGGGTGATGTGCTCCAGTTCTTCAAACTATATTAATGGATATGAAGGCTGGAAGGAAGAGAATTGAATGAAAAAGTGTTATAGGCATTTTAAGATGTGAGTACTGCATTGGAAATCAATTATGTTTAAGGATGGTTTATATTCTTTTATGTATAAAGCTTCTAGTATTTGGAGTTTTTGTTTATTTTTTTTGGGGGGGGGCAGAATGTGTGTATTTTCCGTTAAGATATTTCGGAGTTGGGGGCATGAATGTAATTTTATGTGCTGTGAAATATATATATATATATATATATAAATGCATATATATTTATGTATATATATGTATACATATATACATATATATATATATATATATATATGTATGTATATGTATATATATATACATATATATATGTGTGTGTGTGTGATATATATATATATATATATATATATATATATATATATATATATATAATATATGGTCAGAATTATCCTGAAGAACCCTTCAGTTGAAACCTAGGTAGATAGTGTCTGACTCATGTAGGTCCTTATAATCATGCTCTACTAAATGTATTGAGCACTTTTTACAACTTAGAAAAATACCCTGTTTTCTTTTCTTTTGCTCATTACATACGATGATGATTATTTTCAGAAAGTACGGATGTGCCGGGCTTTTCTTTTTAAATTTTTTTTTCCCCAGGTTTCAGTTTGAATTTTTTTAAAAACTGAATTACCTGGGTTTTTCTTCACTGGTAGAGTTTAGAAGTAAAAAATATAATATATATATATATATATATATATTATATATATATATATATATATAACAACGGGATAAGAAAGGAAGCAAACAAAAAATCTGCAACTGATCCAAGCATGTGGCCGGTAGAAGGAAAGTGTCTTACCAAAGGAGTAATCTACCTAGCATCAGTAACATCTACACAGAAACCGGACACTACTAAATACTATGTAGGATGCACGAAATCTGAATTTAAAACTAGATTCACAAACCACAAACACACTTTCTCTAATATTAAACGAAAAAATGCAACAACGTCAGCTAGCTACATTTGGGATTTAAAATATCAAAACATAACACCGATTATCAAATGGGATTTATTAAAAAAACGAGTGCTTGTCGTGGTCTGATGGACCCATGCTTCTTGTGTCTACAGGAAAAGTTAGAAATAATTAGATTCCCAAATAAAAATGACTTAATTAGTAAAAAGGATGAGTTCCTAGGAAAATGTATGCATAGATTACGCAATGCATTAGAATACCAATACGATAAAATTGATCAATAAGGGCATAATACAGTAAAATTATGATAAAGCAGTAACAAAGGAAAACTACTAGAAGAAATAAAGAAATAAAAAAAACCTTAGCCAAACTTCAGACAAACTGACCCCATAACAGTCAATAGAGTAAGTTGAAGATAGTGGTAAGGGGTAATAAAAGTATAATGTTACAGCGCACTACTACCCACGTAGGCCAAAATAGGAGGAGCTTAACCTCAACTACAAACTAGCAGCCCATTAAGAATAAATATCAGGAAGAATTAAAGAAATATCAGTCTAGCTATATAAAGTAACCGAAAATATCCACTCAATCCCCCTGAGGAAGGTGTTGGAGTAACACCAAAACCGCGGTCGGGAAATAACATCTTCTACGACTATTAATGCTCTATATTCACAATATATTGAGCCCTATTGGATTAACTACTTATGCTATGTTCACATAGTAGTACCCATAAATGAATATATATTACTATCATTTTAGTGTCATAGAGAGAACAAATCCTTTTTTGGGGTGGGGGAGAGATTTGGTTTCGAGCAGTTCTGTATTCTGTATGGTAGTCCTCTGAACAACATGATATGTGGCAATTTTATTGCTTCAAACTTTGATACACCTGATGAAAAATACTCCCCCCAAAATTCTCCATCTGTACAGCCATAATGATGGCTGAATTTTGTGGAACACCTTTCCATGAACTTCTGTTTTATCAAAGTTTGAGAACCAGAATGGCTGACAAATAACATTATTATCAGTATCATTTAGATTAGCATTCAAAGCCTTTTTTCTCCCTTCCTCTCTCTCTCCCCCTCTCTCTCTCTCTTTCCTCTCTCTCTCTCTCTCTCTCTCTCTCTTTCCCTACTTCTCCTTCCCTCTCTTTCTTTCTCTCTCTTTCTCTTTCTCTACATATCCTTCCCTTCTTCTCTCTTCTCTACTTTTCCTTCCCTCTCCTTCTCTCTCTCTCTACTTCTCATTCCCCCTTCTTCTCTCTCTCTCTCTCTCTCTCTCTCTACTTCTCCTTCCCTCTCCTTCTCTCCTTCTATCTTTCTCTACGTATCCTTCCCTCTTCTCTCTCTCTCTACTTATCCTTCCCCTCTCTCTCTTTCTCTACTTCTCCTTCCTCTTTTCTCTCTCTCTTTCTCTTTCTCTTTTTCTCCTTCCCTCTACTCTCTCTCTCTTTCTCTACTTTTCCTTCTCTCTCCTTCTATCTCTCTACTTCCCTTCCTCTCCTTCTCTCTCTCTCTCTACTTCTCCTTCCCCCTCTCACTCTCTCTCTCTCTCTCTTTCTCTAATTGGCATTCCTCTTCTTCTCTCTCTTTCTCTACTTATCCTTCCCTCTCCCACCCCCCTCTCTCTCTTTATTTTTTGTCTTCTAGAAACTGATATTTCTTTGATCCCATCAGCACATCCAGTTTTGACTGGATTATTTTTGTAATTTATTTCCCAAGCAAAGACAAAGCATTGATCTGCCGAGGCATTGATCAAAACTAGATAATATATGAAAAGATAAATTAAGCTCCCGCCCCCTAAGCCCTGATTATGAAAAGACAAAAGTGATTAAGAGCATAATTAAGTTAGCTGCAAGAATTAATACTCCTCAAATTGGTATATCGTTCTTTTCTAAGGTCATATTACAATTTGGGCGAAACTTTGGATCCATTACCTAAAAGCTATGAACTATTATTAAATGATGAGCTCAGTTTCCCTAATAATTATTAATTCTACTTCATCAAATTAGGAATGACTCTTCAAGCCAAATCAACCGCCCTGTCGGCTGGGGCGTTAGAATGCACCGACTGCACCTCTGCAGAGGGGTAAGACTCCCCCAATGGGGCCACCTGTTGGCCGTGGGTGGCCACCCGTGATGCTTAAGGATATAGCCCAGGTGGATGAGCAGTTCATGACATGCAATACTCCACTTAGGCCCTATCTTGGGGTAGACGGGCGGTCGGAGAGGCCCCCTCCGATCAATCGGCTGGTCACGTCAAGCCCTAGCACCTATATGATTTTCCCAACCCTATTGCCCTTATGGCAAGCCCCAACCCCTTTTTTATCATATGGGTGCTAGAAGGTGGTAGCTGCGGGTCTACATGTCCTGGGAATGACGTTAAACTCTATCTGATGGTGAGGTTACAGTTTTGGAGGTTTGGGGAATGTGGAGAACCCCTTCATCACCATTGCTCCCTGGTCCACTTTGACCCGGAGTGGTAGTAACTGTTAGGGTCCCATCTATGGGTTAAATAGAAACATGTATTTTTTTAAAAATTGTATTATCCATTAAGAATTCATTTATTTCAAAACTTTATCGGCATTAAATGACCCACTGAGGTTGATATGCCGTAAAGCAAAACAAACCAAATCAAGCCAAATCAATGACGCTCTCATCATTTAACAACCTGTATGCAAATTTGGAGATTCTCAAATTTTCTGATATGGTCCATTGTGAAAATATTTTGTTCATACATAAACTGTTCTACGATAAAAATGCCTATTTCTGGTCAGAATGCTTTTGCAGTTGACTTCACTCATCCTCAGGTCACTCGTGCTGACCAAACTGGTTTGTTTAATTTCCCTATCATCAACCCGGTTAGTGTTGGGCATAATTCGATTCGTTTTAATGCACTTAATTCTTGGAACACTGTTCAGTCGGTATTGTTTGATGAAGAAAAGGAAGAAAAGGTGAAGCTTGTTTCAGTAAATTATTTTGTCCTTAAAAAACTTTTGAAAAATCATTTTATTGCCTCTTATAAACAACAGATTTGCTTTTAGATTCTCACACGGCTAATTTGTCTCATGATATATATCTATATGTTTGTGTTGTCTGGTGTGTCTTGTATCGTTTCCTGTGAGCGTCCAAGGGTGGTCATGTCCATGGGCTTAGCTTCACGCTATTAGGCATGGCCTCCCTTCAATAGTAGTTTAACAAAAATAAAGTTTTTCTTTTACTTATTCTTTATAACTTGTACCTACTATTGATAGATAAATTTCTTCTATTCTCAATCACCCTTCAAGTAAGCAATGTAAATTTTACAGGGGTGCCGTAAGAATCAACCTTTTATTTATATTTTTTATTACTGTACATTTATTTAGAGTTATATCATTAGCAAACATTAAATTCAATTTTGAATTGATTAATCCACCTTTAAATTATTTCAATCTAAAATAAACCAGTGAAGATAGTATAATGGCACGCAATCAGAAAAATCATTCCCCTCTCATACTATTCATTTAGCAACCCAGATCACAAAAAAGAAAACTTTTTTTTTTCATTTTAAGACAGGGTGCCACATACCCTTTTAACGTATACTTATCAACTTAGCTCTATATTGTTTTCTAAGGTGGTTCTGGGAATCTGTTGTTTCTGTCTGTCTGTCTGTCTGTCTGTCTGTCTCTCTCTCTCTCTCTGTGTATTTTAAGTATGAAGCATTTTTCTTTCATTACATCGAATACCGTTCGTATTACGTAATCTATGCATATTATGAATAATGTATCTCTTTGCAAGACTCCGGTGACAATGTCAAAGCCGTCTATGTCACAATCACGTGAACGAACCATTGCTTTCGTCTTTTTGTAGGGCATGATTGTAGCGGTAAAAGTTTATTTGGAAAGATCATAAGGTATTGGTATTTGTTTATCTCTCCTCTATCTATGGAAGCAAATGCCTCCAAGAATTCTAGAAACAAAAGTGTTGCCTCGGTATTTTTTGTTGTGTATCGATTATTACGAAACCCGTTTTTTTCTCTACGTCAGTTCGGGTGTCATTTTCAAGCAGGTCATTATAAACGCTATAGCAGTAAGAGTTATACATCTGTAGTTGATAAGGATTCCAAGGCCGCCTTTCTTCGGGAATGAGAGGCTGCAGCCTTTCGTCCATTTCTTTATTGCATTGTATGTATACGCTATTTTCAATAATCGAAGTATGTTGTCAAACTTTCTTGTCTTTCATATTTCGAGGGGTTTTTCGTCAAGGCCGGAGGCTTTTCTACTTTTGTTTTAGGATTTCGTTGTGTTCATCCATCGTAATGTGAGTTGGTACATCTGACTCATGCGGATTAATATCATATATAATGATATATATATATGAAAAGTGAATGGAAGTGAATCCGACAGTATGAAATAAATATTTTTAGAAAAAACAAACAAATGATGTTATAATTCGCTGACAGAAATCTATTTCGACCTTTATTGTTTGTGATAGAAAGACGGTGTGAGTAAACTGCTACAAACAAACGTGGTACAAACGAACGTTCGTGTTCGGAGCCGGAATTTTTTTTTTAATTTTGAAAATGCATATATATATATATATATGTGTGTGTGTGTGTGTGTGTGTGTGTGTGATATGTAATAGATATACACATTTAAACTGGGCTTATCTAAGAATGAAACAAAAAAAAGATATATTCTATAATTCAAAACATTATCTACATGAAATCAACAGATACAATAGATACCTTACAAGGCCTCCTTAATTCATATCATTCCTACTCTGATGTAGACAGGACTGAGTAAGTAATGGCGTTCCTCATGATGAATTCTAAAACTTTAACATTTCTATTTTAGATTATATGTTTTTTCTTTCGTGCTTCGATAAGACATTTTATTTTCTATACATATCATTTAATACCTGGAGCATACTTGGTTCTCTCATATTTTTAACTTATATATATATATATATATATATATATATATATATATATATATATATATATATGTGTGTGTGTGTGTGTGGTGTGTATGTGTGTGTGTGTGAAGAAAGGAAGCGAATCCGACGGTATGTAGTATATTGAGAAAAAATAAAAAAACACAGGTTTAAATGGGTTAAGTGGTGAGATTATTGGCCGACGCTGCAGTGTTTCGATCTATTAATTAGATCATCTTCAGGGCATGTGTTGGTATATGGAAGGTAATAAGAAATGTTTATCACAGAATAACGAGAGAAGCGAGTGGTAGTCCTAGTTATTCAGTTTGTTTAAACAATTTTTGATGTTTGAAAAAAGGATACGGTTTGAAATATGACGTCAAATATTCTCTTTTACGGTGTATGGGACTGTGTAAGTGTGTGTATCAAAAAGAAAGCATTGTGTATTTTTTAGATGTGTGGATGCGTGTGTGTGTATAAATCTTTTGCAATAAACGACAGCGGAAACAAGGTTGTGTCTCTCTCTTTTTTATTGGAGATGGTGAAGTCGATGTTAAAACATTTCAGTTTATAGAAATATACATATTTTATGGACAGTGATGTCTAAACATCTCTCGTTTTCATTTTGAGAAGAATTATAGCACTGTTTAGATAAATCTATACTCATTTGAATGGACCATAATCACTTAATAGCTGATTTTAAAGATTTTTGTCTTTACTAATTACTTTGCTCTGTTTATAAAAATTAATCATTGAGCTCTCAAACGGAGCTAAACTTTTCAACACCTTACAGTTGAAAGAAAGGACCATCTTAGAATCAGCCTAATACCAAATTACTTGGTACCCCACGAAAGTCTCTTTCTCTCTCTCTCTCGCCCCCCTCTCTCTCTCTCTCTCTCTATATATATATATATATATATATATATGTATATGTATATATATATGTGTGTGTTTGTGTGTGTATGTGTGTGTGAAGATAAGAGGGTTGGAGTAAATCCGACAGTATGAGGTAAGGAGAAAGGAAAAGTGGACAAAAATAATAACTCAAACAAGTAGATGTAGGAGAGATATATTTCGTTCCGCTTTATGAAGTTCCCGCTTAAAGCGGAATTAAATATTTATCTCCTACATCTACTTGTTTGAGTCATTATTTTTTGTCCACTTTTCCTTTTTCCTTACCTCATATATATATATATATATATATATATATATATATATACATATGTGTGTGTGCGTGTGTTGTGTGTGTGTGTGTGTCTGTCTGTCTGTGTGTGTGAGAGTGTTAAGTGTTTGAACGCCATCCTTGCAGTTGAAAAGGAATTAAAGTAAGTAAGTCCTGAGCTAGAGAATCCTTTGGTAAGTGAATAAATCCTATCCTGCAAATAAGTCCTATCCAGCGTATTGATAAAGGTCCAGTGATTTACTCCTATGTTCCGTCGTCTACGAAGGTTCAGAGTAGTTGTGAGTAGCTAAGATCAGAACAGACTGTATAAATATTATAACAGCAGCAGGGTACTGCCAGTGATTGGCCAAGAGGTTGATCATATGGTTCTAGACGAGTCTATAAGTAGAAGTAGGCATTTGACACACGTCTTATAATACAAAAAAATTCAACAGAGAGAGAGAGAGAGAGAGAGAGAGAGAGAGAGAGAGAGAGAGAGAGAGAGAGAGAGAGAGTAAGAGAATGATAGATAGATAGAGAGAAAGAGAGAAAGAGAGAGAGAGAGAGAGACAATACGAAAGAAAAATACAGAAATTGAATTGTATATAAAAGAACGAGTAAACATATTAAATGTTGTTATTTACATTGAGAAACGCTGAGAATTCCCACGAGTTTTCCAGTCTTTCTTCTGATTTTGTTCGGTAAGGTTATTAAATAAAAATCTCCAGGGTTGGAATTCCACATGTAGATGCCATTTCCCAAGAGAAATCTCTGCAACAGACAAACAAATTAGACCTGTCTATTTCATTCAGAGCCACACCTGTTTGTTGTCTACGTGCATTTTTTGCGGGAATAGGAGTCTAAATCAATTGAAATCTGATTTGCATACTTCTATTCCATGTCTGTATCAATTATCATATTACGATCTTATCAGTAACGGCTGCATTAATTACTGACCACTGACAACTTCATATCAGATGTTTAGGTTCGGCATTGTGCCAGACTAAGCAGGTTTAATAACTATTATAGAATTGCTTTATGGTGGAGATCGGTGCTTATTTCACGAGGGCAAAGCTGTTAGGTTTCAACGTCAGATGAAGCAATATTTCAAATGCTTATATATATATATATATATATATATATATTATATATATATATATATATATATATATATGAGGAAAAATGAGTAAAGAAAGGAAATGTAAATGGATAAATGAATTTAATCGATATCACATTAATCGATATCACTTACACATGTGTTTCGGTCAGTTTATGTGTGTGAAAATATTTCGCACACATAGAAGAAACGACCTTCATCAGAGTGAACATTTGTTTTGAATCATTCAAAACAAATGTTCACTCTGATGAAGGTCGTTTCTTCTATGTGTGCGAAATATTTTCACACACATAAACTGACCGAAACACATGTGTAAGTGATATCGATTAATGTGATATCGATTAAATTCATTTTATCCATTTACATTTCTTTTCCTTACTCATTTTCCTCATATTGTCGGATTCAATTCCTTTTCCATTTTTACACACATATATATATATATATATATATATATATATATATATATATGTGTGTGTGTGTGTGTGTGTGTATGTGTGTTAGTCTGTGTGTGTTTTTATATATACACACACACACACACACACACACACACACACATATATATATATATATATATATATATATATATATATATATATATATATATATATATATATGTGTGTGTGTGTGTGTAAAGTTTGTTTCTTTATAGTATCTTTGAAGCATTGTGTGTATGTGTAATATAAAGATTTTGAAGGCAATTTACAATGCAATATGTGTTGAATTTATTTACCTTTTTTTTTTCAAAACTAAATATTTTCGGAAGTAAAATTCCATCGTCAGAGTTATTGAAAGTACTAGGTGTTTTTTTTATAGTACTTATCCCACGGCGATATTGTAATCATCTGTTGTTTAAGAAGTTGAAGAACGCCGTATATTTGAAAATTTTTTTCCGTGATGTTAAATCGGCTAATTCTGTGATGTTAAATCGGCTCGGCTGCTCCCGCGCGTGGAAATTGTTCGAAATTCTTTCTAATTTTTTAAAATTTGAAATTTTTAAAGAATTTCGAACAATTTCCACGCGCGGGAGCAGCTGAGCCGTTTAACATCACGGAATTAGCCGATTTAACATCACGGAAAAATGTTTTCAAATATACGGCGTTCTTCAACTTCTTAAACAACAGATGATTACAATATCGCCATGGGATAAGTACTATAAAAAAAACACCTAGTACTTTCAATAACTCTGACGATGGAATTTTACTTCCGAAAATATTTAGTTTTGAAAAAAAAAACAAAAGTTAAATAAATTCAACACATATTGCATTGTAAATTGCCTTCAAAATCTTTATATTACATATATATATATATATATATATATATATATATATATATATATATATATATATATATATATATTTAACTACTTAAACACCGATACTTTCATAGTCCACTTGTGACCATTGACGAAGGAACTTGCAATACTCAGGATTCTTTACCAGAGGATTACCAAGGATTTCCACTGGACGAGCACTCTTTCTTGAAGGCTATAGGATGGCCCATAAATCTTAACAACACTTCTAATTTACACCTCTTATTAATCCTTTTATCCCATTTCTACATTTTCAATTTCCATATTCTCTCCTTACGTATGCACGCTAAACCACTGCTGACATAAAAAAAACTGACTTTAATTAATTATTTAATTATTGATTGTTAATTATTATTTTATGTTACTGCTGCCCTTAACTAGGACTGAACATGCAGTCCAGAGATAACTGTCTCTTAGAACTGTCTTAACCTAACTCCTTTATCCCCTAGGCCATGTGTCCATGTGTCCCGATTACAAGAAGGTTCCCGATTACAATAAAAAGGTTCCGAGTTCGAAAAGAAGCTTCCCGAGTCCGAGAAGCTTCCCGAGTCCGACAAGAAATACCTGAAGAAGGCCGGAGGGCACATCGACCGAAACGTTGTACAGATAACAATGAAGATGAAGACAATAGTCCGAATAACGCAGATAGTTCTTTTTTTCCATTTCTACATTTTCAATTTCCATACTCTCTCCTCACGTATGCACCACCCGCCAAACCACTGCTGACATAAAACACTGACGTCTGCATTCTCATTATCTTACATTATGAATTATGCTTAATGTAATCTTTCGGTTAGAAAAAAAATAACATCAAAGTTATCTTCTAAAAATAAAATCTATTCCTCTGATTTCATTTCCTTGATAATTTCTCTATAAACAGAAATATCCCCAAAGACACATTTCGTTAATTCAGTCGTCTAATGTACAAATGAAAGAAACGGGATTTATGGGACTAGCAGATATATTTTCTTAAACTAAAAAGAAAAAAGAAAAGAAAACATTTAGAAGAGCATTAGAATGAAGGTCTAAAGGTCCCGGACTCATATCTGTTATATCAGCATTAAGAGATAGGAAAATATTTAAAACCTTTACAACTTTATGGCCTTTTGAAATAATTTCGCTCCTTGTATAAAACTACCCAGCCAACTTAGATTATAATACGTTGTCTTGTATTACCTGCTGTGGCGTTAGAATCGTTCCAAAATGTGAATTCTTAATATTAGGTTGTTACAAAAATAATGGCCGATTGAAGTACTTGATAATTACTTGAAAAAATATAAACTGTTATTAATAGTTACTTGAAAACATATAATTGCCTGCTAACAAATGGTTATTATTAAATAGAAATAATTACTTAAAAAAATATAAATTGTTATTAATAGTTATTTGAAAACATATAATTGCCTGCTAACAAATGGTTATTATTAAATAGAAATAATTACTTGAAAAAATATAAACTGTTATTAATAGTTACTTGAAAACATATAATTGCCTGCTAACAAATGGTTATTATTAAATAGAAATAATTACTTAAAAAAATATAAACTGTTATTAATAGTTACTTGAAAACATATACTTTTCTGCTAACAAATGATTATTATTAAATAGACATAATTACTTAAAAAAATATAAACTGTTATTAATAGTTACTTGAAAACATATACTTTTCTGCTAACAAATGGTTATTATTAAATAGAAATAATTACTTAAAAAAATATAAACTGTTATTAATAGTCACTTGAAACCATATAATTGCCTGCTAACAAATGGTTATTATTAAATAGAAATAATTACTTAAAAAAATATAAACTGTTATTAATAGTCACTTGAAACCATATAATTGCCTGCTAACAAATGGTTATTATTAAATAGAAATAATTACTTAAAAAAATATAAACTGTTATTAATAGTTACTTGAAAACATATACTTTTCTGCTAACAAATGATTATTATTAAATAGAAATAATTACTTAAAAAAATATAAACTGTTATTAATAGTCACTTGAAACCATATAATTGCCTGCAAACAAATGGTTATTATTAAATAGAAATAATTACTTAAAAAAATATAAACTGTTATTAATAGTTACTTGAAAACATACTTTTCTGCTAACAAATGGTTATTATTAAATAGAAATAATTACTTAAAAAAATATAAACTGTTATTAATAGTTACTTGAAAACATATAATTGCCTGCTAACAAATGGTTATTATTAAATAGAAATAATTACTTGAAAAAATATAAACTGTTAGTATAAAACGGAAAAATTAAAATCATACTACTATGTATTAGATGGGAATAGTTTGTATCATGTAACCGTGAGTGTTGAGATTTTTGTATTATAAGGTGTATGCTAGATGCCCACTCCTATTTATAGACTCGGCGATAACCATATGACCATACTCTTGGCCAATCACTAGCAGTACTCTGCTGCTGATATTGTTATATATACCACCTGTTCTGGTCATACCTACGCACATTGCTTTGAACCTTCGTGGACGACGGAACATAGGAGTAAATCACTGGACCTTTAACAATACGCTGGATAGGAATTATGTGCAGGATAAGATTTATTCACTAACCAGAGGATTCCATAGCTCAGGACTTACTTACTTGAAGTCATTTTTCAACTGACCAAGGATGGCGGTCAGAAACTTAACAGTGAGTAAGAAACAGCTACACAAAACATGTAATGGAGACACATCTTTGTAGAAAATAGAGATGTCATCTCGAGTTCGTCCTGGACGAAGCTGTTTGTATTTTATATAGCTCTTATAACATTGGGAAATGTATATATCCAACTAATCTCCCTCCAGCTATGGTTATATAGTAGAGTAGACGGAACATTTTAACCATATAACATGAATCACATACTAAGTAGTTACATGACATGCATAATTCAACTTCAGTCCTTACTTGGGCAAACCGGGTAGTTGAAGAGGCGTCATCCGATCAATCGGCTGGTTATGTCAAGCCTTAGCACTTTTAACATTTTTTTTAGTATTATTAGCAAATATATGCACCTTCCGGGTGCAAGTATTTACGTTTTAATGTAATGAAATATCGCATTGAATTAGAAACGCTAATGAAACTAAATAAGAATGCAGATAAAAAGATTTGAAACATAGGCGGATATAATCGAAAAATAGAACCACTGAAACTTACTCTTCCATCACTCTCGTCTTTCATTGTTATTTTTTCTAATTTAAGTATTTAGTTCAAAGAGGAAGTAAAGAATAAAATTACAGTTATCTTTTCTTGTTAATGGATTTCATTTAAGTTTCATTGAAGAGATTTTTGTTTATATTCATTAAAATAAAGCCAAACAGTTAGAAATCAATAATACTAAGCACATATTTATTAAAATTACATTTTTAATATCAATATGCAAATTAGCCTTCCCATTCACACTGTAAACCGCTATTTTGTTGTATATATAAATACAATTGCATGTTATTAGTATGTGAATATGGTTAACAGTATAAATAATGTAAAACAATTTTATTATTAATTGAGGTTAAAATAAGGATAAATTCATGGTGAATATGGCGTCAATTACTAAGGGAATTGTGACTTGGTTTCGGTTACAGTCAGAAAAAAAAACACAATCTCCATTATAATAAGATGTGTGCTAGAAGTTTCTTGATTTTACTTATATTAATACACATATAGCGTGTACGTGTTGATATATAGATAAATTTACAATGTTAATATTTCTAAAAAGATAAATGTAAGATTATTGTTAAAGTGCCGATACCCAACCTGTATTTACCAAGATAGCAATAAACAATGAGGGAAACGTTAATTTTCTTCAGAATAGTCAACTCGAAACCCAAATATTCCACCGGTCTTTCCCTTGATCAAACTGGTGGAATATCTAAGGAATAAGATGTCCGTAGAATCCACTTATATTTATGGACTTTCCCAAATAGCAGCTGCGGGTATTTCCGGTAAAATGGGCCAATCAGAAACGAGCTCAGAAAAGCATTTGAGCAATTACGATTGTTGAAGTGAGTTAGTGTACTGTTGGTTTGAACAACAGCAACTAGCTAAGCACAACTGAACCAGTGCTAAGACAATTGGTACTAATGGGAATCCAGAATAGTCCACTCATGCATTTGGGTGATTCCATTCCTTGAGTCCTGATTGGCTGCTTGGTTTCTATGATGTATAACTACCAGTATAGGAGAAGAAAAACTGAATTCAAACCTGTTAAACTCCGCTTAATATGACCTCGTGTTCAATTCTGGTTAGCGTGGCAGGTTTGGGTAAATAAATGCCCTAAAATGTAAATGTAAGTAGACAATTTACAATTCCCGAAAATATAATCATTGCAAACTGAGTTTGGTTGATATGCCGTCCAAACCAACTGTTGCATAGCACACTGTCATTTTTGATATGGGCGTATCTAGACGTACTGTTGCATAATTGTCTGGTAGCGTGAGTTTTTGACAAGCCCCGTAGCGACAATTCTAATGGGCCATTGTTTTTTCAGATCAGGGGATGGAAAAAATACCAGTAACTGACCCCAGAGGCGAGAATCTCGCGAGTCACGTGATAGAGTTATTTCGGAAGTCAGTTTTCAACCAGACGTCAGCCATGTAGGATCTCTCTGCTGAGGTTGTAACTCTCGCGCAGTGAAAATGGGCAATGCAGTAATAACATCTTTGATCGAAGAAAAACAAAGTCTTGTAGTTAATTAATGCATGACTTGAAAAGAAGTCCTTAGTTAGAAGTAGAAAAAAAAAGATACAAGATGACAAACAGCCAAAGAAGTAAAGGAAACAACACTAGACGATCATAGCCGAAACGAAGAAGATAGAAAGAAGAAACATACAGTCGTAACTCTCTCTGTCTGTCTGTTTATCTCTATCACTGAGTCATCTCCCTTGTATATATACCCGAGGTACGATGTCAACGAGTTTGAGAATAACATGATTGAGAATAACATGATAGTATTAGAAATCAGTAACAGCAAATAATTATTTATTAAACTCAGATTTGTTAAAATCAATATGCACATTATTCCCAGCATATACTATGTAAAGCTTTATTTCTAAGAGATATGTAACACATTGCAGGAAAATCTGGCCAATGCCGGGGGTCCAGTGGCTTCGGCCCTGGATCTTTACAAGTTAATAGCGCCGATCCCAGGGGGCTATCCCCGCAGGCAATACCTGCCCCCTTAACTTAAAGGGGCAGGGCTGGGTTTATTGCCCAGCACCTGAGGCGCCCCCTCGAGGGGGAATGCCGACGGGATCGACGCAATTTTTGTTCTTTCCCACCCTTGAGCTTCGGCTTGTGTGTGGGCCCGCATTAAAACGAGGCCCATACAAGTGAGGTATGAGGCAAATCCCTGTAACACATTGCAGGATTTTAAATGCATTAATGATATGGGTAGTTTTGTGACAAATCGCAAAATAAATCAATTAGACTTTAATAGAGACATCGTAGAGAATAAGATGCTAATGAAGATTAAATGATGATTATTTCATAATCGTTGAGAATATAACAAATAACAAGGAAAATCGTGACGTCAGTGTTAATGTAATTTCGGTTATACACAAACAGTTACTTAATCTTCATTATAATAAGATATTAAACGCAAGCCCAGACAAGCGCGTGTGAGAAATGGCTATTTGGACGATACGTCATGTTGCGATCCGTCTCTTCACATCAACCAGTAAAAATGATTTCTCTAAACTAATTTCTCACGTTGGCTCGTCTAGTGAGAGAAAAGGTCAAATACAGGTCAAGTCTTGTCCAACAAATTAGCTCTGTACTTTTAGTTAGTCTGATTTTAACTACACTATCATACATAATTGATAGGTTCCCATCAATTATGTAACACAATCAATCAATCAATCGATCCTTCAATTTTACTATTTAAACATAACAAACTTATGTCAATGCTATATACACATAATCTTATCTCTAAAAAAGGTCCGACCTGTCGACTGGAGCATTAGAATGCACCGACTGCACCTCTGCAGAGGGTTAAGACTCCCCCAATGGGGCCACCTGTTGGCCGTGGGTGGCGACCCGTGATGCTTAAGGATAGAGCCCAGGTGGATGAGCAGTTCATGACTTGCAATACTCCACTTTGGCCCTATCTTGGGCTAGACGGGCGGTCGGAGAGGCCCCCTCCGATCAATCGGTTGGTCACGTCAAGCCTTAGCACCTATATGATTTTCCCTTATGGCAAGCCCCAACCCTCTTTATCATATGAGTGCTAGAAGGCGGTGACTGAGGGTCGACATGTCCTGAGAATGACGTTAAACTCTATCTGATGATGAGGTTCCAGTTTTGGACGTTTGGGGAATGTGGAGCACCCCTTCATCACCATTGTTCCCTGGTCCACTCTGGCCCGGAGTGGTAGTATCTGTTAGGGTCCCATCTATGTGTTAAATAGAAAAATGTATTTATAAAAAGAATTGAGTATCCATTAAAAGTGAATTTAATTCAAAACTTTATCGGCATTTAATGACCCACTGATGTTGATATGCCGTAAAACAAACCAAATCAAAGTAATTGTGTCGGGCCCGCCGACGGTACTTGTTAAAACCTACGGAACGCGAGACGTCCTGATACCATTTAAATTTAGATATCACGTTAAGCTTACTAAATCTTCATGGATTTGATTACTGTAGGTATGTTACAAAATCTCGAGCTGTTGAGCATTTCACTTGTGACCTATGCGACCCCGAATTTTCCCTTGTTACGACTGCTTGAAAAACAATGCTAATTCTCAAAGAGCTACTGTGAAGCAACGACTAAGTCAAAATTTATGTGACAAACATTTTTTGGAAAGGGCAAACCCTATATTTTCAATATATATATCAGAGAACTTCAAGGACCTTGGGTCTACCATTGCCAATTCAGTCTCCACCGACGATGACGTCAACAGCAGAATTGCAAAAGCGTCGGTAGTCATGGCGAAACTGAGCCAGCGAGAATGGGACAATGCCAGCCTTACCAAGAGAACCAAAATGCGTGTCTACAGAGCATGTGTTCTCAGTACTCTCCTATACGACAGCAAAGCCTGGATCACGTACTCACGTCACTTGAGGAAACTGGACAGCTTTCACCTCAGATGCCTACGCCGCATACTACGCATTCGCTGGCAGGACAAAGTGCCCATCACAGAAGTGCTGGAACGAGCAAACGTAAACAGTATGTCCGCCATCACCTGCGAGAGACGCCTGCGCTAGCTTGGCCATGTCAGGAGGATGAACAAAGGCCGCATCCCCAAAGACCTACTGTATGGTGAACTAGTGGAGGGCACCCGACCGGCAGGGAGACCACGCCTACGCTTCAAAGATGTCTGCAAGAGAGACATGAAGGCGTGACACATAGACATAAACACGTGGGAGGCTTGTGCAGAATGACCGTGCGACCTGGCGCCTCCTCGTCAAACAAGGAACAAAAAGAAGTGATAAAGAGAGGAAAAAAGCTGCCACAGAAAAGAGAACTAAAAGAAAGCAGAAACAACAGATATCCTCAACACCTACATAAAGTATCACCTTTTGTTTGCAGCCACTGCACCAGAGACTGCCACTCAAGGATCGGTCTGTTAAGCCACTCACATTGCTGTAGGTAAAAATAAAATTTAAAAAATGGACACTACGCCATCGTCTAAAATAGACGGAAGGTTGCCAACCATATAAGATTTTAATAAAATGACAATTGATCATAATGCTTAATTTGAAGCGATCTTTTATTATAGAACACAATAATAATGTGGTCCACGCTCGTTATTTTTTCAATTATCCGGCCCACCGTGAAAAAACATTTGGTTATCCCTGATCTATTAGGTCTCAGTATTTTTGTAAGCATTTGAATTGCTATTTTTGGTTGAAAA
>CM042152.1:93622935-93635263 GCA_023376005.1 Doryteuthis pealeii
AAACTCATAAAAACCGAATAAGTGTGTGTGTGTGTGTGTGTGTGTGTGTGTGTGTGGCTTAGCCTTGGCAAAGCCTAGAAAAATATATTTGTGTATGTGTATGTGTGTGCATATGTAGATGTATATATATGTGCACATGTATGTATGTGTGTGTATGTATGTAAGGGCTGGGGTCTGTTGCTCGGTCAACAGTTTAGGAAAATCATAAAAATCCGAAACGGATAAACTTGGAAAGGGCTCAAATTTAATTTTGGGAAACTGGAGACATAATGACCAAGAATAGTTTTTTATGTACACATTTTTAAGAGAAACCAGGGCTCTTGAGCTTGAAATTAAGGGTTATGGTTTAACTAGTAGGTAGCCTGTCGGAAGTAATGAGGAGGGGTGTATGTATACATTAGCGACTAGCAAACAAAAAAATGTTTACGGTTGCGCTTCTATGAGAAATAAGTACCGAAAATCGAAAAATAAAATGTAAAAATATAATAAATAATTAATTCTTTGGAGATTTCTTTTTTACTCATTTCGATAATTATTTAATTGGCTATTATTTTATAAAAGAAAAAATTATACATCGATGTTTTTTCTGCTTAAAAGGGGGAGGGGTACATTTTCAATCGAGTTTTTCTTCAAAACTTATTATTTTGGCGCCTAAAATAAGTTTTGCATTAAGTAGATATTTATTTTTAGAATCTAAATATATAACATTTTAAACTTAACATCAGGATTTTCATATTTTAAATGAATTTTATATATTAATTTTTCATAGCAAAAATACTAAATTAAAGATTTGAAATAAAATAACTGATGCATTATAAAATGCATTAATTGTTAAATCAATACTGAAAATTTCATTCAAATCAGATAATTACCTGATTTTTGGTAACTTTTTTCCATCCCAAATGTTACGTTAAAATTGTAAGCAAGCGCCTAAAACCATTGAAAAACAGCCAAAATGGCGGATCGCGTCGAAATTGACCGAAACAAATAGTTTTAAATCTTTTAAAAATAAACTGCATATGTAATTATATTTTTCTTTTTTTAATGATGGTTATTATGCTACTACTTATCGATTTAGACAAAGTTTAACCTTTAATAATAGATTTAATCATTCTTAATTCGCTTTTAAAACTCGTAGTATCCGATTTTTTTGCCAGTAGCTAGTATATAAAAATTGAAAGGGGAAATCTTAGGTGAGAATGAGAGAGGTGGAGAGAAAGAAAGATACATAACTTGAAGTTTGTATGACAGAAAAGGTGCTTGTATTACCGTTGAGCATATGGTATGATATCTTATTATAATGGAGATTGTGTGTTTTTCTGTCTGTAACCGAAACTATATTCCTACTCAAGTCACAATTCCCTTAGTTATTTATATCACATTCTCCATGATTTTATTTTTATCTAAATCTAAATTATTAATAAAATTGTCTTACATTATTAAGTTAACTAAGTCTACGTACTGATAACATGCAATTATATTTATATATACATCAAAATAGCGATTTACAGTGTAAACGGGAAGGCTAATTTGCATATTAATATTAAAAAATCGAATTTAATAAATATGTGCTTAGTATTATTGATTTCTAACTGTTTGGTTTTATTTTAATGAATATAAGCAAAAATCTCTTCAATAAATCTTAAATGAAATCCATTAACAAGATAAAATAACTGTCATTTTATTCTTTAATTCCTCTTTTAACTAAATACTTAAATTAGAAAAAATAACAATGAAAGACAAGAGTGATGGTAGAGTAAGTTTCAGTTGTTCCATTTTTTATTATACTTCCTCTGTTTCAAATCTTTTATTATACTCCCTCTGTTTCAAATCTTGTTATCTGTATTCTTATTTAGTTTCATTAGCCTTTCTAAATTAATCTAATATTTTATTACATTAAAACTTAAATACTTGCACCCGGAGGGTGCATATATTTGCTAGTATATATATATATATATATATATATACCAGGGGAGTTAGTCAGTTTGAGTGAGTTCGAGTTAGAAAGGATGAGTTTTCGGCAGGGGAAATTTGGAAGACGGCCGCCGAGACAACAGATTTACTGAATGGAAGAACCTGAGTCTCGAGGGGAACCACTCCCCTCCTCCAACGTGCACTGTATTTGAGAGTCCAAGAGCTGAGAGGGAAAGAGAATAGGAAATAATGCAAAGAAGTAATTACATTGAGTGTCATACACCTCCTCTGTGTCTGAAGATTGTGACCTTTGTCTTTGGTCCTTGTTCATTTCATTTTCACTTGTGAACTCGGCTCGAGCCAGTTGGAGTCTCGACCACACATCACCGGTGACTGTTGCTGGCAACGACACGACTAACCTAAAATACAGTGCAATGAGCGAGCAGTAATCTGCCCACTCACACGCGCACAGAGACACACACACAGAAACACGCGTACGTGCATATATATATATATATATATATATATATATATATATATATATATATATATATATAAGAGCACACATTGAGCTCTCAAACTGCGACAGGTTTTTAAAAAAAACTCTTGTGTCGTAAGGAAGAGTTCTTCTCTGGACTTTTGGATTATATATATATATATATATATATATATATATATATATATATATATATATATTTGAGGTGAATGTTAGTATTTGTATCCGTTGTAGGAGATACTTATACCGGAGTTTGGGCTTAGGTGTGAAGCATTAACGTACTTATTATGCTAATATTGTTAGCGTAATATGTTAGTTGAGGAATAAATATCTGAAGACACTGTGGTCTGTTTTGAGTTTCATTTATTTACCCGGGTAAATTTTCGGGACTGCTACGTACCTTCGACTGACCATGAATAGTAGTGGTGATCTTGTGGCGAATGCCACGTGTTTTTGGCTGGACTGTGGGGCCTGGGTTCTGTGTGTGGTCGTGTGGTAGGGGTCATGGAGTTGGAGGTGTGGGGGTGTTATAGAAATATGTGTACGGGTTTATAGTTGCTGTATCTTTATTTAGGCCGTTCCGGTGAGTGCCAAGTTTAATGATCCATTTCAATTCGGCTAATTTTCTTGCTGGTGTGTTTGTGAAGCATATATATATATATATATATATATATATATATATATATATATATATATATGTTAAGAATTAATGGCAAAATGAATGAATGAAATAAAAATGAATGAAATTGGTGGGATAAATGAAACATCTTTTCCAAGGGACCTCTCTCAAAAGGTTGTTTTTTTTTCAAATTAAGAATTAAAAATTTAAAAAATAGAAAAATTTTTTTTGAGAGAGGAGTCCCTGATGGAAAGTTTTTCTCATCTATGATCAGACTCTTTTGAAGCATCAAGTTAATGAAATTATTCTATAAGTTATTAGAGAAATGTTATATATATATATATATATATATATATATATATATATATATATATGTGTGTGTGTGTGTGTGTGTGTGTGTAAGATGAAAAATGGAAATAAATCCGACAATATGTTGAAAGGATAAATGAATAAAGGAAAGAAAATGTTGAATGGAAAAAAATGGTTTTATGAAATGCCAACACGTGTTTCTGCCGAGAGTTTGTCCATGTACGCATTGTTTTCTATTTATCATTATTTTAGATATGAAATAGAATAATAATAATATAAAAATATAAAATAGTTAAGTATACAAAGAAAATGGCCTTTTTCAGGGCTGAATGTTAGATACATACACACACACACACACACACACACACACAGAGAGAGAGAGAGAGAGAGAGAGAGAGAGAGAAGGGGGGGATATATATATATATAGAGAGAGAGAGAGACAGACAGACAGACAGACAGACATACAGACAGACAGAGAGATGTATATATATATATATATATATGTGTGTGTGTGTGTGTGTGTGTGTGTGTGTACATGTATGCGCGCGTGTTTGTGTGCGAAAGGGAAACTAAAGTTAATAATGAACTCACTATCTTTAAAATGAAACATGATTCTATCAGATTTGACTACGAATAATACTTTGTTATGCATTAATGAAAATAAACAATTACAAACAACACTATAAACAAAACCGCAGATACATATAACTATCTCCAATACAAATTCTTCCACTCCAAATCTATTGAAGAAAGCCAACACAACTCACAAGCCTTAAGCGTAAGAAGAATCCATTCTAATAAAAAAATGATGATTCATTCAATCATATCAATTAAACATCAATTCATATCACGAGGCAACTTCTATAATTCTAACGAATATCAGATTACGAGAGTTATTCCTGTCCCAAGAGAGAAAGTCCTAAAATTAATGAAATCAATAAATAAAATAAAAAGGGGTGAAAAAAGAGTAATCAAGTCACATCTCTCTCGTAACATCATATACCCTCTTTCCCATGTGCATGAATAATCATAAAACCGATGGAAAAACCTTAAACCAAATCCTGAATTAAAACCTACTGGGTATGCTCGTATATCCTAGACCGAAACTACCGTATTTGACGGCATATAGGACGCACGTTTTTCCCAAAATGTTGGCTAAAAAATTGCCCTGTGTCTTATACATCGTAGGTGAAGTTTGAAACCACCCGTAAGCCTAGGCTTATCTTCTCTTTGATGCTCACTAACCCAGCTTACGCTCAGTACTTTTACCTACCCTAAACTGCCAAATTGCTTTTATACAGCTATGTTTCTGCTTGTGTAATGCACAGCTAGACTGTTTTCATATATGCTTAAATACACTAAAATCTTTTTTTCCTGCTTCTTCTGCTGACTTGGGGGTGCGTCTTATATGCCCGTGCGTCTTATATGCCGTAAAATACAGTATATAAAGATATCTCAGCACCACAATCTAAAAAAAAGAAAAACTTAAACAAAACTTCATTTTTTTAATCTTATTTTTATTCTATTTTATTTTATTTTTTCATGGCAGATGACGATGACGTAATCAAAGTTGGGACACTTTGCAAAATGGTCGAGGTTCCAGTTTTGGAGGTTTGGGGAATGTGGAGCACCCCTTCATCACCATTGCTCCCTGGTCCACTCTGACCCGGAGTGGTAGTACCTGTTAGGGTCCCATCTATGGGTTAAATAGAAAAATGTATTTAGAAAAAATTGTATTATTATAGAGTTTAACGTCATTCCCAGGACATGTAGACCCGCAGCCACCACCTTCTAGCACTCATATGATAAAAAGGGTTGGGCTTGCCATAAGGGCAATAGGGTTGGGACAATCATATAGGTGCTAGGGCTTGACGTGACCAGCGGATTGACGGAGGGGCCTCTCCGACCCGCCGTCTAGCCAAGATAGGCCAAAGTGGAGTATTGCATGTCATGAACTGCTCATCCACCTGCGGCTCTATCCATAAGCATCACGGGTCTCCACCCACGGCCAACAGGTGACCCCATTGGGGAGTCTTACCCCTCTGCAGAGGTGCAGTCGGTACATTCTAACGCCCCAGCCGACAGGGCGGACACCTATGCAGAGTAGCGTATTCTAAGCCCAGTGACAGAACATGGATTTGTTTACATACAACTCATATATATGTATATATGTAAAAAGAAAGACTTACCGGTAAAATATTGGGTTGGTCTCAATATTTGTTTGGTATAATTGTTAATCTGATAAGTCAAGCGTTATACAATATAAAGTGCTCAATACGTAAGTGAACAGATTTTTTTATTAGCAGTGTGTACAGAAATAACCTACTCGAGTTTCACCAATAGGAAATTCAGGGTAAATCCACTGAATTAATCAAGATTTTTGATTAATTTACAGCTAATTGCGAGATTTGTAATATAACAGTTGGAAATGTTGCAGTGCATGGAATATAGCTGATGGTTGCTTTCAATCGCTTATTTCCGATTTTTTTTTTATCTAAGGACACCAAGACAAATTGCAGCATAACACACAAGAAGAAAATGTTAGCCTCAAAAATCAGGCAGAAGTAGTGTGCACTGTATAACTTTACTGACTAATGTAGGGCCATATAAAGTGTAAATTCAACTTTGATTCAGGGTTGGTATAGTTTTACTGACTCAAACTCATTGTGACCTCTTTATTGCTGATCACCCCCACAACTCCAACTTCATAGCCCTGTATAGTTTAAAAAAAATGCCCTCTTAAATTCTTTATCTACCATTATTTTTTAAATCGTCCAAATTTATTCTTCAAAATCTTTTAGATATTAATAAAAGTAAAGTTGGCAGAGTGGCCTATTGTCAGTATTATATATATATATATATATATATATATATATTATAATATATTATAAAGTTAAACCTAATGAGTCAGATATACCCACTAAAAGTTTCCTTAATGCTCTTCAGAGCAAAAGATCTTCAGAGCACTAGGGAAAACTTTTAGTAGGTTTATCTGACTCATTAGGTTTAACTTATTATGTGCTCTACTTAGGTATTGAGCACTCTTTACTTTTAGCTTTAGAATTATCCTGGCGGTTTATATATATATATATAAATTATTTTTTTTTCTTTTGCCAAGTATTATAGTATCAACTGATTATTTTCGGGTTAGTACGACTATCTTGGTCTTTTAATTTTTACAAAAATTTTTTTTCTCCAGATGATGTTCGGTAGTATATTTTTACAATCAAACTACTTGGCGGGTTTTTCTTACCGCAAGGTTTTACCAAAAAAGTTTGGTATATTAAATTATATATATATATATATATATATATATATTATATATATAATATATATTATATAAAAGTTAAAAGAAGGAAATGAATCCGACACTATGGAGTATGAAAAGGTGGAATGAAAACATCACACAATTGCTGTTAAAGAGAAATCAATTCAATTATATAATCATAGCTGATACTGATCAATAATTCGATTTTACAAAAATCATCATCAGAGCTCATTTACTCCGTGGTGTTTTGGGTTGGAGAAAATGTCAAATCAGTTCACAAATCAAAAAAACCTTAATTCTGCCAAAAAGAACGAAAGTTGTTACACTATTCACCAATGTGGGCATTCGCGCCATATTTTGTCGGTCATGCCGATGTGTATACCTTTTCGACGGTAAAACTCTCCATTGTTAGCAGATTTTTGAGATGTTGGCAACAAAACGAATTAACTTAATCAAAAGGGGATGGGTATTAAAAATGTGACGGTTGGAATTCAAAAGATTTTTAGAAAAGGAACTTTTATGATTTAATTATTTTTTTATGTTCTGTATTTCATAAATGATTAATTATTTATTATATTTTGTTTTTTATATATAAAGTAAAAAAGTTATGGACAGAATTTGTTATTATTTTAGATAATGTGAAGCATTTAGATCTAATGTAAAGTTTTTATTTTCAAAACCGAATTCAAATCCAATAAAACGAAAAGTTCTTATTTATAAATCAAAACAATAAACCTAAATTTATGAAATACAGAACATAAAAAAAATAATTAGTCATAAGAATTCCTTTTCTAAAAATCTTTTGAATTCCAACCGTCACATTTTTTAATACCCATCCCCTTTCGATTAAGTTAAATCGTACTCATTCGTTTTCATTCACCTATTCATACTCAATATATATATATATATATATATATATATATATATATATATATATATAATGTGCTTGGCAACTAAATATTTAGTTTAAAATATTGAGTTTCAATATATATATTTTTAAAATGGTAAATCTTAGGTGATCCATTTAAAAGTCTGTTTGCCAAGTAAGGCGTATCGTAAGGCGTTCGTGATAATACTGAATTGATTATTTCGACTAATGCTGTCTTCTCAATATCTTCGAGTTTATGAATCAATCAATCATTGCTGTCCACCATATCCGATGACACCACGGGAAATCATTTTCCTCCAATTTAATCGGTCTCTAGTTGCGTCGTGCCAACTGCCTATGGAGACGTTCAACTCCATAAAATTTCTCTTGATGTTTTCTTTGTATCTCAGCTTTGGTCTACTGATTCCACGTGATCCCTCTCTTGGTTGACAGTACATAATCTGCTTTGGGAGTCTGTCATCCCCAAGTCTGTTTAATTTTCCAGCCCATCTCAGGTTGCATTGGACAAGTATTTTGTGCATGCCAGGGAGTACAGTTCTCTTCAGGATGGTCCTGTTTGAAACATGTTGCCCCCACTTGACATTTAATATACTGCGCAAGTGACGCATGTAGTAGACATGTAGTCCATGGGCATCCGTTTGGTATATCAAGTTATGATACTTGTTGAAATTGATTATTTTTTCTACATCTTCCCAAATGTATTTAGAATCACAACGTTTGATATCTCTACTTAAGAGTTATTGAAAAAAAGTTGTTCAATACGTAAAAAGTATAATAATCTTGATTTAACTCTCTCTCACCTCTTTTTTTCTTTCCTTCTTTTCATATTTCATTATGTTCGATTGAAACAGGTTATCATTATCACTTCCGCACGCTCACTCACTCTCTCTACCTTTCCCTACTCTCTTTTCTATCTTTCTTATTATATTTTTCTGTATAGCGTGTCCTTTTACTTTGAGATAAAGACGGATTCACCCTATCCAGCCAGGAGACCAGATCTAGTGGTTAATTAACAAAAAAAAAGAGAACGTGTCAACTGGTAGACTTTTGCGGTTCCCGCAGATCACAGGGTGAAGCTGAAGGAAAATGAAATGATGGATAAATACCTGGACCTTGCCAGGAAAATTGAAAAGCAGTGGAACATGAGAGTTGAAAAAGTGATACCAATTGTAGTTGGTGCACTTGGAACGGTCCCAATAAACTTGGGAAAAAGGCTGGAGGATCTAGAAATCAGAGGAAGAATTGAGACCATCCAGACTACTGCATTACTGCAATCGGCTGGAATACTCAGAATAGTCATGGAGACCTGAGGAGACTTGTTGTCACTCAGAAGCCAGTGAAATACCATCAGCAAACACTGATGTGAAAAACTCAAAGGGGTGAAAATAATGATAATAATAATGAACGACTTATTAAAGTCAGTAACAGTAATATGAATAGAAATAACTTAAGGAAAAATAGTAAAAAACCAAAACAAAAAAAAAATCTAAAAAGAACCAAAATGGCAAGAAATAAAATAACTGTTGAATGCTTCAAGCAAAAGAATTGAGGAATTGCACATGGAATTGATCTTGACATGATTAAGAAGGGGTAAGGTTCAAGAGAGAAACTGAATCCCTAAAATAAACACTAAAATATTAATGCCATTAAGGACTAGTTAAATGAAAGCAAAAATCGATAATACGTACAGAAATAGTTGATGCCTTTGAAACGATTCCCATAAAAGAGACTGAGGCAAAAAGAGATCAGAGGAAGAAGTGAAACCACCTAATTCCCTGTTGAGATCACACTTAGAAGAGTTCGGGAGACCTAAGCAGAATTGCTTTCAATCTGTGTTCAGTAAAAAAAAACGCTGCAACAACATAGAGTAAAACTAATTTTACAAAATCTTAAGAATTAAGTTTGTACTGATTCCAATTGTGATTTATAAAAATCGGTAATAATGCAATAAAACTCAGAAGAAAATAAATGTAATAGTAGAAGTGATTCAACCCAAAGTGTTTAAATAAAAATCTCAATAAACTATATATTAAACTACCAGCTGTATGTACGCGAACTTGCTTTGGTTATATAGTGTCTGGTTTAATTTAAGTATACACCTTTTAAATCTCATATTGCTGACCATTGGATTGCATTACCTGTCGCTCGATGTTCTTATTGTGAAAATGTTATAAAATGCTAGGGTTGGGACAATCATATAGGTGTTAGAACTTAATGTGAAAAGTCTATTGATGGGAGGAGCCTCTCCAACCGCCCGTCTAGGCTAAGTAGGGCACAAAGTTGAGTGTTGTATGTAATAGACTGCTCAGTCACTTGGATTCCCTCCATAAGCATCATTGGGGACACCATTGCCATATGTATCCCCAAAGCTGCAGTCGAGAGGACTCTTTAACAATAGGTATCTCAAAACCTGTATGTGATGTAAGTAAGTAAGTATTGCTTACAAATAATTATCCTAAACTTTAATAAAAGCGACTGTACATAATTTATGAATAAATATTTTACTCATGTGACATTCTGGTTAAAAATGAAACCGTTCAAACCGTCCAAGATCAAATTGCAAAAATGTAAATCCTGATATGTGGTTAACACATTTGTCTTCGTGGTGACGAAAATTAAATGGTTGAAAATGAAATAAAGTGCAGGTGGCCTCATTTAAAGAAGGAGGTCATCAACTGATTTATAGTGTATGTGTGTGGTATGTGCGTGTTGTACGGTATGTGCGGTGTGTGGTGTATGTGTGTGTGTGTTGCGTGTGTAATAGTGAAGGCAACTAGCTAATGACTTACAATGTGTTTGTGTGTGTGTGAGTGGTCTTGTATATATTATGTAAAGGAACAATTAGCTAAAAAATTTTATAGTGTATGTGTTGTGTGTATGTGGTGTGTGTATGTGCGTGTATGTGTATGTTTGTGTATGTGCGACTGGTGCGTGTGTGTATGTGTGTGTGTTGTATGGCGAAGGCAACTAGCTAATGACTTACAATGTGCTTGTATATGTGTGTGTGGTGTGTGTTGTGTGTGTGTGTGTGTGTGTGTGTGTGTGTATCTATGTAAAGGCAAATAGCTAGATCAGTTTCAAACGTATACTTTCTTTGTCTACCACAAGATCAAATGATACGGTCAAATAAGAGTTATTACTTTCACGCATGGTAACTGATTAGGGCATGAAAATTTAACCTCCGTTTTTCCCGCCATGTCTCTAGTGGTACAATTCCTTTTATGTATCAAGAATCCATTTCGAATTTGGTGATAATCCGATTCGATTTTGACGGCATTTCTCCCTTTTCCTCGTGTTGTTCTTCATCAACTGGATCTAATCATTCTTCTTAAGGTTTACTTTGGGAAAATCCAATGGCAGATGTGCAGGCGGTTCACGGCAGAACTATTAATAAATTTTAAGAAGGAAAGTTAATTTGATTGAAAAAAAATTATCTCGGATTCTCGTACTCCATGCTTATTTAGTACAACTCCACACACACACCACACACACACACACACACACACCATATATAATATAATATATATATACACACACACACCACACACACACACATTATATATTATTATATAATATATATATATATATATATTATAAAAAAAGAAGATCCGCAAAAATGTTAGTTTGTTCTCAGAAAAAAGTTTTTAAACTCTTTGTTTTACATATGCAACACGTGTTTCAGATCTTCTGGTATCTTCTTCCAGGCTTTGATTGATAATATTATCAATCAAAGCCTGAAGAAGATACCAGAAAATCTGAAAACACATGTTGCATATGTAAACAAAAAGAATTTAAAAATTTTTTCTGAGACAAAACCTACATTTTTGCGGACTTCTTTTGTTTTTTATAAAATATTGAATTTTCCCCCGTTGGGAACCAGAACAACCATTTTTATATATATATTATAATATATATATTTATATATATATATATATATATACTATATATATTATTATATATACTTTCAAAGAAAGAAAAACTTTCAAAGAAAAGAAAAAAAGTAAATATTGCTCTGTATATAATACTAATTTATTGATTGATTATACATTGAGCTCTCCTAAGGATTTACAAATCCTTGTATGCAATATATATGTTGCACCTACAAAAGCATTACAGTATGGTTATACCAGTGAGATTTTGAAGATCCCAAATATAATCATCCTAACACCAGTCATTTGGATTACCTTATATATATATAATATATAATATATATATATATATATATATATTAATAATAATAATAATAATATAAATAATAGTATAATATCACGATAAATAGATATTAAACAAATAATAATAATTAATATATAATTGTCTACTTCCACTTATATATATTAGATTTCAATTCATTTACTTCGGCTTAACAGCGTTCAAATACAATATATTATTAAACAATCTGAAACCGGAAAAATTCACCTACACCAAAACTAGCTATTATGGGTAACCAGCCATATACCTGATGTCCCGGAGGTCCAAAATCCGTAATAAAACAACATGCGATCAAAACCCAAACACCTAAACATGTGGTACACGGTGCCATCTGTATGGGCTATGTTTTGTTTATTTGATGGAGAGAGTGGTGCTTCTGGTGCATAGCACAAGCAACCGCCCCACTGCTATAACAACAATTCGCCGTAGTGCAGGTTTTGATCAAGGCGACGGACGTGAAGTAAAATACTGCTAATGCCAATTTTTTCCAAAATGCGCCACTATATATAATATATATATATATCACTATATATATATATATATATAGTAATATATAACAAGATCGTTAAACATTCTCATCGATTGAGGGGTTCAACTGTATTTTGAAGTTATCTCTTCTCTTTT
>CM042152.1:93635363-93657863 GCA_023376005.1 Doryteuthis pealeii
AAAAAAGAGAGAGATAGGCCTTGAGATCCAAAAAATAATTAGTGATATTTTTCACTATTTTTTTATTATTACTAACTAGTAAAAAATATGTGCCACCTGGGTGCAAATATTTAAGTTTTAATGTAATAAAATATTATATTAAATTGGAAAAACTAACAAAACTAAATAAGAACAAATATAAAAATATTACACTTATTTTAATGTTGTTTTAATTGATTTCTATGTAAAATTATATATAGGATTGCTTTTGATATGTTTCAGAATAACATTATAGTATTAGAAATCAGTAACAGCAAATAATTAAACCCAGTTTTATTAAAATCAATATGCAAAGTATTCCCACCATATAGTAGATAAATCTTTATTTCTTAGAGATATATAACATATTTCAGGATTTAGTGACGTCAGTGGTCACTTATTTTTGGTTACAGACAGTTACATAATCTCCATTATTATCAGACTTAAAAGCCCCCATCGACAACCATTAAACATAATTCCAATTCATTTAAATTAATATATGCAATATTGAAATACGGTGAGGAAATTAAACCGACAATATGAGGAGAAAATATTTTAAAAATAAACAAACACAGGATGTTATGATTAGGGGAAACAATTTTATGTGTCAATATTTAAACATTTCGGTATACTGTACCATCTTCAGGACTGTTAAGTAATGTTTATGTGATGGACAAAATGAAAGATGTTAAGTGTATAGTGAATGTGTGAATATGATGTTATTAACAGTTAATTTTTATATGCGCGTTTGTTTACGAAAGCCAATTGCACATGCATTGATCACGTCATTGGCTTTCGTAAACAAACGCGCATATAATAATTAGCGGTTAATAACATCATATTCACACATTCACTGTACACTTAACATCTTTCATTTTGACCCTCACATCAACATTACTTAACAGTGTCCTGAGGATGGTACAATATACCGAAATGCTTAAGTATTGACACATAAAATTATTTCCCCTAATCATAACATCCTGTGTTTGTTATATTTTTAAAATATTTTCTTCTCGTACAATATTGATAGAATCTACATATCAAAAATAGTATCTATATAGTCTTACGAATTTCAAAAGTCCGATCAATCGGCTGGTCACGTCAAGCCCTAGCACCAATATGATTTTCCCAACCCTATTGCCCTTATGGCAAGCCCCAACCCCTTTTTATCATATGGGTGCTAGAAGGCCGTGGCTGAGGGTATATATGTCCTGTGAATGGCGTTAAACTCTATCTGATGGTGAGGTTCCAGTTTTGGAGGTTTGGGGAATGTGGAGCACCCCTTCATCACCATTGCTCCCTGGTCTACTCTGACCCGGAGTGGTAGTACCTGTTAGGGTCCCATCTACGGGTTAAATAGAAAAATATATTTATAAAAAAATTGTATTATCCATTAAGAATTGATTTATTTCAAAACTTTATCGGCATTAAATGACCCACTGAGGTTGGTATGCCGTAAAACAAAACAAACACATAAACAATTTTGTTGACTGTATATTGGATATAGTATCTACATATCAAATAACTATGGATATATAAATGAGATATTCTACTTAATAATTATTTCAGTTAAGATATTATAGTGATTATTGGGATCATGAACGTAGTACAAACATTTGTTATTAGGCTGCAGGTTGAATAAGGAATTGTTTGTTAGCAAATTTAAAGCATTCTAACGCTTGGGCCCAAACAAAACGGTGTTCAATTTTTGGAGTTTGAGGTCAAGAAAGGTACAAACAATTAACAATTAATTACTATCACGTTTTCTAAGTTTTTCTATATATCACATTTTATATAATATATATATATATATATATATATATATATATATATATAATGGAATTTGATGATTTGATAATTTGCTTTTAAAGCATTGTCAAGTAAAGTGTATTATTATTTATATTTTTTGAAGGCAATTACAATGCGTATATCGTATAAAATTCGATGATTATTGAAAATAATCATGACAAGCAAACTTGGTGAATAACGGGCGCGACCTGGAACACCGTACAGCTGTTTCAACTTTATTAAGTCTCATCAGCGGTGTATACCTACAATCTTCCTCCGACACACACACACACACACACACACACACACATATATATATATATATATAATATATATATATATATATATATATATATATTATATATATATCAACTACAGATATATAACTCTTACTGCTATAGCGTTTATAATGACCTGCTTGAAAATGACACACACACACACACACACACACACACACACACACACACATATATATATATATGTGTGTGTGTGTGTGTGTGTGTGTGTGTGTCATTTTCAAGCAGGTCATTATAAACGCTATAGCAGTAAGAGTTATACATCTGTAGTTGATAAGGATTCCAAGGCCGCCTTTCTTCAATAATGGGAGCTTGTAGCCTTTCGTCCATTTCTCTATTGTATTTTATTTATACGTTATTTTGAATGATCAAAGTATGTCGTCAAACTTTCTTGTCTTTCGTATTTCGGGGGTTATTTCGTCAAGGCCTGAAAAATTTGAAAAAGTAACAAATAAAATTGTTAAACAGGGGATGTGTCTTTTGTTTAATTCAATATGCATAAATTAAAAAATGCTGCCCAAATACACACAATTATATATATTTATATATATATATATATGCTCTTTATTGGCAGCCAAAAGACAGCCAAGTGGTTAAGTAACCGGACTGATAAAATGTCAGTCTGGTTTCGCTCGTGGCTAGAAGTAGTTGTTAAGTCTAGACACATTGAAGAGACGTGTAACGTCGAAACACGGTGTCTTTATATGACTATATATATACATATCTTAGCTCTGAAGAGCACTAAGCTAAACTTTTAGGAGGTATATCTGACTCATTAGGTTTATCTTTATATATATATATATATATATATATATATATATATATATATATATACTGTATGAGTACATGTGTGTATACTTGACGCCCTCTTTTACAGCAATGGTTACCAGACTAGTTCTGACGTAGAATTTTAGTGTGATGATAACCAGATCCTACTCAAGAGCCAAATGATTTGGCCTTGTGCCAAATTTACTCAAGATTAGTAAAGCTCAATAAATGTAGGCAATATCAGAATGCGGTGTTCGAGGCAATGTGGTACATAAAATAACTAATAAATGCTGCGAGTGTTTGGATCTTATCAATATATCAGTGCGAATTCTATTCGTCTGGAGACGGCCAATGCAGAAAGGAGGCAAAAAATGAAGTTCGACTATTGTATTGAAAATTCAACTGAAAAAAGACAGATGTGACGGATGAGCACACACACACACACACACACACACAGAAATATATATATATATATATATATATATATATATATACACATCTCTCTGTCTGTCTGTCTGACTCTATCTCTCTCTCTATATATATATGTATGTGTATGTGTATACATGTGTGTTTATGTGTGTATATGTTCGTGTGTATACATATGTATACTTGTGTGCATATATATATGTGTGTGTATGTATATAATAATATATATATATATATATATTATATATATAGAAAGAGAGAGAGAGAGAGAATGAGAGAGAGAGAGAGAGAGAGAGAGAGAGAGAGAGAGAAGAGAGATGTGTGTGTATGTGTCTTTCTGTCTGTGTCTGTGTCATGTATGATATATATTAACATATTATTTGGATTTAAGTTTAACATCGCGTCATTTGGCTGGCTTCAATACAGCCCAAAAGTTTATTCGCTCTTGTAATGTCCATCGAATTAATACCTCTAGATCAGTATTTCCCAACCATTTTAGTACCATGCCCCAATTTTGTTATCTCAAATTTCCTCATGTCCCCCACCCGTTAATTGTTTAGTATGATATAACAATATCAGTTTTTGAAGAAGTATAACATAAAAAATTGTACCTTTCAAATAAAACTAAAGGGTTTAAATTCAAATTTTATCAAATAAAATCCATTTTATAATGTGTATAATTGCGGAGCAGGGTAACAGATGAAGAACTGCAAAGTTAAACAAGTCAGAAGCCACGCATATAGCTGGTGCCAGACGCAAGATAACATAAGTGGGTGAACATTTGACTAGATTGCGCAAGCTGTTGTGCTCAGCTAGGTTGTAATTACAATTTTATCATATGAATTTATAATTTTTACCCATATAGGGTAAAATTTAAAAAAATGTTGATATTACTATATTTTTCATATAGCCCCCTATTATTATTGAATTGCCCCCTCAGTGGAGCGTAGGCCCCACATTTGGAATCAATGCTCTTGATGCAGAGTCTATTGTTAAGAAATGTGCTACTTTAAATAGATCCAACCCTAATGTACGCAACAATGTGTGACATCACAACGCGTTGCGGACTTTCTTGGACAGACAACGATACCGTTTGGGACTGTCAGTTTTTAGCCAACCACAAGGGGATTATTCCATTAATTCATATTACTCCTCAGTCAAGAGTATATAGAATGTTACCACCTCGTACTGGTGGGATGCCCTGAAAATCACCAAATTATGCTCTATCATCGATATTGAGCACTGTTTATTTGTATATAGTATTCTGTTATTTACGGGTAAGAGTTCTCTAGTTATCGTAAATAATATATACCGATGTATGTATTTATTAGTTAAAACCCCGCTTCTTACAGGCAGCTTACGACGGCTGAGGCATCAAAGAATCGGATTAATGAAAATCAGTCGGGTTTTGCTCCCAGCTAGAAGTAATTTGGTAAATCTAGCCACACTGAAGAGACGCGAAAAATCGAAACACGGTGTCTGTGGATGATTATATATATATACAGGGTGTTCGGGATAAATTTGATAGTTTCTTAAGGAAAAAGGAAAAGTGCTTCATAAATATGAAATTTGATGCATTGTAACGAAATTCAACAGGCACGGAAATTACCCTACTGTCAACAAGTTTTACTCAAAATAACCACCATTAGCGTCGATCACAGCTTCAAACCTGCTCGAATAACTGAAGCAAACTGATTTTACAGTTTCCCTGGGAAGGGTTTCAAAAACTACCTTAATTCTCTCGATTAACTGGGCCTTTGTAGTACTGGTACGGCGATCGGTGTCTTTCCCAGCAGCGCCACATACAGAATAATCCATGGGGCTAAGATCTAATGAGTTTGGAGGCCAAACATTGGGATTGGTGTAGTCGTAAAAATTCGCCGACAACAACTTTTGACTTTTCCCAGAGGTGTGGCAGGGGGCCAAATCCTGCTGCCATACATATGACCTACAATTGGCAAGCCTTGTTATCTGGGGCTTGACTATAGTGTTTAGCAACTCCACGTAGGCACCAGGGTCCTCCAACACTTTTTTCTGTAGATTTTCGAGAAATTCTGCAATCAGATCGTATGTTATGTTGCGTTCTTCTAAGCACAGCCTCGCTGTCTCCATTGCAATTTACAGTGGTCAGATGATCATTGGCAGGCAACCATAATCTCTATCTAGTGGTTAGTGTCGTGGAAAATGGACTCGTCGATTCGAGTTCAATTCCGAGACGAAGCTGTTGGCATTTCACATAGCGCTAATACCCTTGGGAAAGGTATGATTCCATATATTCACCCTTCAGCTATGGGTCAAATATTAGGGCAGACTGGGTCCTTCAGCCTTGAGTAGGTATCCAGTCTAGGAGAGGGATAACTCTGAATTCAAAATTCCTGGGGTCGGTCGTTGATTGGGTCTGTGGCAACCCTTGATGCACCGATTCTTTCCTATCGACTATGCCAAAAAGTGTGCATGGTCCAACACAAGCCTTCACCACTATAAACACATCCCTGTGTGGATGTTCATTGTATGAACAATCATACGTCGATCGACGGGAGAGTCCATCATATATATATATATATTATATATATATATATATAATATATATATTATATGTTATATATATATATATAGTCAGTCACATTCAGTCCTGTGCCATATCCGCGCCATCTACACTCCGACTTTTTAGAAATGGAATTATACTGTTATAAATAAACTAGGCCACTAGGGAGTGCTCTATAGAGAGAGAGAGAGAGAGAGAGAGAGAGAGAGAGAGAGAGAGAGAGGGGGGGAGAGGTAGAGAAAAAAGTGTATCTAATACAGTATATTCATACATAAACTTGTGCATATGTGTTACGGTGTGAAATATCAATAATATGCATTATATATGATTACTTTCATATTTTGATGCAAAGGCATTTTAAGTAAAAGAAATGAAAATGAGGAAATTAAATGAATTCGATTGCTACATCTCGCAATTCTCCACGGCATTTAGTTTCGAGTTTTCAAGTAAATTTGCTTTGGGAATAGATACTCTATCAAATTAGAATGGATCATATACTTCTGTTAAAATCTAATGGAATCGTACCAATTTCTTCAATTCCCGTATTGAGAAAGTAAGTTAGTTTTTGAATTGATAATATCTATCAGACTGGTTTAGATACTGCGACCTCATCGACTGGAAAACTGAATCCTCGAAATTATCCTGCTTTGATGACGTATATTGTATTTGACGGCATATAAGACACACGGGCATATAAGAAGCCCCCCCCCCCCGCCATTTCAGCGGGTAAGATTCAGGATAATTTTTTAGTGTATTAAGCATGTATTGTAGAAAAACAGTCTAGCTGTGTCTCTGAATGTTTGAGATGAGGCTTGAAGATTAGTATTATCTGCGTTATTCGGACTATTGTCCCCATCTTCATTGTTATTTGTACAACGTTTCGGCCGATATGCCCTCCGGCCTTCTTCAGGTATTTCTTGTCGGACTCGGGGACCTTCTCGGACTCGGGGACCTTCCCGGACAACTCCTACCCCAGCTATGGTTAGCGGAATGAGAACAGGATACCCCCGTGGACTAAATAAAGGGTTAGGTTCAAAGTTCCGTGATGGCTCCCGATTACGACAAGAAAGTTCCCGAGTTCGAAAAGAAGGTTCCCGAGTTCGAGAAGGTTCCCGAGTCCGTCAAGAAATACCTGAAGAAGGCCGGAGGGCATATCGGCCGAAACGTTGTACAAATAACAATGAAGCATTACACAAGTAGAAACATGGCTGTATAAAAATAATTTCGCGGTACAGGCAAGCAATAAGCAGTATAGGGTAGCTAAAACTACTGAGCGTAGTGAGCATCATAGAGAAGATTAGCCTAGGCCTACGGGAGGTCTCAAACTGCACCTTACGCTGTAGAAGACGCAGGGCATTTTCTTGAGCCAAATTTTTTGGAAAAAAAGTGCGTCCTATATGCCGTCAAATGCGGTAATATCTACGGTTTGAAGAAAACCCATTCGTATTAGTAGTAATAGTAGTACTAGTAGTTGTAGTATCACATTTTACTAGTATTTTTTTACGTCTTAGATATTTCGTTGATTGTTATTATGATTCACTCGGGTCGTCCATTTGCAAATACTAGTTTGAATAAAAATCGTGATTGAGTAGGTAAATATGACGGAGAACGAGAAAAGAAAAAGAACAAGACATTGTCTTGCCTGTCGGGATCGAACCCGCTTCCTCCCGCATATAAAAACAGATGCGATTTAGGCACTGGACGGACGCGAGGTTCGACTGATGCGCCCAGATGTTTGGGTAATATGACCATAAATAACCAAAGCGATTCGAGCGTCGGGTGACAAGCAGAGAATCATTCGGCTTACGTGAGACGGTAGCCAGAAAAGATTATTTTGACGACGAAGACGGATTTTCAGCTGCTGTTCGAAGACGAAGACTGTGTTGACCAAAAGAAAGTTTGGCCTGCGAGAAGACGGTGAACTCGCTTCTTTCTGGTCCACCCCCCTCAGCTGGAAGCAGTTGACTCTAATATCTATTTCCCCCCTCTATTTTCCCCCTTCTATAGTAAAGAATTTGACTAAAGAACAACTAAACAGTATGCCTCTGGTGGGTCTATGCTACATAATCTATGCGGTTGCATAATATTATTGTCAATCCCCTGTATTTCTAAAGTGATGGCCCCTTTTCATATCACAGGCGGGACTTTCCATAGAATATTACAGAAAGCCCGCGAAATACGGGAAGTCACGTGGGACCTGGTTGGGTCCTCAGTTTCAGTTTGGACGTCAGGCAGAGAAGATGTCCTGCCTTAACTGGAACTCACACTGCATACGCGCGCTATGTTAGTCAGATATTTAGTTACATGAAATGTATAGTTAAGTAAATAAAAGCTTAAGAAAATAACACAGTTTTGTGGTTGGTGAATGTCTTGGTAACAAGACTGATCTAGAAGAAGAAATGAATTAAGTGCGACCGACCACCAAGACGAAGTCCAGACGCTAGAAGAGATGTTAAAAGAGACGCTAGAAGAACTTAAGATATCAAAGACGCCAGAAGAAGAATAGAAGTAAGTAAGGAAAGAGGTATGCAACATTTAGATTCTTGTGCTTTCAGATTTCTTTGACTGTAAATTCTTCTTGATATAAGAATTGCTACACAAAATGACAAACTCGCGACGTATATGACGGTGAATCATATCCAAGGCTGTTTGTGCGTTTTCAAATCAACAACTTTTAGATTAATATTAATTTCATGGTCTGGAGAACATTTTGGTTGTTTTGATAGAAGACAAAAGAAAGAAAACTTAATGATGTTCGTCAAATAAAATACTTCCTAAAAATCATCTCATAAAATCTCTTAATGTGAACTGGGTGGATAGCTAAACATACACGGAGTCGGAGAAAAGCAGTCCTAACTAAAAACCCTAGAAAGAAAACCACCCTCGGGGCGATGTAAAAATCAATTTTTGAATGATATTACCTGAGAGGGTTGTGAGTTAAAAATTCAATGTTAGAAGGTTTCTATCATAAGTATGTGAAATCATTAAATTTATTAAAGGAGTTGAAATTATAACAATTTGAAATGAAAACTTACTTTTGTCAGCTTCAAATAAAACGTTGCGTGTATATATTAATGTGACAGAAATCACAAAGTTGAGTGGCGATAGAGAAAACTTGCCGTATTCTCGAAGGAAGCGGGCTAGGCTTTGCTTGGCGTGTAGGACTGACATAGGATCGAACCCGCGTCCTCCAGAATGCGAAAAGGCGACACTTTGGCGCGGGCACCGGAATCGAGATGCCACTGTCCCGTAAGTGAACACCAGATGCCCGGGTGATAGCTGAGGTCATTCCGGCAACTGGGATTGAGTTGACAATCCCGTATGTGAAGCACAGACGCCCAGATGATAGAAGCAGACCAGTGTATAGATAGAAGGAAACACCCAGAAGCGGGGAGTGCAGAAACGAGTATTGCTACGGTAGCTGCTAGAGGATTCGACAAAAACGATGACGACGACGAAGAAGAAGAACAAGAACAAGAAGAACAAGAAGTCGGTGTTTGCAAAGAGAAAGTTTAGTTTTAGCGCGAAAAAAAGAAAATCTTTATTTGAATAATGAAGTAATTTGTTTATGATTACTATCTACAGAACAATTGTTTATTTGATAAAAATCAGATTCGAAAGGAATAACAATTTGTCATAATTTGAATTTTAGAGTCAATCGGGAGTTTTTTTTATTTTGCGTCGAAATTCTGATACTAATTTTGTAACAAGAAGAATTGGTCGTCAAAGACAATCTCAAACCACTAGAATCTAGATCACCAGAGGCATTATTGTTTATTTGGTTTTGGCGCAAATTCTTCACCTACTCAGACACGATTTTTATTCAAACTTGTATTTGCAAATGGACAACCCGAGGGAATCATATTAAAAATGTATTTTATTTCGTACTAATGCCCATGAGAAAGTAATGCTTCCATCTCTTCTTCCTGGCTTTGGGTAAATAATAACACAGACTGGACTCTTCAGCCTCTTTAGCCTATACAATCAGTATAAGAGAAGAAAAACCCTGAATTCAAACCAGCTGCACCTCGCTTAAAATAATTGGCCATTTCTCGCCTCCTTTCACATGGAGGAGGGTTGAGTAAATATGTCACATAATTCATGGGTAGCTTATGAATTATGTAAGTACTGTAGTTAGATAAATGGTGAATACGTGTTAGTTAAATTCAAAATAACGGGTGTCGATTGGAAAATTACCTAACCGTTAGGGTTATGATTTATCTGTGGTGACCTTCCGCTTGACCTCTCAAAAAAGGCACCAGTAGAGGCGTGAGAGTGAGGCTTTAGTTTTTAGATTAGTTGCGACCAGAAATTCAGAGTGAGCGGACGCGAAAATCTATCTCACTGAGATGTTGTTTCTCAATCCGTGTGGGTCATGGACTGGGATTGTCGTTTAATAAAAACTTAAAGAAAAACCAACAAAGTCTTTGTTGATTAATTCAAACAAGAATGCACATATAAGAGGTCTACAGAGTGTTAACTCTGGTTCTTATAAAACATCGGGTTACTTCAAGGATAAGTATCCAATGCGGAATACTTCAGTTAGGAAAACATCAAACGCGTTAGTTACATTTATATAACGTTATTATAACATATCAGGGGAACAAAGTTCCCCAGGCTATTTAATGTCACAAGTGTCCAAACATACACAATAGTGTTAATAGACAAAGTGGTAACCACTTACTGTAAGTAGAGGCTGTGGCGTCTAGTGTGCACCGTAGATGTCTGCTGGAGAGAGATGACAAGCACGTCCAGGCTTGTTCAGTGGCATCGGAAGAAGAGGGTTCTCTACTTGGGTTCCTGTGTCACGTGACCAAGATAGGGTCTCCTGACACAGAAGATTCACCAAAACCCTCAGACAAGGGAGACTGCCCTTACAGACAGATACCCATCCAGTAGTAGAATCAACCCGGAGAAACCGACCCACAGGATCAGCCCCGAAGAATATGGCTGCCGACGAATTAGCAACAGGAGCAAGCAAAAGTTAACAAGCAAGAACCCTCATCATCATATCTCCTATTCTGTCTCTGTCTGTCTGTCTGTCTCCCCCCCTCTCTCTCTCTCTCTCACGCGTTTATATACCGGAGTAAAAGAGTATATAACCAATACAAACAACTAAGCAAATGGTTTGCTTTGGTCATATAAGTAAGTAAAATTATCGAGGTGGCCTAAAATCAGTATCAGCCAATCAGCGAGGGAGTCTATCCCCTTTTCACTAGCGCTTGACAAATGAGATTGTTTTTTGCGTCTGGGGTGGAGCGCCACACCTATCATCAGCTCCTCACTTTACGACACAGATTCCAGTGCTACTCATACGCTGAGTTGGCGAATTATTACTGAATCGTGGGTTGTTTTCCCACAGGATGTCCTATCAAAATCCCCACGTAAAAAAAGACATTGTACTTATCCAGCCACTCTACAAAGAAACATTAATGTCTACTATTTAAAACATTAAATACCAAAAAAAATCAATGCTTTAATCATTTAAATTTTATTTTTTAATTATCTTCACGAATATAAATCAAATCTTCATTATTTTTGCTAAAAAAACAAGATATGATGATAGTGAATGTTTATATATATATTTACTTTGTCGTTAATTGTTTTATTTTCATAGTCTCCTCAGGACGTACATACATACCAACTGTCTTTTATATATAGACCAGCAGCGCCTACCCGGCGTCGCCTAGGTAGAGGGGGATTTTTAAAAAGATAGTCCCGCAGATCCATTATTACTGAATCGTGAGTTGAATCCTCGAGAGAAGGCCCATTTAAATCCCTATGTAAAAAATAGACCTCGCATTGATCCAGCTACTCTGAAAAGAAATGTTAATGTCTACTATCTAAAATATTAAATGAAAACAAAATCCATGTTGTTTTCATTTAAATTTTATTTAAAAAAATTATTTTCACGAATATAAATCAAATCTCTATTATTTTTGCTCAAAAACCAAGCCCTGGTGATATTTAATGTGTATATATATTTACTTTGTCGTTAGTTGTTTTATTTTCGAAGTTTCACCCGGACATACATATACACACAACTGTCCTTTATATACGTATAGAAAATCAAGCCCTGGTGATATTTAATGTGTATATGTATATTTACTTTGTTGTTAATTGTTTTATTTTCGAAGTTTCATCCGGACATACATATACACACAACTGTCCTTTATATATATATATCTTATTATAATGGAGATTGTGTGTTTGCCTGTCTGTAACCGAAACTATATCATTACTCAAGTCACAATTCCCTTTGTTATTTACATCACATTCTACATGATTTTATCTTTATTTAAACCTGAATTATTAATAAAGTTGTTTTACATAATTAATACTGTTGACCATATCTACATACTAATAACATGCACTTGTATTTATATATACAACAAAATAGCGGTTTACAGTGTGAATGGGAAGGCTAATTTGCATATTGATCTTAAAAATTTGATTTTGATAAATATATGCTTAGTATTATTGATTTCTTATTGTTTGGTTTTATCTTATTGAATATGAGCTAAAATCTCGGGGATAAATCTTAAAAGAAATCCATTAACAAGAAGAAATAATTGTAATTTTATTCTTTACTTCCTATTTTAACTAAATAGTTAAATTAGGAAAATTTACCAAAGAAAGACGGGAGTAACGGAAAATGATGGAAGAGTTAGTTTCAAAGTTGTTCTATTTTTCAATCATACCCCCTCTGTTCCAAATCTTTATCTGGATTCTTATTCAGTTTCATTAGCCTTTCTAATTTAACATGATATTTTATCATAGTAAAACTTAAATACTTGCACCCGGAGGGTGCATATATTTGCTAGTATATATAAGATAGATTGGTATTACACAACTCGTTGTATTTAACATTAACATTAACAGATTTTATGAGAGGATGTTCAGAATATACTTTATAAGACCGACATCTTTTCTTTCTTTTCTCATAACATTTAACGACGAAAATGTTCTCCAGACCTTAAAATTAATGTTGATTTAAACGGTGGGAAATTGAAAACACGAAACAGGCTTCCGTTTAGAGTTAATGTCGTATTCTATAGCACAGATACTTCCTCTTATGATTTAGCAATTTTTAAAAAATATTTTGTTAATGATATTCACTAGCAGCCATAACTCAAATCTCTCAGTTCACCATTTGTATTGTAACTAGTTTAATCTCGACGCCATTTGTTGTATACCCTTCTCATTACTTTTTTACTTCTATTCTTCTGCCCTCTTTGGAATCTTATAACATCTTGTCTTGGTCTGGAATCTTCTAAGGTCTGGACTTTCTTGGGGACTTCGGGTCTGGTCTTCTATTGGGGATTTCTCTTTATCAGAAGCCCTGTGTCATTGGTAGTTTTTAGAGGTAATAACACAAGACTCCGATTTGCTTTGATCTTACTTTTAAATCCCCAACCAGACATCTGCGCAGATTAAGACGCGAGCGCGTGTAACGCGACTTGCTCTTCCGTCGAGCTCGGCTGCTAGTCTCTAACTGACTGAAACTTACTTACTATCTAAACCGGAAGAGAGGGTCCTCTCTACCGGTTCTCACGGCTATACCCGGAAGATAGGGCTAGGACTGAGGTCAAGCTTGTCATTCAATCTTCAAGGCCGTCAGCTGCACTTAAAACGCCATCTTGTTTTCTACACTATTGCACATAAATATTAAGTATCTAATAATTATGTAACACATTTTCCCTACAATAACGACTGTCTAATTATTTATTTTTTAAAAGCATTTTAGGGGATTTTTTTTTTTTAGTAGACAATTAGATATTCAGACTTTCCATCTTTTCACAGATACTTCCTCTTATGATTTAGCAATTTTAAAAATTATTTTGTTAATCATATTCAGTAGCAGTCATAACTCAAATCTCTCAGCTCACCATTTGTAATGTAACTAGTTTAATCTCGATGCCATTTTCCCTCCAGTAACGACTGTCTAATTATTCATTTTTCAAAACCATTTTAGGGGATTTTGTTTTTTTAGTAAACAATCAGATATTCAGACTTTCCATCTTTTTGTTCTTTTATCATGATATTTTAAGACTTGAACATCGTATGGGTTCTTGAACAAAATGTAAATTACTTTACGATTGACTCCAACTATTAACTTTAGCGGAATCAGGCACAAGGCCAAAAAAATGCAATTTTTAATCTATTGGTTTTAACGACATTTCAACGCGGTTCAGCTTAACTTAGGTATTAAGGCGCGTGGTGTAAATGGATACGGTGGTATATTCGCAGAGTTCCGTCCCGGCCTCCAGCCTCAAAAACCGCTAGCCGCTGGCTGCTGAAAAAAAAATCAGCTGAGATTGAAGTCCGTAGCCGAAGCGGTGTCACTTGAAAAAAAAACAAACTAGGGTTAGGGTTTAGGGTTGGGGTTGGGGTTTAGGGTTAGTTTAATGGGAAAATGAATAAATAATTTTGGCTCTGTTTTTTCTGAGTCACCCTATATACCAGAAAAAACAAACCCACACATTTTGTAATAAAACTGTTAATTTTAACTAGGGTGGTTTAGGGTTAGGGTCTAGGGTTAAGGTTGGGGTTGGGGTTGGGTTTTCGGGAATTGGCTGTTTTTTTTTTTCAAGTGACACCGCTTCGGCTACGGACTTGGTGTTGGTGGGTTTTTTTCAGCAGCCACCGGCTAGCGGTTATTTGAGACAAGGGGCCGGGTCGGAACTCTGTGAATATTACCGGATACGGCAGACAACTTCAAATCGTGGACACTTAACATACCGCTAATACGCTTGGTAATCCAAATATTTTCCTTCCAGCTATGGGTAGATAATGGGAAAGTCTGGATTATTTTACTTCGGTGGGGAAACCAGTCTAGGAGATCAAAACAAAGTGTTTCTCTTCTCGTTAGGCAAAACTATTTTAAGATCTCCTCCCTCCCTCCTCCCCCTAATTAATATACAAAATATCGCACTGTAAATTCATATTTACAAGTTTTGAGTTATTTGTTCTTAATAATTTGAGTGGGGTACGAAGTTCTTGTCGAATACTAATAATTCCTAAATATATATATATATATGAGGTTAAGTAAGCAAACAAATGTGTTTATTTTTATATGGCTTTAAGCCGACAATTTTTGGAGCATATGCGCTTAATTGAAGTTGTACCTAATTTTTGAAAATTAATTAGTTGACAATTAGTTGACAATTAATGAATTTTAGGCGGGCATATATGTTCAAATGTAAGGCTAAATGAATCGAGAAAATGTCAATCCCTGAATGTACATTTCGACCTATTATGTCTCATCATCAATATATATATATATATATATATATATATATATATATATATATATATATTATGTGGTGTGTGTGTGTGTGTGTGTGTGTGTGTTGTGTGTGTATTTGGACAGCATTTTTCATTTATGCATGTTGAATTAAACAACAGACACATCTGTTTAACCAATTTTATTGCGATTTTTTCGAGTTTCTGGCCAACTTTTTAATATTTGGGTTGAAATTCATGGATAAGTCCACCAAAGTTCATGTCCCCGAGTACTTTCGGAACTTCGAAGCACCATCATCAGGGGTGATGTGTTCCAGTTCTTCAAACTATATTAATGGATGTGGAGGCTGGAAGGAAGAGAATTGAATGAAAAAGTGTTATACGCATTTTAAGATGTGAGTACTGCATTGGAAATCAATTATGTTTAAGGATGGTTTATATTCTTTTATGTATAAAGCTTCTAGTATTTGGAGTTTTTGTTATTTTTTTCTTTGTGCAGAATGTGTGTATTTTCCGTTAATTAATCGGAGTGGGGGGCATGACTGTAATTTATGTGCTGTGAAATATATATATATATATATATATATTATATATATATATATATAAATGCATATATATATATATATGTATATATATACATATATATATATATATATATATGTATATATATACATATATATATATATGTGTGTGTGTGTGTGTGTGTGTTGTGAAATATGTATATATATTATATATATACATATATATTATATATATGGTCAGATTATCCTGAAGAACCCTTCAGTTGAAACCTAAGTAGATAGTGTCTGACTCATGTTGGTCCTTATAATCATGCTCTACTAAATGTATTGAGCACTTTTTACAACTTAGAAAAATCCCCTGTTTTTTTTTTCTTTTGCTCACTACATACGATGATGATTATTTTCAGAAAGTACGGATGTGCCGGGCTTTTTTTTTAAATTTTTTTTTTCCAGGTTTCAGTTTGAATTTTTTTAAAAACTGAATTACCTGGGGTTTTCTTCACTGGTAGAGGTTAGAAGTAAAAATAATATATTAATATAATATATATATATTATATATATATATATATTATATATATATAACAACGGGATAAGAAAGGAAGCAAACAAAAAATCTGCAACTGCCGAGATCCAAGCATGTGGCCGGTAGAAGGAAAGTGTCTTACCAAAGGAGTAATCTACCTAGCATCAGTAACATCTACACAGAAACCGGACACTACTAAATACTATGTAGGATGCACGAAATCTGAATTTAAAACTAGATTCACAAACCACAAACACACTTTCTCTAATATTAAACGAAAAAATGCAACAACGTTAGCTAGCTACATTTGGGATTTCAAACATCAAAACATAACACTGATTATCAAATGGGATTTAATAAAAAAAACGAGTGCTTCCCGAGGTCTGACGGACCCATGCTTCTTGTGTTTACAGGAAAAGTTAGAAATAATTAGATTCCCAAATAAAAATGACTTAATTAATAAAAAGGATGAGTTCCTAGGAAAATGTATGCATAGATTACGCAATGCATTAGAATACCAATAAGATATAATTAATCAATAAGGGAATAATACAGTAAAATTATGATAAAGCAGTAACAAAGAAAAACTACAAGAAGAAATAAAGAAATAAAAAAAAACTTAGCCAAACTTCAGACAAACTGACCCCATAAAGGTCAATAGAGTAAGTTGAAGATGGTAGTAAGTGGTAATAAAAGTATAATGTTACAGCGCACTACTACCCACGTAGGTCAAAATAGGAGGAGCTTAACCTCATCTACAAACTAGCAGCCCACTAAGATACATTTCAGGATGAATTAAATAAATATCAGTCTAGCTATATAAAATATCCGAAAATATCCACTCAATCCCCCTGATGAAGGTGTTAGAGTAACACTGAAACCGCGGTCGGGAAATAACTTCTTCTACGACTATTAATGCTCTATATTCACAATATATTGAGCCCTATTGGATTAACTACTTACGTTATGTTCACCTAGTAGTACCCATAAATGAATATATATATATATATATATATATATATATATATAACCTATAGATAGGACCCTAACACATATTACCACCCCACTTCAGAGTGTACCTGGTAGTAATGGCAATTAAGGGGTACTTCCTACTTCTCAGATATCCAGGACTGGAGATTACTATCATTTTAGTGTCATAGAGAGAACAAATCTTTTTTTTTCGGGGGGGGAGAGATTGGGCTTCGAGCAGTACTGTATTCTGTATCGTAGTCCTCTGAACAACATGATATATGTGGCAATTTTATTGCTTCAAACTTTGATACACCTGATGAAAAATACTCCCCCCAAAAAATTCACCATCTGTACAGCCATAATGATGGCTGAATTTTGTGGAACACCTTTCCATGAACTTCTGTTTTATCAAAGTTTGAGATCCAGTATGGCTGACAAATAACAGTATTATCAGTATCATTTAGATTTGCATTCAAAGCCTTTTTTCTCCCCCTCTCTCTCTCCCCCCTCTCTCTCTCTCTTCCCTACTTCTCTTCCCACTCCTTCTTCTCTCTCTTTCTCTTCTCTACATTATCCTTCCCTCTTCTTCTCTCTTTCTCTACTTCTTCTTCCCTCTCCTTCTCTCCTCTCTCTCTCTCTCTCTCTCTCTCTCTCTCCTATCTTTCTCTACTTCTCCTTCCTTCTACTCTCTCTCTCTCTTCTCTACTTTTCCTTCCCTCTCCTTTCTCTCTCTCTCTCTCTCTTCTCTACTTTTCCTTCCCTCTCCTTCTCTCTCTCTCTCTCTCTCTCTTTTCTTACTTTTCCTTCCCTCTCCTTCTCTCTCTCTCTCTTCTTTCTCTACTTTTCCTTCCCCTTCTTCTCTCTCTCTCTCTTTCTCTACTTTCCTTCCCTCTCCTTCTCTCTCTCTCTCTCTTTCTCTACTTTTCCTTCCCTTCTCTCTCTCTCTCTCTTCTCTACTTTTCCTTCCCTCTCCTTCTCTCTCTCTCTACTCCTTCCCCTTCTTCTCTCTCTCTCTCTCTTTCTCTACTTTTCCTTCCCTTCCTTCCTCTTCTCTCCTTCTTCTTACTTTCCTTCCCCCTTCTTCTCTCTCTCTCTCTTTCTCTACTTTTCCTTCCCTCTCTCTCTTTCTCTACTTCTCCTTCCCCTTCTTCTCTCTCTTTCTCTACTTTTCCTTCCCTCTCCTTCTCTCTCTCTCTACTTCTCCTTCCCCCTTCTTCTCTCTCTCTCTCTCTCTCTACTTCTCCTTCCCTCTCCTTCTCTCCTTCTATATTTCTCTACTTATCCTTCTCCTTCTTCTCTCTCTTTCTCTACGTATCCTTCCCTCTTCTCTCTCTCTCTACTTATCCTTCCCCTCCTTTCTCTTACTTTCCTTCCCCTCTCTTTCTCTCTCTCTTTCTCTTTCTCTTTTATCCTTCCCTCTACTCTCTCTCTCTTTCTCTACTTTCCTTCTCTCTCCTTCTCTCTCCTTCTCTCTCTTTCTCTACTTATCTTTCCCTATTCTCTCTCTCTACTTCTCCTTCCCTCCCCCTCTCACTCTCTCTCTCTTTCTCTAATTGGCATTCCCTCTTCTTCTCTCTCTTTCTCTACTTATCCTTCCATCTCCCCACCCCCCTCTCTCTCTCTTTATTTTTTTGTCTTCTAGAAACTGTTATTTCCTTGATCCCATCAGCACATCCAGTTTTGACTGGATATTTTTTAATTTGTTCCCAAGCAAAGACAAAGCATTGATCTGCCGAGGCATTGATCAAAACTAGATAACATATGAAAAGATAAATTAAGTCCCCCCCCCCTTAAGCCCTGATTATGAAAAGACAAAAGTGATTAAGAGCATAATTAAGTTAGCTGCAAGAATTAATACTCCTCAGATTGGTATATCATTCTTTTCTAAGGTCATATTACAATTTAGGCGAAGCTTTGGATCCATCACCTAAAAGCTATGAACTATTATTAAATAATGAGCTCAGTTTCCCTAATAATTATTAATTCTACTACTCCAAATTAGGAATGACTCTTCAAGTCTGTCGGCTGGGGCGTTAGAATGTACCGACTGCACCTCTGCAGAGGGGTAAGACTCCCCCAATGGGGCCACCGGTTGGCCGTGGGTGGCGACCCGTGATGCTTAAGGATAGAGCCCAGGTGGATGAGCAGTTCATGACATGCAATACTCCACTTTGGCCCTATCTTGGGAACGAGTAAATCTATTTATTTCAAAGCTTTATCGGCATTAAATGACCCACTGAGGTTGATATGCCGTAAAACAAAACAAACCAAACCAAGCCAAATCAATTATGCTCTCATCATCTAACAACCTGTATGCAAATTTGGAGATTCTCAAATTTTCTGATATGGTCCATTGTGAAAATGTTACGTACTGGCATTTTCACAGTACCAATCGATACATGTTGTATACCCTTCTTACTTCTTATCTCTGGTCGTATCTTCTTCTGGTCGGCTTTGCTATTCTGATTGTCTAACATCTTGGTCTGGTCTCTTCTAAAGTCTGGTGTTGACTTGGTATATCTTCTATGGGGATTCCGGGTCTGGTTTCTTTTAGGGATCACTCCTTATCAGAAGCCCTGTGTTATTGTTAGTTTTTAGGTAATAAACACAAGACTTCGATTTACGTTGATGTTACTTTATTTCCAAATCCCCAAACCAGACGTCTGCGCAGATCCTTACATCTTGCTAGCTCGGCTTCTAACTTCTAACTGACTGACTGAGTTGCTTACTCCTTAAACCGGAACAGGGTCTTCTATGACTTCCGGTTCTCACGATTTATCCCTGGAAGGCAAGGTCAGAGTGAGGTCAAGCGCTGTCACTCACTCTCAAGGCCATAAGCTGCACTAATCGACATTATGATTTCTACACTATTGCCATAATCATTAGGTGTCTAATAATTATGTAACAAAAATATTTTGTTCATACATAAACTGTTCCACGATAAAATGCCTGTTTCTGTTCAGAATGCATTTGCAGTTGACTTCACCCATGCTCAGGTCACTCGTGCTGACCAAACTGGTTTGTTTAATTTCCCTATCAACAACACGGTTAGTTTTGGGCATAATTCGATTCGTTTTAATGCACTTAATTCTTGGAACACTGTTCAGTCGGTATTGTTTGATGAAGAAAAGGAGGAAAAGGTGAAGCTTGTTTCGGTAAATTATTTTGTCCTTAAAAAACTTTTAAAAAAGCATTTTATTGCCTCTTATAAAGAACAGATTTGCATTTAGATTCTCTCACGGCTAATTTGTCTCATGATATATATCTATCTGTTTGTGTTGTCTGGTGTGTCTTGTATCGTTTCCTGTGAGCGTCCAAGGGTGGTCATGTCCAGGGGCTTAGCTTCACGCTATTAGGCATGCCTCCTTCAATAGTAGTTTAACAAAAATAAAGTTTTTCTTTTACTTATTCTTTATAACTTGTATCTACTATTGATAAATAAATTTCTTCTATTCTCAATCCCTCAAGTAAGCAATGTAAATTTTACAGGGGTGCCGTAAGAATCAACCTTTTATTTATATTTTTATTACTGTACATTTATTAGAGTTATATCATTAGCAAACATTAAATTTCAATTTTGAATTAATTAATCCACCTTTAATTATTTTAATCCAAATAACCAGTGAAGATAGTATAATGGCTCGCAATCAGAAAAAAATCATTCCCCTCTCATACTATTCATTTAGCAACCCAGATCACAAAAAAGAAAAACTGTTTTTTTTTTTTCATTTTAAGACAGGGTGCCACATACCCTTTTAACATATATTTATCAACTTAGCTCTATATTGTCTTCTAAGGTGGTTCTGGGAATCTGTTGTTTTTGTTTCAGTGTTAACTCTAGGGGCACTCTTTCTGTTTTTTCTCAGGCTATCTGAATATCTCTTTTATCTGGGCTGTTGAGTAGCTGGATCTTCTATTAAGCTGTCTCTACTATATCTTATTCTGGATCTTTTTCCTTGGGATTCTTCTTGACTTTATCTTGGGATATATAGTCTTGTGTAGTAGCTTTTATTTGTTTAACGAACACAAGACTTTATCTTCATTTAGACGCCATTATTCATTTTATAAACAAAGTCATATAAACGTGCGTGAGAAAATGCCCTTTGGATGGGAGAGGCCATCTTGCATCGATCTCCCCCAGTCGCCGAGCCACAACTAATTTTCTAAGCTAACTGTCAATTGTAAGAAGAGGTCAATTACAGGTTAAAATATGTAAATCAAATTACCTGCATTTTCTCATTAAACCGTTTTCTTAATTTCACCTACACTATTGTACATAATTGATAGCCAAAATCAATTATGTAACAGAGGGTTCAACTTACTCTGTAAATTCATAGTAAATGCAAGAACACTCAGTGACCAAAAACTTTACTCTCTCTCTCTCTCTCTCTCTCTCTCTCTCTCTCTCTCTCTCTCTCTCTCTCTCTGTATTTCAAGTATGAAGCATTTTTCTTTCATTACATCGAATACCGTTCGTATTACGTAGTCTATGCATATTATGAATAATATATCTCTTTGCAAGACTCCGGTGACAATGTCAAAGCCGTCTGTGTCACAATCACGTGAACGAACCATTGCTTTCGTGTCTTTGTAGGGCATATCATTGTAGCGGTAAAAAGTTTATTTGGAAAGACCATAAGCTAGTGGTATTTGCTTTATCTCTCCTCTATCTATGGAAGTAAATGCTTTCAAGAATTCTACAAACAAAAGTGTTGCCTCGGTATTTTTTGCTCGAACCCCTTCTACAAATCGATGAATAATCAAATTCTCAGAAGTTGTGTATCGATTATTACGAAACCCGTTTTTTTCTCTACGTCAGTGCGGGTGTCATTTTCAAGCAGGTCATTATAAACGCTATAGCAGTAAGAGTTACACATCTGTAGTTGGTAAGGATTCCAAGGCCGCCTTTCTTCGAGAATGGGAGGCTGCAACCTTTCGTCCATTTCTTTATTGCATTGTATTTATACGCTATTTTGAATAATCGAAGTATGTCGTTAAATTTTCTTGTCTTTTATACTTCGAGGGGGGTGTTCGTCAGGCCGGGGGGGGGGTTCTACTTTTTGTTTTAAAGGATTTCGTTGTGTTCAGACATCGTAATGTGACTTTGATATCTAGTTGGCTAGTAAGCGAAAATATTAAGTTGGTACATCTGACTCATGTGGATTATATATATATATATATATATTTATTATATATTATGAATTTAACATTTTTGAAAAAAACAAATGATATTTATAATTGCTGACAGAAATCTGTTTCGACCGTTTTAATAGATCGGTCATCATCAAGAGCAACATATGAGAGAAAGACGGGATGAAACAACCGTTAGAAGAAAGGGTACAAACAAAACGCTAACGGTTGTTTCATTCCGTCTTTCTCTCATATGTTGCTCTTGAT
>CM042152.1:93662863-93670363 GCA_023376005.1 Doryteuthis pealeii
ACACATATTTAACACACACACACACACACACACACACACACACACATATTATATATATATATATATATATATATATATATATATATATATTTTACTACTTAAACACCGATACTTTCATAGTCCACTTGTGACCCAAAAAAGGATTACCTGACTCTTAATCTAAATCTAATTAATATTAATTTATTTATTGCTTAAAAAACTTTTATTTTTAATGATTAAACTGCTGCCCTTAACTAGGACTGAACATGCAGTCCAGAGATAACTGTCTCTTAGAACTGTCCTAACTCCTTTATCCCCTAGGCCATGTGTCCATGTGTCCGATTACAAGAAGGTTCCCGATTACAATAAAAAGGTTCCGAGTTCGAAAAAGAAGCTTCCCGGAGTCCAGAAGCTTCCCGAGTCCGACAAGAAATACCTGAAGAAGGCCGGAGGGCACATCGACCGAAACATTGTACAGATAACAATGAAGATGAAGACAATAGTCCGAATAACGCAGATAGTCCTTTTTTTCCATTTCTACATTTTCAAATTCTACACTCTCTCCTCACGTATGCACCACCCGCCAAACCACTGCCGACATAAAACACTGACGTCCGCATTCTCATTATCTTACATTATGAATTATGCCTAATGTAATCTTTCGGTTAGAAAAAAATAACATCAAAGTTATCTTCTAAAAATAAAATCTATTCCTCTGATTTCATTTCCTTGATAATTTCTCTATAAACAGAAATATCCCCAAAGACACATTTCGTTAATTCACTCGTCTAATGTACAAATGAAAGAAACAGAATTTATGGGACTAGCAGATATATTTTCTTAAACTAAAAAGAAAAAAAAAGAAAACGTTTAGAAGAGCATTAGAATGGAGGTCTAAAGGTCCCGGACTCATATCTGTTATATCAGCATTAAGAGATAGGAAAATATTCAAAACCTTTACAACTTTATGGCCTTTTGAAATAATTTCGCTCCTTGTATAAAACTATTCAGCCAACTTAGATTATAATACGTTGTCTTGTATTACCTGCTGTGGCGTTAGAATCGTTCCAAAATGTGAATTCTTAATATTAGGTTGTTACAAAAATAATGGCCGATTGAAGTACTTAATAATTACTTGAAAAAAATATAAACTGTTATTAATAGTTACTTGAAAACATATACTTTTCTGCTAACAAATGGTTATTATTAAATAGAAATAATTACTTAAAAAATATAAACTGTTATTAATAGTTACTTGAAAACATATAATTGCCTGCTAACAAATGGTTATTATTAAATAGAATTAATTACTTAAAAAATATAAACTGTTATTAATAGTTACTTGAAAACATATAATTGCCTGCTAACAAATGGTTATTATTAAATAGAATTAATTACTTAAAAAATATAAACTGTTATTAATAGTTACTTGAAAACATATAATTGCCTGCTAACAAATGGTTATTATTAAATAGAATTAATTACTTAAAAAAATATAAACTGTTATTAATAGTTACTTGAAAACATATAATTGCCTGCTAACAAATGGTTATTATTAGATAGAAATAATTACTTAAAAAAATATAAACTGTTATTAATAGTTACTTGAAAACATATAATTGCCTGCTAATAAATGATTATTATTAAAAAGAAATAAATACTTAAAAAATATAAACTTTTATTAATAGTTACTTGAAAACATATAATTGCCTGCTAACAAATGATTATTATTAAAAAGAAATAATTACTTAAAAAATATAAACTGTTATTAATAGTTACTTGAAAACATATAATTGCCTGCTAACAAATGGTTATTATTAATAGAAATAATTACTTTAAAAAATATAAACTGTTATTAATAGTTACTTGAAAACATATAATTGCCTGCTAACAAATGTTATTATTAATAGAAATAATTACTTAAAAAATATAAACTGTTATTAATAGTTACTTGAAAACATATAATTGCCTGCTAACAAATGGTTATTATTAAATAGAAATAATTACTTTAAAAAATATAAACTGTTATTAATAGTTACTTGAAAACATATAATAGCCTGCTAACAAATGGTTATTATTAAAAAGAAATAATTACTTGAAAAAATATAAACTGTTAGTATAAAACGGAAAAATTAAAATCATACTACTAGGGGCTTATTTGTATTTGATGGGAATAGTTTGTATCATGTAACCGTGAGTGTTGAGATCTTTGTATTATAAGGTGTATGCTAGATGCCCACTCCTATTTATAGACTCGGCGATAACCATGTGACCATACTCTTGGCCAATCACTAGCAGTACTCTGCTGCTGCTATTGTTATTTTACCGGCTGTTCTGGTCATATATACGCACACTGCTTTGAACCTTCGTGGACGACGGAACATAGGAGTAAATCACTGGACCTTTAACAATACGCAGGATAGGACTTATTTGCAGGATAAGATTTATTCACTTACCAGAAGATTTCATAGCTCAGGACTTACTTACTTTAAGTCCTTTTTCAACTGGCCAAGGATGGCGGTCAGAAACTTAACAGTGAGTAAGAAACAGCTACACAAAACATGTAATGGAGACACATCTTTGTAGGAAATAGAGATGTCATCTCGGGTTCGTCCTGGACGAAGCTGTTTATATTTTATATAGCTCTGATAACATTGGGAAATGTATATATCCAACTAATCTCCTTCGCCTTCGCACTTATATGATTGTCCTGATCGTATTCTTCAAATTATTCTTATAGCAAACACTTAACATTTTTTTAGTATTACTAGCAAATATATGCACCTTCTGGGTGCAAGTATTTCAGTTTTAATGTAATGAAATATCGCATTGAATTAGAAACGCCAATGAAACTAAATAAGAATGCAGATAAAAAGATTTGAAACAGAGGGGGATATAATCGAAAAATAGAACCACTGAAACTTACTCTTCCATCACTCTCGTCTTTCATTGTTATTTTTCTAATTTAAGTATTTATTTCAAAGAGGAAGTAAAGAATAAAATTACAGTTATCTTTTCTTGTTAATGGATTTCATTTAAGTTTCATTGAAGAAATTTTTGCTTATATTCATTAAAATAAAGCCAAACAGTTAGAAATCAATAATACTAAGCACATATTTATTAAAATTACATTTTTAATATCAATATGCAAATTAGCCTTCCCATTCACACTGTAAACCGGTATTTTGTTGTATATATAAATACAATTGCATGTTATTAGTATGTGAATATGGTTAACAGTATAAATAATGTAAAACAATTTTATTATTAATTGAGGTTAAATAAGGATAAATTCATGCTGAATATGGCGTCAATTACTAAGGGAATTGTGACTTGAGTAGTGATTTAGTTTCGGTTACAGTCAGAAAAAAACACAATCTCCATTATAATAAGATGTGTGCTAGAAGTTTCTTGATTTTACTTATATTGATACACATATAGCGTGTGCGTGTTGATATATAGATAAATTTACAATGTTAATATTTCTAAAAAGATAAATGTAAGATTATTGTTAAAGTGCCGATACTCAACCTGTATTTACCAAGATAGCAATAAACAATGAGGGAAACGTTAATTTTCTTCAGAATAGTCAACTCGAAACCCAAATATTCCACCGGGCTTTCCCTTGATCAAACTGGTGGAATATCTAAGGAATAAGACGTCCGTAGAATTCACTTATATTTATGGACTTTCCCAAATAGCAGCTGCGGGCATTTCCGGTAAAATGGGCCAATCAGAAACGAGCTCAGAAAAGCATTTGAGCAATTACGATTGTTGAAGTGAGTTACCGTACTGTTGGTTTGAGCAGCAAGCTAAGCACAACCTAACCAGTGCCAAGACAATTGGTACTAATTGGAATCCATAATAGTCAACTCATGCATTTGGGTGATTCCATTCCTTGAGTCCTGATTGGCTGCTTGGATTCTATGATGTATAACTACCAGTATAGGAGAAGAAAAACTGAATTCAAACCTGTTAAACTCCGCTTAAAATGACCTCTTGTTCAATTCTGGTTAGCGTGGCAGGTTTGGGTAAATAAATGCCCTAAAATGTTAATGTAAGTAGGCAATTTACAATTCCTCAAAATATAATCATTGCAAACAGAGTTTGGTTGATATGCCGGCCAAACCAACTGTTGCATAGCACACTGTCATTTTTAATAGACGTATGGGCGTATCTAGACGTATTGTTGCATAATTGTCTGGTAGCGTGAGTTTTTGACAAGCCCCGTAGCGACAATTCTAATGGGCCATTGTTTATTCAGATCAGGGGATAGAAAAATACCAGTAACTGACCCCAGAGGCAAGAATCTCGCGAGTCACGTGATAGAGTTATTTCGGAAGTCAGTTTTCAACCAGACGTCAGCCATGTAGGATCTTTCTGCTGAGGTTGTAACTCTCGCGCAGTGAAAATGTGCAATGCAGTAATAACATCTTTGATCGAAGAAAAACAAAGTCTTGTAGTTAATTAATGCATGACTTGAAAAGAAGTCCTAATTGAGAAGAAGAAAAAAAAGTGACAAAATGACAAACGGCCAAAGAAGTAAAGGAAAAAGCACTAGACGATTATAGCCGAAAAGAAGAAGATAGAAAGAAGAAAGATACAGTCGTAACTCTCTCTGTCTGTCTGTTTCTCTCTATCTCTTTTATAAGCATTTGAATTGCTATTTTTGGTTGAAAACTTCAAGTTACTATTATCGAATCCATCCTATCTAATCACAGTGATCGGATCGCAGCGACTGAATTTGTCTTATGCAGACAGACATCAAACTGGACATTGCTATATAGCAAAGCTCAGTGTCATTGATATACCTTATATCTGTACAGACAGCTCGCCATAACTTCTCGAATTAAAAGAAACGTGTTTCTAGAAATCCTAATGATTGTAAAAATAAAAGGAAAAATATAATGAGATAAAATCAAAATGTAAGATTAGAGTTTTCAGGAGAATGGACTGGGGAGTAATTTGAAATGCGAAGATGATGCCTTTATGGTGAATCGATATCTCGTTTGGGGCATTAAATGCGAACAAGCAGCTTAACAACTCAGGAAAAATTAGGACAGGTTATAAATATGTCCATCCATCTCTTAGACTGATGGCAAGCAAATGTGTAGAAGATGACAGATAACAGTTTATGCCAACCTCTCTCTCTCTCTGTCTCTCTCACTCTCACTCTCTTTCTATCTATCTATCTCTTTCTCCATTTCTTTCTTTCTTACTCTCCCTGTTACTTTTTTTCTCTTTCTCACATTCCATTTCTCACCTTCTCTATTTCTGTTTCTTTCTTTCTTTCTTTCTCTTTGTCTGTCTCTCTGTCAGTGTCTCTCCCTTCTCTCTCTCTCTCTCTCTCTCTCTCTCTCTCTCTCCATTTCTTTCTTTCTTACTCTCCCTGTCACTTTTTCTTTCTCTCTCTCACATTCCATTTCTCACCCACTTGTTTGTTTGTTTTTTCTCTCTCTCTCTCTCTCTCTTCTCTCTCTCTCTCTCTCTCTCTCTCTCTCTCTCTCTCTCTCTCTCTCATTCTCATTTTCAATTTCGCCGAAAATCTCATTTTCTTCATCTGCAACTCTTTCTCCTCCTTTGAATATTTCTGTCTCACTTCATTCATATCAAATTTTTCTTCACCACCCCACCCACACTCTGTATGTCTGTCTGTCTGTATCTCTCTCTCTCTAGCTCTCTCTCTCTCTCTCTCTCTATATATATATATATATATATATATATATATATATATATATATAAGTAAAAGTCAACGGGCGGCCTAAAGTCGGTATCAGCCAAGCAGTGAGGGAGTCTATAAGTTTGTGTATGTGTATATGTGTGGCTTAGCATTGGCAAAGCCTAGAAAAATATATTTGTGTATGTTTATGTGTGTGTATATGTAGATGTATGTATATGTGCACATGTATGTATGTGTGTGTGTATGTAAGGGCTGGGGTCTGTTGCTCGGTCAACAGTTTGGGAAAATCATAAAAATCCGAATCGGATAAACTTGGAAAGGGCTCAAATTTAATTTTGGGAAACTGGAGACATGATGACCAAGAATAGTTTTTATGTACACATTTTTAAGAGAAACCAGGACTCTTGAGCTTGAAATTAAGGGTTATGGTTTAACTAGTAGGTAGCCTGTCGGAAGTAATGAGGAGGGGTGTATGTATATATTAGCGACTAGCAAACAAAAAAATGTTTACGGTTGCGCTTCTATGAGAAATAAGTAGCGAAAATCGAAAAATAAAATGTAAAAATATTATAAATAATTAATTTTTTGGAGATTTCTTTTTTACTCATTTCGATAATTATTTAATTGGCTATTATTTTATAAAAGAAAAAATTATACATCAATGTTTTTTCTGCTTAAAAGGGGGAGGGGGTACATTTTCAATCGAGTTTTTCTTCAAAAGTTATTATTTTGGTGCCTAAAATAAGTTTTGCATTAAGTAGATATTTATTTTTAGAATCTAAGAATATAACATTTTAAACTTAACATCAGGATTTTCATATTTTAAATGAATTTTATATATTAATTTTTCATAGCAAAAATACTAAATTAAAGATTTGAAATAAAATAACTGATGCATTAAAACATGCATTAATTGTTAAATCAATACTGAAAATTTCATTAAAATCAGATAATTACCTGATTTTTGGTAATTTTTTTCCATCCCAAATGTTACGTTAAAATTGTAAACAAGCGCCTAAAACCATTGAAAAACACCCAAAATGGCGGATCGCGTCGAAACTGACCAAAACAAATAGTTTTAAATCTTTTAAAAATAAACTGCATATGTAATTATATTTTTCTTTTTTTAATGATGGTTAGTATGCAACTACTTATCGATTTAGACAAAGTTTAACCTTAAATAATAGATTTAATTATTCTTAATTCGCTTTTAAAACTCGTAGTATCCGATTTTTTTGCCAGTAGCTAGTATATAAAAATTGAAAGGGGAAATCTTAGGTGAGAATGAGAGAGGTGGAGAGAAAGAAAGATACATAACTTGAAGTTTGTATGACAGAAAAGGTGCTTGTATTACCGTTGAGCATAAGGTATGATATATATATATATATATATATATATATATATATATATATATATATATATATATATATATTTCTGTCGGAGGGAAATCGTTAGTATATACCGCTGATGAGACTTAATAAAGTCGAAACAGTCTGTACGGTATTCTACACACCGAGCCATCCTTTGCCGGGATTACACTAGTCAAGTTCATTTTCTATAAGAAAAAGTATCGAATTTTATGCGATACATGCGTTGTAAGTGCCTTCAAGCAAAAATTTAATACATACTTTATTCAGCAACGTTTCTAAAAAATAAACAAACATCCAAAAATCTTATTCACTTCGCCGAAGGGCATACGGTCTGTTTGTTATTATTCTCCCAATAACACCTCCTTACCTATTATGGTAGAGGCGTGTAAGTATTACTTGACAAGCTTAATTTCGCTGGGATGGTCAGCTGTGTACTGTGGCCGAGGCGATAAAAGTGTTTCACTAGTGTTT
>CM042152.1:93675363-93711884 GCA_023376005.1 Doryteuthis pealeii
AGGGGTTGGCAAATATTTATATTTAGATGCATGAATGGAGCTCTAACAAGTACTACCGCTGCAGGTCAGAGTGTATCTGGGAGTAATGGCCTTTTCCAGAACTGAAGCCTCACCAAAGAATACAGTTCAGTATCAGACCCAGGAAGACTCTTTTTGGGAGAGGTATTACACTTATGCAGATAGTTTGGTTTGTTTTGTTTTACGGCATATCAACCTCAGTGGGTCATTTAATGCCGATAAAGTTTTGAAATAAATCAATTCTTAATGGATAATACAATTTTTTTATAAATACATTTTTCTATTTAGCCCATAGATGGGACCCTAACAGGTACTACCACTACGGGTCAGAGTGGACCAGGGAGCAATGGTGATGAAGGGGTGCTCCACATTCCCCAAACCTCCAAAACTGGAACCTCACCATCAGATAGAGTTTAACGTCATTCCCAGGACATGTAGACCTGCAGTCACCGCCTTCTAGCACCCATATGATAAAAAGGGGTTGGGGCTTGCCATACGGCCAATAGGGTTGGGACAATCATATAGGTGCTAGGGCTTGACGTGACCAGCGGATTGATCGGAGGGGGCCTCTCCGACCGCCCGTCTAGCCCAAGATAGGGCCAAAGTGGAGTATTGCATGTCATGAACTGCTCATCCACCTGGGCTCTATCCTTAAGCATCACGGGTCCCCACCCACGGCCAACAGGTGGCCCTATTAGGGGAGTCTTACCCCTCTGCAGAGGTGCAGTTGGTGCATTCTAACGCCCCAGCCGACAGGGCAGACACCTATGCAGAGTAGCGTATTTTAAGCCCCAGTGACAGAACATGGATTTGTTTACATACACTCATATATATATATATATGTAAAAGAAAAGACTTACCGGTAAAATATTGGATTGTTCTCAATATTTGGTTGGTATAAGTGTTAATCTGATAAGTCAGCGTTATAACAAATATAAAGTGCTCAATACGTAAGTAGAACGGATTTTTTATTAGAGTGTGTAAAGAAATAACCTACTCGAGTTTCACCATAAGGAAATTCAGGGTTAAATCCACTGAATTAATCAAGATTTTGATTAATTACAGCTAATTGCGAGATTTGTAATTATAACCGTTGAAAATGCTGCAGTGCAAGGAGTATAGCTGATGGTTGCTTTCAATCGCTTATTCCGATTTTTCTTTTATCTAAGGACACCAAGACAAATTGCAGCATAACACACAAGAAGAAAATGTTAGCCTCAAAATCAGGCAGAAGTAGTGTGCACTGTATAACTTTACTGACTAAAGTAGGGCCATATAAAGTGTAAATTCAACTTGATTCAGGGTTGGTATAGTTTTACTGACTCAAACTCATGTGACCTCTTTATTGCTGATCACCCCACAACTCCAACTTCATAGCCCTGTATAGTTAAAAAAAATGCCCTCTTAAATTCTTTATCGTACCATTATTTTTTTTAAATCGCCCAAATTATTCTCAAAATCTTTTAGATATTAATAAAAGTAAAGTTGGCAGAGTGGCCTATTGTCAGTATATATATATATATATATATATATATATATATATATATATATAAAGTTAAACCTAATGAGTCAGATATACCCACTAAAAGTTTCTCTTAATGGTCTTCAGAGCAAAGATCTGAAGAGCACTAAGGGAAACTTTTAGTAGGTTTATCTGACTCATTAGGTTTAACTTATTATGTGCTCTACTTAGGTATTGAGCACTCTTTACTTTTTAGCTTTAGAATATCCTGGCGGTTTATATATATATATATATATATATATATATATATATATATATATATATATTATATATATATAAATTGTTTTTCTTTTGGCCAAGTATTATAGTATCAACCGATTATTTTCGGTTAGTACGACTATCTTGGTCTTTTCTTTTTTACAAAAAAAAATTTTTCTCCAGATGATGTTCGGTAGTATATTTTTACAATCAAACTACTTGCCGGGTTTTTTTCTTACCGCAAGGGTTTACCAACAAGTTTGGTATATTATATATATATATATATATATATATATATATATATCTTATTATAATGATTGTGTGTTTTTCTGTCTGTAACCGAAACTAAATTACTACTCAAGTCACAATTCCCTTAGTTATTGACGTCATATTCACCGTGAATTTATTTTTATCTATACCTCACATATTGATAAAATTGTTATACCTTATTAATACTGTTGGATTAATCTACATACTAATAATATGCAAGTATATTTATATATTCAACAAAATAGCGGTTTACAGTGTGAATGAGAAGGCTAATTTGCATATTGATATTAAGAATTTGATTTTAATAAATATATGCTTAGTATTATTGATTTCTAATTGCTTCTTTTTCTCTTAAGGAATCTGAGCAAAAGACTTGGGGATAAATCTTAAAAGAAATCCATAAACAAGACGAAAGAACTGTAATTTTATTAAATATTTCATAATCTAACTAAATAGATAAATTAGGAAAAATGAAAGACGGGAGTGATGGAAAATGATGGATAGGTTAGCTGTTCTATTTCTCGATTATATTCCCTCAGTTTATCGTTTTCTAAATATTTTGATACAATATTTTATTACATCAAAACCTAAATACTTGCACCCGAAGGGTGCATATATTTGCTAGTATATATATATATATATATATATATATATATATATATATATATATAAATGTGCTTGGTAACTAAATATTTCAGTTTTAAAATTATTGATGTTAAATATATATTTTTTTTTTAATGGTAAATCTTAGGTGATCGATTTAAAAGTCTGTTTGCCAAGTAAGGCGTATCGTAAGGCGTTCGTGATAATACTGAATTGATTATTTCGACTAATGCTGTCTTCTCAATATCCTCGAGTTTATGAATCAATCAATCATTGCTGTCCACCGTATCCAATGACACCACGGGAAATCATTTTCCTCCAATTTAATCGGTCTCTAGTTGCGTCTTGCCAACTGCCTATGGAGACGTTCAACTCCATAAGATTTCTCTTGATGTTTTCTTTGTATCTGATTTTTGGTCTACTGATTCCGCGTGATCCCTCTCTCAGTTGAGAGTACACAATCTTCTGTTGTATACGCTTCTTTACTTCTATTCTTCTGCTGTTCATCTTTTGTATCTTAAGATCTCCTAGCGTCTCTTCTAGCGTCTGGACTTCGTCTTGGTGGTCGGTCGCACTTAACTCATTTCTTCTTCTAGATCAGTCTTGTTACCAAGACATTCACCAACCACAAAACCGTGTTATTTTCGTAAGCTTTTATTTACTTAACTAAACATTTCATGTAACTAAACATAGCGCGCGTATGCAGGTGAGTTCCAGTTAAGGCAGTACATCTTCTCTGCCTGACGTCCAACTGAAACTGAAGACCCAACCAGGTCCCACGTGACTTCACGTATTTCGCGGGCTTTATGTAATATTCTATGGAAAGTCCCACCCGTGATATGAAAAGGGCCATCCCTTTAGAAATACAGGGGATTGACAATAATCTTATGCAACTGCATAGATTATGTAACACTTCTTTGGTAGTCTGTCATCCCCAAGTCTGTTTAAGTGGCCCGCCCATCCCAGGTTGCGTTGGACAAGTATTTTGTGCATGCTAGGGAGTACAGTTCACTTCAAGATGGTCCTGTTTGAAACATGTTGCCCCCACTTGACATTTAATATACTGCGCAAGTGACGCATGTAGTAGACATGTAGTCCATGGGCATTCGTTTGGTATATCAAGTTTATGATACTTGTTGAAATTGATTATTTTTTTCTACATCTTCCCAAATGTATTTAGAATCACAACGTTTGATATCTCTACTTAAGAGTTATTGAAAAATTGTTCAATACGTAAAAAGTATAAGAATCTTCATTGAACTCTCTCTCACTCTTTTTTTTCTTTCCTTCTTTTCATATTTTCATTATGTTCGATTGAAACAGGTTATCATTATCACTTCCGCACGCTCACTCCCTCTCTCTACCTTTCCCTACTCTCTTTCTATCTTTCTTATTATATTTTTCTGTATAGCGTGTCCTTTTACTTTGAGATATAGACGGATCACCCTATCCCAGCCAGGAGACCAGACCTAGTGTTAATTAACAAAAAAAAAGAGAACGTGTCAACTGGTAGACTTTGCGGTTCCAGCAGATAACAGGATGAAGCTGAAGGAAAATGAAAAGATGATAAATACCTGGACCTTGCCAGAAAATTGAAAAAAGCAGTGGAACATGAGAGTGAAAGTGATACCAATTGTAGTTGGTGCACTTGGAACGGTCCCAATAAACTTGGAAAAAAGACTGGAGGATCTAGAAATCAGAGGAAGAATTGAGACCATCCAGACTACTGCACTGCTGCAATCGGCTAGAATACTCAGAAGAGTCATGGAGACCTGAGGAGACTTGTTGTCACTCAGAGGCCAGTGAAATACCATCAGCTAACACTGATGTGAAAAATTCAAAAGGAGTGAAAATAATAATAATAACGAACGACTTATTAAAGTCAGTAACAGTAATATCAATAGAAATAACTTAAGGAAAAATAGTAAAAAAAAAAAATCTAAAAGAACCAAAATGGCAAGAAATAAAAACAACTGTATGAATGCTTCAAGCAAAAAGAATTGAGGAAATTGCACATGGAATGATCTTGACATGATTAAGAAGGGGTAAGGTCAAGAGAGAAACTGAATCCCTATAAATAACACTAAAATATAATGCCATAAGGACTAGTTAAATGAAAGCAAAATCGATAATACGTACAGAAATAGTTGATGCCTTTGAAACGATTCCCATAAAAGAGACTGAGGCAAATAGAGATCAGAGGAAGAAGTGAAACCACCTAATTCCCTGTTGAGATCACACTTAGAAGAGTTCGGGAGACCTAAGCAGAATTGCTTTCAATCAGTGTTCAGTAAAAAAACGCAGCAACAACATAGAATAAAACTAATTTTACAAAATCTTAAGAATTAAGTTTGTACTGATTCCAATTGTGTTATAAAAATCGGTAATAATGCAATAAAACTCAGAAGAAAATAAAAGTAATAGTAGAAGTGATTCAACCCAAAGTGTTTAAATAAAAATCTCAATAAACTATATATTTAACTACCAGCTGTATGTACGCGGACTTTCTAGGGTTATATAGTGTCTGGTTTAATTTAAGTATACACCTTTTAAATCTTATATTGCTCACCATTTGATTGCAGTACCTGTCGCTCAATGTTCTTATTGTGAAAATGTTATAAAATGCTAGGGTTGGGACAATAATATAGGTGTTTGAACTTAATGTGAAAAGCCTATTGATCAGAGGAGCCTCTCCAACCGCCCGTCTAGGCTAAGTAGGGCACAAAGTTGAGTGTTGTATGTAATAGACTGCTCAGTCACTTGGATTCCCTCCATAAGCATCATTGGGGGCACCATTGCCTTAGGTTCTCCCAAAGCTGCAGTCGACAGGACTCTTTAACAATAGGTATCTCAAAACCTGTATGTGATGTAAGTAAGTAAGTATTGCTTACAAATAATTATCCTAAACTTTAATAAAAGACTCTACATACTTTATAAATATATATTTTACTCATGTGACACTCTGGTTAAAAATGAAACCGTTCAAATCGTCCAAGATCAAATGCAAAAATGTAAATCCTGATTATGTGGTGTCTTCGTCGTGACGAAAATTAAATGACTGAAATGAAATGAAATGCAGGTGGCCTCATTTAAAGAAGGAGGTCATCAACTGATTTATAGTGTATGTGTGTGTATGTGCGTGTGTACGTGTATGTGCGTGTGTGTGTGTATGTGTGTGTGTGTGCGTGTGTATAGTGAAGGCAACTAGCTAATGACTTACAATGTGTTTGTGTGTGTGTGAGTGTGTGTATATATATGTAAAGACAATTAGCTAAAATTTATAGTGTATGTGTGTGTGTGTATGTGTGTGTGTGTATGTGCGTGTATGTGTATGTTTGTGTATGTGCGTGTGTGTGTGTGTGTGTGTATGTGTGTGTAGTTGTATGGCGAAGGCAACTAGCTAATGACTTACAATGTGCTTGTATATGTGTGTGTGTGTATGTGTGTGTGGTTGTATGGCGAAGGCAACTAGCTAATGACTTACAATGTGCTTGTATATGTGTGTGTGTGCATGTGTGTGTGGTTGTATGGCGAAGGCAACTAGCTAATGACTTACAATGTGCTTGTATATGTGTGTGTGTATGTGTGTGTGGTTGTATGGCGAAGGCAACTAGCTAATGACTTACAATGTGCTTGTATATATGTGTGTGTGTGTGTGTGTGTGTTATCTATGTAAAGGCAAATAGCTAGATCAGTTCAAACGTATACTTTCTTTTGTCTACTCACAAGATCAAATGATACGGTCAAATAAGAGTTATTACTTTCACGCATGGTAACTGATTAGGGCATGAAAATTTAACCTCCGTTTTTCCCGCCATTGTCTCTAGTGGTACAATTCCTTTTATGTATCAAGATCCATTTCGAATTTGGTGGATAATCCGATTCGATTTTGACGGCATTTCTCCCTTTTCCTCGTGTGTTCTTCATCAACTGGATCTAATCATTCTTCTTAAGGTTTATCTTTGGGAAAATCCAATGGCAGATGTGGCAGGCGGTTCACGGCAGAACTATTAATTAAATTTTAAGAAAGGAAAGTTAATTTGATTGAAAAAAATTATCTCGGATTCTCGTACTTCATGCTTATTTTAGTACAACTCCACACACACACACACACACACACACACATATATATATATATATAATATATATATATATACACACACACACACACACACACATATATATATATATATATATATATATATATATTATAAAAAAAGAAGATCCGCAAAATGTAGTTTGTTCTCAGAAAAAGTTTTTAAATTCTTTTTGTTTTACATATGCAACACGTGTTTCAGATCTTCTGGTATCTTCTTCAGGCTTTGATTGATAATATTATCAATCAAAGCCTGAAGAAGATACCAGAAGATCTGAAACACGTGTTGCATATGTAAAACAAAAAGAATTTAACATTTTTTCTGAGAACAAACTACATTTTGCGGACCTTCTTTTTTTTTATAAAATATTGAATTTTCCCCCGTTGGAACCAGAACAACATTTTATATATATATATATATATATATATATATATATATATATATATATATATATATATATATATATATAACTTTCAAAGAAAGAAAAACTTTCAAAGAAAGAAAAAAGTTAAATATTGCTCTGTATATAATCTAATTTATTGATTATTATACATTGAGCTCTCCTAAGGGATTTAACAAAATCGTTGTATGAATATATGTTTGCACCTACAAGAGCATACAGTATGGTTATACAGTGAGATTTTGAAGATCCCAAATATAATCATCTCTTACAACCAGTCATTTTGATTACCTTATATATATATATATATATATATATATAATATATATATATATATATATAATAATGATAATAGTAATAATTATCACGATAAATATGATATTAACAACAACAACAACAACAACAATAATAATAATAATAATAATAATAATAATTGTCTACTTCTACTTATATATACTTAGATTTCGATTCATTTACTTCGGCTAACAGTGTTCAGAAATACATATATTTATAAACAATCTGAAACGGAAAATTCACTACACCAAAACCCACTAGGTATATGGTAACCAGCCATATACCTGATGTCCCGGAGAGGTCAAACTCCGTGATAAAACAACATGCGATCAAAACAAACACCTAACGTGTGGCACACGGTTCATCTGTATGGGCTATGTTGTATTGATGGAGGAGTGTGCTTTGCATAGCACAAGCAACCGACCACTGTAAACAAATCGTAGTGCAGGTTGATCAGCAACTGAGTGAGTAAAAATACTGCTAATGCGATTTTTTCCAAATATATATATATATATATTATATATATAATATATATATATATATATATATATATATATATATATATATATATATATATATATATACAAGATCGTTGAAACATTCTCATGTGGTTGCCGATTGAGGGGTTCAGATGTATTTTGAAGTTGGTTGGGGTCAATTTTTACTTTATACAAGTTTGCAAGAACTGAAGATGCGACTCGTACCTTGCAATTTTATCAGTATTTAGGTGGAGTCTCACTGCTTCATATTTTGAATTTGTAGTGGTTTGGTTGCTTGGGGTAGTAGCATCAGGATTTCTTTCCCTGGGGACAGAGTGTTCTTTTTCCTTGTTTTGTTTCCATGATTAATAATATGAACAAAAAGTGATAAGACAAACAGGAATATTTCTTTTATGTTATTTATTTTTCTCAACTAGTTTCGACCTTAGGTCATCGTCAGGAGAAAATTTCTTGTTTGAAGAAATTGTTTTTAGAGAGCTTTTTAAAAATTATTAAATGATTTTTTAAAGTGTTTGACAGGCCACTATAATCCGGGTTTTGTTTCCATGATTAATAATATGAACAAAAAGTGATAAGACAAACAGGAATATTTCTTTTATGTTATTTATTTTTCTCAACTAGTTTCGACCTTAGGTCATCGTCAGGAGAAAATTTCTTGTTTGAAGAAATTGTTTTTAGAGAGCTTTTTTAAAATTATTAAATGATTTTCTAAAGTGTTTGACAGGCCACTATAATCCAGGCTGAGAAGTGTGTTAGAAGTAGCGAGTGCATCTCTCCGAGGAAATTTTTATTTTTTTAAATTAGCATCGTGGTATAATCCGTAAACAGCAGTCGGAAATAAATAACCATCTGGGAAAAACGAATATTTCAATTACTATAATATATAGAATACTAACTTATGTAAGCCATTCCGTCCTGTCGGCTGGGGCGTTAGAATGCACCGACTGTACCACTGCAGAGGGGTAAGACTCCCCCAATAGGGCCACCTGTTGACCGTGGGTGGCGACCCGTGATGCTTAAGGATAGAACCTAGGTGGTTAAGCAGTACATGACTTGCAATACTCCACTTTGGCCCGTTCTTGGGCTAGACGGGCGGTCACGTCAAGCCCTAGCACCTATATGATTTTCCCAACCCTATTGCCCTTATGGCAAGCCCCAACCCCTTTTTATCATATGGGTGCTAGAAGGCGGTGGCTGCGGGTCTACATGTCCTGAGAATGACGTTAAACTCTATCTGATGGTGAGGTTCCAGTTTTGGAGGTTTGCCGAATGTGGAGCACCCCATTCATCACCATTGCTCCTGGTCCACTCTGACCCGGGGTGGTAGTACCTGTTAGGGTCCCATCTATGAGTTAAATAGACAAATTTATTTACAAAAAAATTATATTATCCATTAAGAATTGATTTATTTAAAAACTTTATCGGCATTAAATGACCCACTTAGGTTGATATGCCGTAAAACAAAATCAAACCAAACCAAACCAAACCAAACTATTTGGATTTGCCTAACTGGAACTTCGTCCTTTCTGGTTTTAATGCTGAACTGGATTGTGTAATCTTCATGAACTCGATACTTGATAGCAATGACTTGTGATTTAAGAGCAATGAAACCCTTTTCACAAATGTATTCTCTGTATTACCGTGTTATATGTCACACCTTCCTAACAGCGCCCCTACGACTAAACCAGACAGCCCTGTCGGTGGTGCTTTAGATTATACAGACTGTATCTTGGCAGAGGAGTCAGAACCCCCCCCCAATGGGGTTACCTGTTGATTGTGGGTGGCAACCCGTGATGCTTAAGGACGGAATCCATGATGAGCCTTCCATGACATGCAACACTCGGAACATGCAACGCTCGGAAGTCGGAGAGGCCCCTCCAATCAATCGGCTGGTCACGTTAAGCCCTAGAACCTATATGCTTGTCCCAATTCTATTGCTCATATGGCAACCTTCAAAATTATTCATCATATATGTGCTAGAAGGCGGTAACTGAGGGTCTTCATGTCTGATGGTTAAGGCTGGAGGTGGAGCACCTCTTCATCACTATTGCTTCCAGGTCCACTCTGGCCGGGAGTGGTAGTATCTGTTAGGGTCCCATCTATGGGTTAGATAGTAAAATGTGTTTACAAAAAAATTGAGTATCTATTAAGAATGAATTTATTTCAAAATTCCGTTGGCATTAAATGACCCACCGAGGTTGATATGCCGTAAAACAAAACAAAAACAAAAAGAAATTGTGTCGGTTATGAATTATTCTGTGTAATATTTCCCTCGAGAGACAAAGTGAACGAAACTTAGAATGATAGATCAGGCCAGTCAATAGTAATTTTCTCTCTTTAGGTTCAAAATTCCGTTTGGCATTAAATGACCCATCAGGGTTGATATGCCGTAAACCAAACCAAACCAAACCAAACCAGATTATGGAATCTGTGAGAGATAGTCAGAAACCTAAACTTGATAAATGAAAAACGAATTGTCCACTATTTCTGGTCCGATGCCAAACTAAGGCAACGTTAGTAAATGACTTCTCTCAAGCCAAATAGATAATTCTTCCAATAGATAAAACGAAGGATATTCTATGAAAAACGTTGCCAAGTCCTCTTGTTTCTTCCTTTTTGGAGGACCCTTCTTTTCGTCCTGATTGTCCATTCTGCGTCAAGTGGTTTTACAAGGTGAGCGTGTTGAATCAATGGCGAACGCACCTGACTGATCTAATGATTTCAAAGTGTGTAGCTGTGAATGTTTGCTCCAATATTCCCAGTGGAATGAAAATGACGTAAATGTACCGCGATAGTCGATACGGATGTCCGAAATGATAAAATCACTCTGGGATCAAGTATCTAATGTCGGAACGATTAATCTCTTGAAGATCATGTTCAACGCCGCTGAAAAGAAGACAATGGGTGCACTTCATACCTATGGCTTCTTTATATATCATCATCATTATGGAAGCGCGTGGTGTAATGGTTAAAGTCATGGGAAATGGACACGTCGCCCCGAGTTCAAATCCTGGGCGTGATAATTGCATTTCACTGACCTTGGGAAAGGTATGAATCCTACTCTCCCTCCAGCTATGGACAAATAGTAGGGCAGACTGGGCTCTTTAACCTTGGTTAGGCAACCGGTCTAGGAGAAGGAAAACTCTGAAGTCAAACCTGTTGAACTCCGCTTAAGAAACTGACCTGCTCGTGCGGAGGGTTGGTAAATATATATATATATATATATATATTATCATCATCATCATCATGTCGCGCTGTCAGCACGGATACCCATGACAATCTCTCTCCATCCGTCCCTATCGCTCATCATTATCGGGAGGTCCTCTATGCAACATTCTGTATCCGCACAGAGCTGGTAGATGTACGTCATTGCTGGTCGGCCCACACTGGCGTACCCATGTGCTGGCTTCCACAGGAGGAAGTCATTTATGAGTTCGTCCTTGCTTCTCCAGCAGTGTCCTGTGTGTCTTGTCCGTCTTACTGGCGTGGTTTGGGTGATATGTGGCAGGTGGCCGTACAGCTTTCTCGTGGGGTGTTGTTTCCACGTCTTGTTCAGGATCACACACAGCATTTTTGTGCAGCTCCCATCTAGTCTATTCTCTAGTCGCTTCGTTAGGGTCCACGTGGTGCAGCCATACAGCACAACAACGGCCTAAAAGAATTGTGTCTTTAACTTGTCTTTATATATATATATATATATATATATATATATATATATATACGAACTCCTCCATGCAAGTAGGATGTGACGCAAGGCTAGTCTGTTAAGCAGAGTTTAATAAGTTTGAATTCAGAGTTTTCCTTCTCCTAGAGCGGTTGCCATATCAATATTAAAGATCTCAGCCTGACCTACTAGTTGACCATAGCTGGAAGGAGAGAAGTTGGATTCATACCTTTCCCAATATTATTAGAGCTATATGAAATGAAAATAGCCTTGTCCAGGATGTGAAGTCGTATCGTTGAACCCATATCGAACGACGGTAACTATTACATCACGCCCCTCGGTTTCTTCGTCCTAGGAACAGTGACACTTGTTTTTATCTTGCTAGTTTGTATCTTTAATCAGTTTTCCCACCACTTCCTGAAATTCTTTCATTCTTTCTTTCTTTATCTTCTAAAAGCTTCTCTTTTCCCACCTTACACAATTTAAACTATTTTATATTATACACTAAATGTATTGAAGGATATGGAAACGGCGACGCAAGTTCAAATCCTGGACAAGGCTTTTTGCCGTCCAGGTCAAGCTTAGTTGATATATGTGCATATATATATACATATATATATGTTGTAAACACGGTTTGTTTAGAATGGCTTTTTGCCGATAATTTTTGGGAGAATAAGGGAATAACAAATCGAGAAAAATCAATCTCTGTATGTACATTTCGGCCTATTAGGCCTCATCAGCAGAGCTATAGATCGGAAGACCGCCCTGTGCGTGATTTGAAACCGGACTGCCAAGCTGACAGGCCGATCCCATAACCTCTACACCAAACGGACTTCTTAGATTTTATGATTTGTTTAGAGTAGGTTAACATTCCTCTTCTAGTGACTTTTATTACACGACGATATGATAAGTTGTAAACACGGTTTGTTTAGAATGGCTTTTTGCCGATAATTTTTGGGAGAATAAGTGCTTAATTGGAGTCGTACCTAATTTTGAAAATTAATTAATTAATAATGAATTAGGCGGGAATACCTATTAAATGTATGGCTAAACAAATCGAGAAAAATCAATCTCTGTATGTACATTTCGGCCTATTAGGCCTCATCAGCAGAGCTATAGATCGGAAGAGGAATATTAACCTACTCTAAACAAATCATAAAATCTAAGAAGTCCGTTTGGTGTAGAGGTTATGGGATCGGCCTGTCAGCTTGGCAGTCCGGTTTTAAATCACGCACAGGGCGGTCTTCCGATCTATAGCTCTGCTGATGAGGCCTAATAGGCCGAAATGTACATACAGAGATTGATTTTTCTCGATTTGTTTAGCCATACATTTAATAGGTATTCCCGCCTAATTCATTATTAATTAATTAATTTTCAAAAAAAGGTACGACTCCAATTAAGCACTTACATATATATATATATATATATATATATATATATATATTAATGTGTATGGTTGGCACTAGTATACTAAGAAGTAATAGTAATCCAACGTACAGTGTTATTAGAAGAGTGCTCAATATCTGTGATAGAGCGTTGATAGTTCAATGAGAAATCAAAACAAATAAAAGTTTTTGCTTTTATTTATTTAATTACGGATTTCGTCTTACCTGATGAATGCTTTCAGCAAGAAACCGCTGGTTGTAATACCAAGCAAAAACTTTTATTTGTTTTGATTTCTCATTGAACTATATATATATATATATATATATATATATATATATATATATATATATATAGTGTTTGGGTTTTAGTGTGAAGCATTAGGTTTTAAATATATGAAACAGATATTAATGTTAAGTTTCGTTTTATTTCGTTAAATTTCCGGGGCCGTTTGCGCCTCTTCTTTAGAACTCTTAGACTGACTGGTTTGGTCGTCTTTCGTCTTTTATATCCTCGTTTGTTATAGCTAGTAGCATCACCCGTTGTGACCTCGTTAGGTGGTTTGTGGGCGGTCGATGTTAGTGACTTACTTTCTTCTTTGCTGCTGCTACTCGTGTATTTGTTTTGCGCATTTATCTGGTCGGTGGGGAGCTTGTCCATTAGGAAATCCCTGAAGGCTTGAACGCTTTCATTGTGTGGAATGTTGGTGTGCAGTAATGTTACGTTCATTGTGGCCAGTATGGCTCACTCTAGGAGTGTTTCTATCTTGTGTATTTCAGCAGGGGTAGCGGATTTTGTCTATGTAACCTGACAAGCTCCCCAACCAGATAAAGAATATATGCCAAATCACCAACTTCATCCTAACACACAACAACTTCCAATTCAACAAACAACATTACCTACAAAAAAAAAGGCACTGCGATGGGCACGAAACTGGCACCTAGCTATGCAGACATATTCCTGCACACACTAGAAACCACCCCCTAGCCCACATGTACTACTGAAGGTACATAGATGACATCTTATTCATATATTCATACTGCCTAAACAGCATGCTAGACTTTAACAGGTATGAATTCAGAGTTCACCTTCCCCTAGACTGGTTACCTAGCCACTGTTAAAGAGCAAACTCTGCCCTACTATTTACTCATAGCTGGAGGGAGAGTAGTTGGATGTATACCTTTCCAAAGGGTATTAGCGCTAAGTGAAATGTAATCACCCTCGTCAAGGTGCTAGATTTCCATAAACACTGCAACAAATACCAAAAGTCTATAAAATTCCCCATAGAGCATTCACCCACCCCCATCCCATTCCTAGTTGTAATAATCAAAGCCAAAAACAAGACTATAAATAAAACTGAAAATGAAGTCTGTCACCTGAAAGACATGACGTCAAATTTAGCCATTTTTCTTTCTTCTTTATCGTTGCTTTTAATGTCTGCGCGTGACGAGGTGAAGCGTTGAGATGATTCCAATTTCCCATTGCGAAACGTTACACGTGCAAGTTGACGTTTTTCACTTGAGCGATGCAAAACAACCGAACGTGTTTCTTTTAAGATGGATGGGCGGGCAACTCGTTTAAATCGAAACTTAGCAGTCGCCATTAACCCTACGCCTCCTCAGCATTACTCGTTCCGACCAACTAATTTCGTTTTTGCTTTCGAAACTAAAAGAAATAACGAGTTTCGTGCCAATTTCTAAGACACCGACCCTCGCCAACTCAGCGTATGAGTAGCACAGGGATCTGTGCGGCACCTCGGATGCCAAAACAATCTCCTTAGTCTAGCGCTAGTGAAAAGGGGATAGACTCCCTCGCTGATTGGCTGATATCGACTTTAGGCTACTACGACGACTTTACTTACTGTTATATTCCTATCGGCGAGAGGAAGGGGGAGGAGATGGGTTGATTTCTTTCTTCTTCTTCTGGGCTGGGTTGCCAGTGCTTATTTCTTGTTCTTGGTACTAATTAAGCAAGACTTAGCTCAGTCGGTAGAGCGTTCGGCTAGAAACCACAAGGTTCCTAGTTCGATACCGACCCTCGCCAACTAAGCGTATGAGTAGCACAGGGATCTGTGCGGTAAAGTAAGGTGCTGATGGTAGGTGTGGCGCTCCACCTCAAACGCAAAAACAATCTCCTTGGTTTAGCGCTAGTGAAAAGGGGATAGACTCCCTCGCTGACTAGCTGATACCGACTTTAGGCCGCCCCGACGACTTTACTTACTTACATTATCATTGGTATAATAATAAATATTGATTGATAAAGTTAATTAATATTTATCATTATTCTTAACTAATAGAGATTATTTGGTACTAGGAAAATTTAGTCTCAGAAAAAAAAAATAGAACTGAATAGTATATATATATATATATATATATATAAGGTTCCTAGTTCGATACCGGCCCTCGCCAACTCAGCGTATGAGTAGCACTGGGATCTGTGCGGTAAAGTAAGGAGCTAGATGGTAGGTGTGGTGCTCTACATCAGATGCTAAAAAACAATTTGGGACAAATAAGAAATCCACGATTAAGCGACACCAGATAATGTGGAATTACATTTTTGAATTGCATGTTGAACAATTTAGACGGTCACATTTTCAAGTAGGGGGTGTTGCAGGAAGCTAACGGACGGGAGATATAGGAACAAGCGTATTAATACATTGATTAATAACAACTTTCAGATCGCGTTTTTTTATGAGTGTGTGGAACTCAATCCTCTTCGGGTTCGATACATTTATGAACTATGCCATCCATATTAAGGCTAAGCTTAATAAATATACACGTTAGATAAGAGATGGGGCATTTTGCTAATTATGGGAATACATGGAAGGCATTATACCGCCCTAGGGAATAATTATAGAATTAACACACTTAGAGGAAGTTCACTTATTTCTTGTCCATTTAGCAGTAATTCAACTAACTAAAACACAAAAAACACCCTCCCGGCGGTGCAAAAATAAAGTTTTCAAAGATATTCCCTGAGTGAGAGGGGAAATTATATAAAATGAAACGTTCAATAATTAAATAATTACTTACTTAAAAAGCATCATATTCACTCCTCTCAGCGGAGATATTGTTACATACTCATACACATATACCCATGTTAGGTACATACACAAGTGTTCTTTTACTGGAGAGAGGGGGAGAGATAAACACAGGTAGATAGTGAGATGCATAACTTACTTCTTTGGCCATTGGTGATCTCTAGTCGTTTCTTTTCTTTCTCTATGACTTCTATTTCTCTGTTCTTGCTGGTTGGTCGTCCTTGATTCATTTCTTCTTCTAGGTCAGTCTTGTTGCCAAGACATTCATCAACCACAAAAACCATATTATTTATTTAAACTTTTATTTACTTAACTAAACATCTTTATCTAACAAAACACAGCGGGCGTGTGCAAGTGAGCCCCAGCTAAAGCAGATATGCCTTCTCTGCCTGACGTCCAAAGCTGGAACTGCGAGCCAACCAGGTCCCACGTGACTTCACGTATTTCGCGGGCTTTCTGTAATATTCCATGGAAAGTACCGCCCGTGACATGAAAAGGACCATCCCTTCAGAAATACAGGGGATTGACAATAATCTTATGCAACCGCATAGATTATGGAACAATATTTGTTTTGTATTACGACAGAATGGACATCCAAAACATTTCTAATAATTTCTGAATTGATTATTCAGACAATTATCTTTATAGAAAATTTAAAAATTCGTAAAATATATTTTTGTTCGGATTTCATAAGACTAAATAGGGAAGGGACTCATCCTAGGAGAAAAAATAAATATTTCGCCCTATATATTTTAGGAAAAATATTTTAAACATGAATTACTCTACACGTGAATAAGTATCAACATTTTTGTGAAAATTTGACTCTTAATTAATTTTTCATGAATTTGTAAAAAATAATTACTGTGATGTAAGCAGTGTCGTAGTTTTGGTTTAAGAAAAAAAGAAACCGAATCTCCATTATTAATAGATACAAATATGTCGTAAAACGTTTTGAATAACGCATGAAGGTTGATATGCCATTAAACAAAAAAAGAAAGAAAGAAAGAAAGAAAGAAAGGTGTTAAAGAAAAATGTTTTACGTTATGTTGTTATTAGCTTATTTACTGCTAAATGAACAACAAGTAAGTAAACATCCTCGAAGTGTGCTTATTCTATTGGATTTGCTGATAAATAAAACAAAATTCTAAAAGCAAAAAACCAGGTGAACATTCTTTGAGTGTGCTAACATCGTAATCCTTGCCAGGGATTGGTCGAACATATCTTGCTAAATGACGGGCAATTAATTCAACACCTCTAATCAATGTCATTAAAAATAATCTGCAATCATTCCAATCAACGGTTTCATGTTACTTCCTGGTGAATCAGTGTTAATTCAGCTCTGCACCGGAAACGAAATAATTATTAAGACATTCACAGATACCTGCAATATTTCGCTTCTTGATTAACTATCTCAACACAACAAAAATACACCCTGTCAGCTGGGACATAAGAATACACCGACTGCACCAGCTTAGTCCACAAGGTTCTGGGTTCGATACCGGCCCTCGCCAACTCAGCGTATGAATAGCACATGTATCCATGTGGTAAAGTTAGGAGATGGTGGTAGATGTGGTGCTCCACCTCAGACACCAAAACTATCTCCTTGGTCTAGCGCTAGTGAAAAGGGGATAGACTACCTCGCTGTCTGGATGATACCGACTTTAAGCCACCCGATGACTTTACTTTTTACTTTACCTCTGCTGAGGTGTAGAATCCCCCCCCCCAATAGGGCCACCTGTGACACTCCGTGTGGTCTAAGGACTCCCAGTGGCTGAGCAGTCCATGACATGCAACTCTCCACTTCCCCTCTTATTTAGGTCATACGGGGGTCGGAGAGGCCCCCTCTGATCAATCAGCAGCTCATGTCAAGCCCTAGAACCTATATTATTGTCCCAACCGTATTGACTTTATGGAAAACACCCAACATATTTTACCATATATGTGCTAGAAATTTAAACTGCATCTAATAGTGAAGTGTTAATTATGTAGATGTGGGGAGAACCTTTTTATCACCATTACTGCCAGGTACACTCTTGCCCAGAGTGGTAGTGCCTATTCGGGTTCCATCTATCGGTTAAATAGAAAAAAATGTCTTGCTGGAGAGGTAGTGCGTGTTAGAGTTAAATATATTGGTTAAATAGCAAAAATGTGTTTAAAAATTGAGTTAGAAAATTGAATACCCATCAAGAATGAATAAAACAAAACGTCTTTGGTATAAAATAACCCAATAAGGCTTGACATGCCGTAAAACCCAACCAAACGACAAACCAAGCATGAAAAAATGTTCGATTTAATTTAGACTTCCACTTTTATGTGCGATTTGGTGCAAATAGTTTCTAGTTTCTGCGATACATTTTCCTACTTTTGGAATAATATCATGCTGAAATCGGGATCTCCAAAGCCCGGACATATCTTTTGTTTTATTACATGTCTTGTCATACAAGTACAATATAATTGCCATCTTTGAGTGGATTGTATTCATTTTCCTTTGTGACAAACCTGACACAAGGATGATTAAATGTAGAGATTCAAACGCGTATTTAAAGGCGAGGATTTCTGAATACCCTTGGATCAGAATTGAAAACCTGTCAATGGATTGATGGCTCTTATTTATTTTGGTGGTGTATCGTTGGTCCTGTGCTAGTCACGGTATTTGATGAGGTGACTTAATTCCTTGACTACCACATGGGATTCTGTCTATTTGCTCTGTTATGTGACAATGCTGTGTTTGCAAAATATCCTTAGAACTTCGAATATACATATGATAAATATAATATATATATATATATATATATATATATATATATATATATATATATATATATATATAGTTAAGAATTAATGAAAAAATGAACCAATGAATATCTTATTATAATGGAGATTGTGAGTTTTTCTGTCTGTAACCGAAACTATATTCCTACTCAAGTCACATGATTTTATTTTTATCTAAACCTCAATTATTAATAAAATTGTCTTACATTATTAATACTGTTAACTATGTCCACATACTGACAACATGCAATTATATTTATATATACAACAAAATAGCGCTTTGCAATGTGGACGGGAAGGCTAATTTGCATATTAATATTAAAAAATCGAATTTAATAAATATGTGCTTAGTATTATTGATTTCTAACTATTTGGTTTTATTTTAATGAATATAAGCAAAAATCTCTTCAATGAATCTTAAATGAAATCCATTAACAAGATAAAATAACTGTCATTTTATTCTTTACTTCCTCTTATAACTAAATACTTAAATTAGAAAAAATAACAATGAAAGACGAGAGTGATGGAAGACTAAGTTTCAGTTGTTCTATTTTTTATTATACTCCCTCTGTTTCAAATCTTTTATTATACTCCCTCTGTTTCAAATCTTTTTATCTGTATTCTTATTTAGTTTCATTAGCCTTTCTAATTTAATACAATATTTTATTTCATTAAAACTTAAATACTGGCACCCGGAGGGTGCATATATTTGCTAGTAATAAAAATGAATGGAATGAATAGAATAATTGAAAAAGATATTTTCCTGGGGGACCACTCCCAAAAGAAAAAAAATAATAATGATAACAACTTTTGAGAGGGATCATTAATAGAAAAAAAAAGCTTTTTCTCATTCTATGGGACTTTTTATCAAAGCCTTGAATTAGTTATCATATAAAATATAGGAGAGGATAAAATAATGTCTTACCTTTGTAAAGTTATATTGAGAAGTAATTCGAATTTTTAAGATAAAAATGGTCAACTGAAATATTTTTGAATAAAATTTTACAATCGTGTATATATATATATATATATATATATATATATATATATATTGTTGGTCGGAGCAAGTTTTCGGCTGTTGGCAACTCAAAAAAGAAAACTCTCCGCTGATAACAAAACATATTTATAACAATACAATTCTCTAAAAATATTATATATAACAAATAACATATAGCTAGTATTTTTTAGAGAAAAGACGATTGAGATTCGACTGGTGCTATTTTGAGTAATTACCAATGATGAGCTTTATTAACTAAAATGAGTCCCATGAACATATGAGGCTACTGCCTGTAGGTCGCGTTTCCAGAACTACTTGGAAAACTACTACGCGGCGATTGTCGGCGCCATTAGGAATAGGTGCGCGATTAATTTTTTCCCCTTTTTCTTTGTTCCTCCTTTTAGTTCAGTGAAGTAAATAAACGTGTAACCCCATGTGTCCCTCAGCTCCGTTAAAATACATCTTGTGTTCTCATTTTTACTAACAGTATAAGTCGACTAAACAATTTCATAGCAATAACCAGTAGTAAGTTCAGGAACTTTGATATTTTTTTATTCTTTGCCGGAGAGGCTTCTTAGTGTTTTGATAATTTTTTTTATTTCTCTGAATGTTTGAGATGGGGCTTGATGATTAGTATTATCTGCGTTATTCGGACTATTGTCTTCATTTCAATGTTATCTGTACAACGTTTCGGCTGATGTATATCAGCCGGCCTTCTTCAGGTATTTCTAGTCGAACTCGGGAACCATCTCTGACTCGAAAACCTTCTTTTCGAACTCGGGAACCTTCTTTTTGAACTCGGGAAACTTCTTCTCGATTACGTCAAGAGGGTTGTACAGATGAGGGTTGTACAGATGAGGACAATAGTCCAAATAACGCAGATGATACTATAATTTTTTTGTCTTCATTTTTAAATTTTTAAATTTTGATTTTGAGGTGGAGCTTTTTCTTTCAGATCTTTCACTCGCGCATTGGCCACTTTATAGATAGTTCCTCTGGAAACTACCACTTCTGAAATATCCAGGTGCAATTTTAGTTTATTTTTATATCACGTCTCACCCGAAGACAAAACACATATGGCTCTCTCACAAAAAGGAGATTTCACTTCTTCCTTGAAGATTTCACTTCTTCCTTGAAGATTTCACTTCTTCCTTAGAAAATTTCAATTCTTCCTTTGAGGACTGTTCCAAGGGTTCCACTACGACTGCTATCACAGCCACCTTTATGTTCCTCAGTTTTATCAGGTCTCTTGCAAGATCCAGGTATTTTTCTACCTTTCTAGTCCGATGGAACAGCAAAATCCATTAGATTTCAAATTCTTTTCTTGTTAATTAAAACTAATTCTTATCTTCTGGCCTAGATTGGGTACAACATTAAGACTTCCTGAAGGGTGGATTTTTAGTGTTTCTACTCAAATATCCGTTCACATGATAATGTTTTTAAAACGTCCAGTTCACTAATCATTCGTGGGAGTGACAGTGTAATCATTTCCCACATTTTTACTATCTCCCTTATTTAGCTTATCGAATTCACACGGCGGTCAAATGTGATTGCCATATCGACATCAGATATAAAAAAAACTTGCAAAGTTCGTTAATTCCTGTTTCGAAAAGAAAGACATTGATATCTCATGAAACAAGACGCATTTTCTTAGTACTCTTAGTGAAATGGATGCTGTAATATTATTGGTTTAGAGAGACAACCCAATTAGAAAATGTCTAATGTTGCTCTTTTGTTGTCTCGCCTTGTAATACAATATAAGAAGCATTAATCGACATTTAATATAGAAACACAGATATTGGGATATCGCCTGTTTTGGTGCAATATAGAAGAATCCTGCAGATATTTTATCTGAACCCAAAGGCGGTTGAGTAAAAAAAATATTCTTAGCGAATAAATGAAGAATGTTTCCGTTCACGAGATTTATGAGGCTAACGCGTATCGAATAGAATTAGAAAAAAATAGAATTGTAAACAGATTCTGATCGTTAAATGGATCAAAAATATTTATTATTGCAGCCAAAAATCCAATCCATTTTCTCTCTCTTTAACTCTCTCCCTCTCTCTTTCTCTCTTTCTCTCTCTCTCTCTCTCTCTATATATATATATATATATATATATATATATGTAGTAGTGATATGAGGAACACAAGGACAAAACTCAGTTGTTTTCAATCAAACGACTGATGATGCCGAGCTCAATGTTCTAGCGAAATATATCCTACGTTTGACTGAGTTTTGTCCTTGTGTTTCTCATATATCTACTACATTCTGTCGGATTTATTCCAATCCTTTTTCCTCACACAGACACACACACACAAACAGACAGACACACACACACACACACATACACACACACATATATTATATATATATATATGTGTGTATGTGGGGGGAGATATCTCTTTCTCTCTCTTTTTCTCTGTATATATTTATTTGTTTCATCGCTCTCTCTATCTGAATTTAATTAACTCTCTCTTTGTCCGTATTTCTCTATGTATATCTATCTCTGCGTATCTCTCTCTTCTCTCTCTCTCTCTCTCTCTCTATCTATCTATATATCTATCTCTTTATCACTCTCTCTCTCTCTCTCTCTCTCTCATTTCCCTTTCCTTCCCCTCTCTCTCTCTCTCTCTCTCTCTCTCTCTCTCTCTCTCTCTCTCTCTCTTTGCATATGTTTCTCTCTCCATCTTACTCTTCCTTTGCTTTGTCTCTCTTTGTCTGCATCGAATTTATTTTCTTTAATATCTCTCTTTATATATATATATATATATATATATATATATATATATATATATATATATATTATTGGCATTTCAGTCTCGGAAGACGATAATAAAGTTTTGTTTGGGCCCCTGAAGTTACAGTGCCTCCTGTATATATATATATATATATATATATATATATATATATATATATATATATGCATGTTGCAAAAATGCTGGGCAACTAAGGAACCCTTCACCATATATGGTTTCGTAGATGAAGCAGGGTGCCGCATCTGCATTTTAGGGTTAAGAGTTCATTGGTTTTTCGACTTGTTGCTTTGTCAATACTTTCTGCGCCCGCGTTGTGTTTTTAGATGCATAGAATGAGGAGTGACGCAGCTTGGTGGTAGCATCCTTGTGACGGGCCATGAGATTAGAGAAAATGAGCTGCCGTAGGTGTTGGTAACTCTATTTACTATAAAATGTTGGTTTTATTGTTATATGACTATGCAATCATATACAAGAGAAAAGAATACGCTCGGTATTCTAGGTGGGAAAGAAAAGACCCCGGGGGCAACTTGGCTGGCGTGTTTACTTGATACTTACAGGCATTGAATTATTCAGTGGAATAGGTGCTCTCAATTGCGTTACTTTTTCCGTCAGAGTTATTCTTAAGCCGAAAGCTCTGTTGTTTTTTCTACCGCCACGAGTAAAATAGTACCACTATTTAAATAGTATATATATATATAATATATATATATATATATATATATGGGGTATATGTGCTTAATTGAAGTCATACCTAATTTAGAAAATTAATTAGTTAATTAAATTTAGGCGGGCATATATGGTCAAATGTAAGGCTAAACAAATCGAGAAAATGTCAATCCCTGTATGTACATTTCGACCTATTAGGTCTCATCAGCAAGGTTATAGACATGGGAGACTGCTCCGTGTGTGACTCGAAACCTATGGCGCAGTCTCCCATGATTAACATTTTCTCTATTTGTTTAGCCTTACATTTGAACATATATGCCCGCCTAAATTCATTAATTATTAACTTATTAATTTTCAAAATTAGGTATGACTTCAATTAAGCACATATCCTCCAAAGATTGTCGGCTATAAAGGCCATATAAAAATAAACACATTGTTTGTTTACTTACTTTCATATATATATATATATATATATATATATATAGTAAGTAAATTCGTTGCGGTGGCCTAATATCGGTATCAGCCAATCAGCGAGGGAGTCTATCTCCTTTTCAATAGTGCTAGACCAAGGAGATATTTTTTGCATCTGAGGTGGAGTGCCACACCTACCATCAGCTCCTTACTTTACCGCACAGATCCCTGTGCTACTCATACGCTGATTGACGAGGACCGGAATCGAACTAGGAACGTTGTAGTTTCTAGCCGAACGCTCTACCGACTGAGCTAACCCGGCCCATCTATGGGAAACCTTGTTTTGAAAGATTTGTTTTTTTACACACCAAATATTTGCTGTTGCTTTTTGGGTTTTTTTTTTTAAATAAACTCTTTCCATTCCAAATTCACATAACCTAGTTGCGCATAATAATTCTTTGAAGATTTTTAGAAATCTGGTGAAAAATTTTCTTCTAATTTTATTAGTTTTATTCTCTCTGTAAGCGTTGCTTTGTGCTGCTACGGAGTTTGTATGCTATTGATGAAAATTGTAGACCCAAATACATCCAATTGGTCATACCGCATTTCAGTGTCCAGCCAATGAGAATCTAGCTTTCATCGGAAACGAGGATTATTGAACAGTATATTCTCGTATCTCATTGTAGGGGGGAAACCAAAACAATATTGTTTGGTCGTTAACATTTCAGTATCAACCGTTTCAGTTTTCCGCCTTCAGAAAAAGGTTATTCTGGTGAATCAAACTTTCGTGCCAAGCAAGTGACACCATGGACTTTTTACAATTTTAATAAATTTTGTAGCTGCAGTGACCTTTGATTGAATTTGTACATTCAGGCAGAAGAATTAACCTTTATCTAATATTTTGTTTTTATGTTGTTTTTTTTTTCCTTTAAATGAATTTACTTCATCTGACTTTCAAAATGAAAATGGCCTTTTTTTTTTCTCGTTATCAAATTGTAAACGCCCGCAGAAATCCCCGTTGCATATTTCATCAAATGATGTCTGTTTATGAATAATAATACTGCTTTTCTCTAATTGCCTTCCATTGATTTTCTGTCTCGAATAATATCTATCTTTTTTATGTTTATATATCAATTAACATCAATCAATTTCATTAATCCCCATTGAAGGGGCTATTTCGATATACAAATATGTTAACAATTCCATATTTTTACAGTATATTCAGAAATAAAAGGAAAACAAGCAACTTTACATGAGATAGGTCTTTTATCATTTATCTTTGTCAAACAGGAATTTATTAAAAACCAAAGATGATTCACCATATATTATGAAATTAGACTGGGAGAGACCCCGTAGCGTAGTGGTTAACGTGTTGGACTGCGACATCATAGTAAATGCGTTCGAACCTCAACTGCGCTATTACGTTCACTTTGGGAAAGGTATGAACTTCTTTACGGGTTAAATAGTACTAGTATTTAAATAGTATATATATATATATATATATATATATATATATATATATATAGTTAGAAATTAATGGTAAAATGAATGAAATAAAAATGAATGAAATGAGGGAATTAATGAGAAATTCGTTCCAAGGGACCCTCCTCAAAAGTATTACAACACCTTTTGAGAGTGAATGTACATTTCGACCTATTAGGTCTCATCAGCAAGGTTATAGACATGGGAGACTGCTCCGTGTGTGACTCGAAACCTCGACTGTCAAGCTGACAGGCGAAGTCTCTAACCGTTACACAAGCTTGCCATTCCCACATTCTTCGTCTGTTTTGAAAATTATTTATATTCCACTTTTTATTGACTCGTTACACGACAGTATGAGGTTAAGTAAATAAACAAATGTGTTTATTTTTATTTGGCTTTAAGCGACAATTTTTGGAGGATATGTGCTTAATTGAAGTCATATATATATATATATAATATATATATATATATATATATATATATATATATGAAAATCTTGTTTTGAAAGATTTGCTTTTTACACACCAAATATTTGTTGTTATTTTTTTTTCAAAATAAACTCCTTCCATTCTAAATTCACATAACCTAGTTGCGAATAATAATTTTTTGAAGATTTTTAAAAATCCTGGTGAAAATGTTTCTTCTAATTCCTTTGGAGATTTGGGAAAAGTGCTTATTGAATTCATTCATTTAATTTTCACTTCTTAAAAATATGAGAGAAAGTTGAAAGTAAGGTCATTCTTCGTCGTTGTGGTTTGTCCAGATACGAACAATTAGAAATAAGATATTTCCTGTGAATCCCATAAGCCACCAGTAAGATAAAAAAAAACCTTCCCCTGTCGATTCCATTTGTGCTGAAATGCTATCAGTAATCTAAAAGATAATCTGTATTTTTTTCTATTTGTGATTTTTTTTTTGTGTGGGGGGTGGGGTGAATTTATCTTCCATAACCAGTACCTATCTTATCTCCAAATTAATTATTTTCTGGAGAGAATAAGAACAAAAAATAAAATATTTAGGGAATTATTTTTTCAAGGTTATTCTTAAGCACATTTCCTAGCATAAACCATAAAATCCATGATTAAAATTCAAAAGTGAATTGAAAACATTTACTTAGAATGCAAAGAGCTCTCTAAGGGAGATAATGTTCTCACTGAACTGAATCTTAGAATTTGTAATGAATAATTAGATACTAATCCGAATGTCTGTAAAAATGCTGGAACCGTGGAAATGCGATGTAGGCTATCCATATTACATATTATTATTGTTCGCACATATACTACCCAGGAGAAATATGGATTTAGCGAGTTTATGATGATTGGTTGATTTTAACGGACTGTCAATTCGTCTAGGTTTATGTTATGCCTAGATGTTAGGTAATCTCGTTATTTTTAAGTTCATAATTACATTTTTGTGTAATTGTTTCTTAGGATTTTTTATTACAAATATCGAATAGGATAAATTCTAAACAGATCTCATTGGCCCACAGATGGAATCCTGACTACAAGTCGGATCAGAGTGGATCTATATGTAATCAGGGGTACTTCACAATCCTCAGATCTCGTTTCATTTTATTTTCATTATCAGCATAAACCTTAGGGGTCTTATTTATTCTGCAGGCAATACAGTATGTATATTCTAAGTTTTTTTTTTTGTTTGTTAGTTTTGTTTTACGGCATATCAACCACGGTGGGTCATTTAATGTCGGCAAAGATTTGAAAGATTCGTAGCGATAGTTTGGAAGTAACTTTCTTAAACTCAATTTTCTTTTGTAAAAAAAATGTTCTATTTAACCGATAGATGAGACCCTAACAGGTACTACAACCCCGGCTCAGAGTGGACTAGGGAGCAGTAGTGATTCCCCAGACATCCAGAACTGGAACCTCTCTATCAGTTAGAGTTTAACTTTATTCACAGGACATGAAGACCCTCAGCCACCGCCTTCTAGCACCTATATGATATAAAAGGTTGGGGCTTTCCATAAGATCAATAGGGTCGGGACTATCATATAAGTTCCAAGACTTGAAGTGACCCGCCGATTAATCAGTGGGGACTCTCCGATCGCCCGTCTAGCCTAAGTAAGGGCCAAAGTGGAATGTTGCATGTCATCGACTGCTCATCGACCAGGATTCTGTCGTTAAGAATCACGGGTCACTATCCCCGGCCAACAGGTGGCCCCATTTGTGGGTCTTACCCCTCAGCAGAGGAACAGCCGACAAGACTGCATATTCTAACTCCTGCCGATGAAGTTGACGAATATATCTGTCGAAACGACAATTTAAAATAAAGCACCACCTACAACAGCAACAAACATGAAGCCAGTAGTTCGTATGATATTCGAAACAATGAAAACCAGCATTTTGAACGTTTTAAAAAACGTTAAACGATAAATATTTAATATTGTCGGATTTGTATTGCATAATAAGATTTACTTCCAGAACAATCACACCCAATTCTGACGTGGTTCGTTTTTAGATAAATCAAATTAAACAGAAACAAACACGCGCGCTCGTCTAATTCATAAAACTGCACACTCAAAATAAAAATGTCGTTTATAAAAGCGTCTTTAATTGTTCAAGTAGCGAGCACTCTCCAGTTTCCGAGTGAAATCAATTTGTCTCAATTGATAACATTTCAATAAATTGACCGCATTTTTGTCTTGAACCATCTTCAACTTTTGCTCCGGTCCGACCGAAATAGAAACAGACATAAAAAAAGAAATCTCTCACTTCATCTTGAACTCTAAAAGCCCTTTTACTGATAAGAAAATCAATTAGAATGATTTTATAATTAAAAGAAGAAAAAAAGAAGAGGAAATAAAGGCGAAGGAAAAGTCGTTCGTTTAATGAGACAATCAAACAGCTTGTTCCTCACGACAAATTGTAAATGATTTAATAAAAGAAACAAAAATGTTTTAAGGAAAGAATTTTTTTTTGTTTTTTTTTTTTTTTTTTTTTTGTTAAAACCCTTACCAGCTTAATTCTTTCAGGAAACTGATTCTATTCTTTCAGACATTTAATAAATGGAGAACTGAAGTATCGTTTGACTTAAATTGGCCCAACATATAAATATTTTGTTTATTTTTGTCAATGTGAAGCAAAAGACGTTCTGCAGTCAAGTTATCGCCCTTTTCATGGACACACACACACACACACACACACACACACACACACACATAGTTGGTTATTCTGGTAGTAATGCCTCATTCCAAGAGATTATTGACAAAAATTTAAAATTTAAAAAAATATTTTAATTCCTTCTTTTAGATTATCATCTTTATTGAATTGAATTTTTATATCTTAATCTTTTGAATCGTTCTAATTATATAAAATGTTTATTTAATTCAATGTACTTATTTTATTTAATCTATTTATGGTAATTAACCTAAGGCTGGTTCATCAAGAATTGTATTTACTTATTGTCTGTGTTTTGATTATTTGTATTTTATTTTCTCGTATTTTGTAATTGTTATTCGGACTAAATCATTTAAAACGGAAAAAGATTAAAATACAAAGTTAAAGAAGAAATCAAAGTCTGAAACTGAAATACACGAATATATTTCAATAGTTTTGTTCCAAAAACTTTAATTCAGTAAACATAAAAAACGTAATATTCAGAGAGGCATTCCCTAATTTATGTATGTTTTATGACATATGAGACCTGCCAGCGCACTAGTGGAGGGCCAACCGAAATATTAGGATGAATAAATAAGATTAAAATAACACAATATTCATCAATTTTGGTAACTACTCCTTAACTTAAATTTTTCCATGCTTCCAATACAAACACAAATGTTTCCAAAAATCCATCACACACAAACACGTACGCATACACATGCATATATATATATATATATATATATATATATTATATATATATATATATTGGTAAAAGATGTCCTCAGTAAAATGATGAAAATAAAATGATCAAACACAAAGCCAGCTTAATCATATAGATCGGTCGTCATACAAAGACATATTTGCTAACATATGTCCACACATACACACACATATACACCTATATATATATGTGTGTGTGGGGGGGGATATATCTCTCTATATATATATATATATGTGTGTGTGTGTGTGTGTGTGTGTACACATATATGTATATTTGAAGTTGGGTTGAAGAGGCTCCAATCTAATTCCAATGTTCAAATTGAAGAAGTGAGCTCCATCTTCAAACCTCTGTTGAATTATAGGCAGCCTTCGAGAGAAAATCAAGTCTGCAGTTGGCATAGTCACCAATTATCATGTCATTGGTCTGTAGTTATGTATACCCAGAGAATGGTATCAGCGTCGTAGAAGCGTGTGTCACTATAATCCAATGATGCATATATATCAACAAATACACACATAAACACACACACACATACACATATATATATACATATGTGTGTGTATGTGTGGTGTGTGTGTTTGTGTACACATATATGTATATTTGAACTTGGATAGAAGAGGCTCCAAACTACTTCCAACGTTATCATGTCATTGGTCTGAAGTTATGTATACCAGAGAGTGGCATCAGCCTCGTACAAGCGTAGGTCAATATAAATCAATGACCCATATATATCAATACACACACACCACACACACACACAAAAATACATACACACACATATATATATATATATATATATATATATATATATATATATAGGGATATCTACTGAGTCAGACGAACCTACTATTAGTTTCGCATAAAGCTCTTCAGGGCTAAAATCTGACAATCTGAATTGTTTTTTCTTTGGCCAATACTATACCAATAGATTATTTTTTGTTGGTACGAATATCTTGGTCTTTTCTTTTTTTCAAAAATTTTTTTCTTCCTGGTTGATCTTTGGTAGTATATTTTTACAATCAAAACTCTCTGCCGGGTTTTTTTTTCTCTCCGCAAGGATCTACCAACACGCTTGGTATATTATATATATATATAATATATATATATATATATATGTTTATGTGTGTAAACGTATATGCATATTTGAACTTGGGTAGAAGAGGCTCCAAACTATTTCCAAAGTTATCATGTCATTGGTCTGTAGTTATGTACACCGAGAGAGTGACACCAGCGTCGTACAAGCGTATGTCATTATAATCCAATGACGTACAGATGTCTTACTACTTTATCATCTCACGCAATTTGTATATCTTTCACAAGTTGGCTTAGTTAATGATCATGATGTTTGAATTAGACTGTTGGTATTAAAGACGTCTATCATCTCTCAATATCTGGTAGTAATCATATCCGAGGTTCCTTAAAAGATTTTGAGTAAACGTCCGGAAGTTAACATTAAAGAGGTTAATACTTTCGGAGTGGGATTTATAGAGATAAATCAACTCTATGTTAATACACAAATATATATACATTTATATATTTACCAACTCCTCCGCACGAGCAGGAAGTGACATAAGGTCAATTTCTTAAGCGGAGTTCAACAGTTTTGAATTCAAAGTTTTCCTTCTCATAGACTGGTTACCTAGCCATGGTTAAAGAACTCAGTCTGCCCTGCTATTTACTCATAGCTGGAGGGAGAGTCGGATTCATACCTTTACCAAGGGTATTAGCGCTAAATGAAATGCAATTAAGACGTCCAGGATTTGAACTCGGGGCGATGAGTCCATTTCCCATGACTTTAACCATTACACCACGCGCTTCCTTTATAATACACAAATATAAGGTAGAAGTTGTTGAATTATTTTAGATATAAGGCATGAGGCAAACGGTCACTCCTAAATATAGACCCGTTGACTACCACGTGACCACCGAAGGCATTTCTATTGTCCAATCACTGGCACTGCTGCTGCTGCTGCTTATGCTGTATTAATAGAGACAACATTCTGAGCTTATGTCATTGATACTTGGATTATCTTGGACGACGGACTTACAAAGAATACCCTAACACCGGATTCTTATTGGCTTGCTTACTTACTTATTACATCTGGAACTAAGGATGCCGACCAGATACTTAACAGAAGTAAATAGGGAAAGATTGCTTTTAACAATAACAGGCATTTTATAAAGCTATAAGTAAAGTCCTCGGGGCGGCCTAATGTCGCTACGAGCCATACAGCGATGGAGTCTATCCCCTTTTCACTAGTGCTAGACCGAGGAGATTGCTTGTTGCGTCTGAGGTGGAGCACCATACCTACCATCAGCTATTTACTTTACCGCACAGATCCCTGTGGTAATCATACGCTGAGTTGGCGAGGGCCGGTCTCCAACTAGGAACCTTGTGCTTTCTAGCCGAATGCTCTACCGACTGAGCCAAATATACAATATTTATGAGATGTTTCTGAAGAGAAAGATATTATCAACTCCTTCTCTTCCCTCGTTCTCAGAATGTCCGTTACTGACCAGGTTTTTTAATTTTGTCGTTTGGCATCGGTCAGTCTGGGTTGGTCTATTTTTAGAATATGACACTTTTCTTTATTGCTCAAAACAGCCCAATCAAAGATATACTGCTTAGGAACCATTAAAAAATGTTTCAAGGGAAGTGGAAAGTAATATACTTTGTATTTAAGAGTCTGTTTGATGTGTACGGCGCTGGGGTTGGTGTGGTATGAGGTGAGAGGTCGGTAAGGTGTTAGATGACAGGAGGTGTGAATTTGGTATCGTGATAGCCTGCTAAGAGGTGAAGACTAGCGTTGTTGATTCAGACCAGCGTTGTTGATTCAGACCAGCCTGTCCTGTGGTATGGGGTTCCTCTTCTTTTGAATTGAAAAACGTATCATATCTATAGAAAACCGCTAGATCAAAATGGTTTGGTTTGGTTTGGTTTGGTTTTACGGCATATCAACCTCAGTGGGTCATTTAATGCCGATAAAGTTTTGAAATAATTTGTTTTGTTTTGTTTTGTTTTACGGCATATCAACCTCAGTGGGTTATTTAAGGCCGATAAAGTTTTGAAATAAATCAATGGATAATACATTTTTTTATAAATACATTTTTTTCTATTTAACCCATAGATGGGACCCTAACAAGTACTACCACTCCGGGCCAGAGTGGACCAGGGAGCAATGGTGATGAAGGGGTGCTCCACATTCCCCAAACCTCCAGAACTGGAACCTCACCATCAGATAGAGTTTAATGTCATTCCCAGGACACGTAGAGCCGCAGCCACCGCCTTTTAGCACCCATATGATAAAAAAGGGGTTGGGACTTGCCATAAGGGCAATAGGGTTGGTAAAATCATATAGGTGCTAGGGCTTGACGTGACCAGCCGATTGATCGGAGGGGGCCTCTCCGACCGACCGTCTAGCCCAAGATAGGGCCAAAGTGGGATCAAAATGGATGAGCCGTAATGACTGTATTTGGGCGCGAATACTTTTCATTGGATTTAAAGGATCTTATTTTGTGTCTATTTATTTTAACAGACAGACCATTTTACGACACAATATTCTTGAACGTCACAGGTGAATATCCGCTTCTCTCCATTGTCTATTCATTATCGCTACAACATATCAAATGAGGAATCTAATTGCCATTCTCGGTTGTGATAACTCGAAGAAGAAAGAAAATATTGCAGAAAACAAAAATAGACAATTTGAAAAAAAAGGAAGATGATAACTAAACAAATGGACATTGTGACATAGCGAGAAAAGAATGTTATGCTTTTTTATTAGCGGGAACACTCACAAACATACATATACACACACATACGCACATGAGCGAGCATACACATACATATCATAAATTATATTATAGTTGGTTGGTTGGTTATTTGATTCGTTGGATTTCTTAAATTCCGTTTCATTTATCTGTATATCTATTTCTCTCTATTTTCCTTAACCTTCCTTTCTTTCTTTCTTTTTTTTCTTTCTTTTTTTTCTTTCTTTCTTTCTTTTTCTTCCTTCTTTCTTCTTTTTTTTCTTTTTCTTTTCTTTTTTTTTCTTTTTTTTTTTTCTTTCTTTTTCTTTTTCTTTTTTTTTTTCTTCTTTTCTTTCTTTCTTTCTTTCTTCTTTTCTTTTCTTTCTTTCTTTTTCTTTTTCTTTCTTTTCTTTCTTCTTTCTTTCTTTTTCTTTCTTCTTTCTTTCTTTCTTCCTTTTTCTTTCTTTCGTTTCTTCTTTCTTTCTTTTTTTTCTTTTTTTTTTTTTTTTCTCTTCTTTTTTCTTTTCTTTCTTCTTCTTTTCTTTCTTTTTCTTTCTTTCTTTCTTTCTTTCTTTTTTCTTTCTTTCTTTCTTTTTCTTTTTTCTTCTTTTCTTTCTTTCTTTCTTTCTTTCTTTTCTTTTTTCTTTCTTTTTTCTTTTCTTTTTCTTTCTTTCTTTTCTTTCTTCTTTTTTTCTTTCTTTCTTTCTTTTTTTCTTCTTTCTTTTCTTTCTTTTCTTTCTTTCTTTCTTCTTTCTTCTTTCTTTTCTTTCTTTTTCTTTCTTTTTTTCTTTCTTCTTTTTCTTTCTTTTCTTTTTTCTTTCTTTCTTTTCTTTCTTTCTTTCTTTCTTCTTTCTCTTTCTTTTTTCTTCTTTTTCTTTCTTCTTTCTTTCTTTTTTCTTTCTTCTCTTTCTTTTTCTTTCTTCTTTCTTTTTCTTCTTTTTTTTCTTTTCTCTTTCTTCTTTCTTTTTTCTTCTTCTTCTTTTTTTCTTTTTTCTTTCTTTCTTTCTTTCTTTTTCTTCTTTCTTTCTTTTTTTCTTTCTTCTTTTCTTCTTTTTTCTTCTTTCTTTCTTCTTTTTTTTTCTTCTTTTTCTTTCTTCTTTCTTTTTCTTTTTTCTTCTTTCTTCTTTCTTCTTTCAGTTTTATCTATTTTCCCTATTTATTTAATCTTTCTTTCTTTCTTCTTTCTTTCTTTCTTTCTTCTTTCTTTTCTGTTTATCTATCTATTTTCCTATTTATTAAGTCTTTCTCTTTCTGTTGAATCTATACATAATTGTTAATACATTATATTAGAGCTGGTTGATTTGTTATTTGGTTCGTTGAATTTCTTAACTTTCGTTTCATTTATCTGTATATCTATTCTATCTATTTTACCTAACCTTCTTTCTTTCTTCTTTCTTTCTTTCTTTCTGTTGAATCTATCTATTTATCTATCTTCTCTGTTTGTTTTTCTTTCCTTCTTTCTTTTTTTCTTTCTTCTTTTCTGTTTCCTTAATCTTCCTACTTTCTCTCTGTTTTTATCTCTTTCCCCAACAATAGAGAAGGGCTTGTTTGTCTCTCCTTTGATGATGAACACATGTTTTGAGGTAGATTAAGGGTGCCCAATATGACGACCGTTATCCAGATTCACTTTTTTTACGCTTAGCGATTCTTCCAAATAGATACATGGGTTTACCTTATTTATCTCTTTGATCGATTCTAAAGAATATCTTACAAGATTCTTGCAGATCTTTTTTATTCAACAATTTAGGTTTTATTAAATCTTTTTTCCAGAAGCGTATCATTCAGATTAAAAAGATAAAACATATGACTAGATGTATCGTTTAGATGAGTGGTTCTCAACCGGGGTCCATGTGGAACCCCGGGGACCATATAACATTTTTTTGGGCCCACGCAAATAAAAATGTATTTAACTATAAAATATAATGGGATTTGGAAACAAAGAATTTCTATGGGGGTCCACTAGAGTAAAATAGGATTAAAGATGGGTCAATAGTTAAAAAAAAAGGTTGAGAACCATTTGCTTTAGATTAACGCAGAAAGAATGTTTTCTCGTTCAAATATTAATAGTAAGTAAATACGCAGAGTGGCTTACTGTCGTATCCGCAGGTCATCGAGGGGCCTATACCTTGTTTCCTTCGGCATTTGAGTACTCCGCGACATTGCTTCGGTGGACTAATCCAGCGAATTCACCCAAATTATGAGGATTAAAAAGTGTATAAATGAATGAACTCGATGTTATGGAGTATTGGATTCACTTATTTTTTTAATTATTTTTTGTCATAATTTTCAGGTCGTTTAGATACTCTTTGTCCAAATGTTATTACTGTTTAACGTTTCTTTGTCTCTGTTATTATCGACAGTGGCAGCGTCTGTGCATATATTTTGTAATAAACGGAGATCCGATTAGCGTTTAATACCCTTCACGTGCGTTTGTAAGTTTTAGAATCCCTTAGATTCTGAGTTGTTCTCCCACCAGATTGCGTTTTGTTGGAAATGCGTGTTCTAATAAGATCATTTGACGGTGTGTAAGGTGCTGTGACTAACAAGGTGTTTAGAAATGCAAGTGCTATTGTATCTATCGCGGGATTGAGATTTATAGTGGATTTGGTGGTTTTTAGTCTTGTCTAAAGGAGTTGTTGATGTTTGATCGCTACTCAGCATGTCCGATCTATTTCTACAATTTAAAAAAAAAATATATACTGAGAAGAAGCATCACGGAGAACCACTTAAAATACAACATGAATATATATTGATTATAATATATTATATAGATGATATATAATATATAACGTATATTATATAATATATATATATATTTAGTCGTGTATGTGGGGGCGGGGTATCTAATGCAAGCTGGTGCAGGCTAGCATAATAATTATCGTTAGGGAAAATGGAAAAGATATAACGTTGGATGTAGACCTGCTTGTTTTCACGCTTACTAACATCATCGTTAGGCAATGTATAATTCTGTATCACCCCGTTTTGTTCCATTGGCCAAAAATCTTAATAAAATTTCTCATCACGATGGGTTGATCGAGAAGAAGAGAGGGGAGTTATTTCAACAAGTCAAATCACCACCAATAATATTCGACGGAACTACACAATAGAAACATTTTACAAGATCAGTTAGTAAAACTTGTCAGAACGCAATAAATTTCACCATCTAGTATTTTTACGTAAAACTCATCTGACAAACGCGCTTTCTATTGTTAAAAAAACATTGGCCAATGCATTTTTTTTTAGAAAAAAATCATTGGCAATGAATTTCTATAGTAAAACAATCTAATAAATTTTTAGAGTAAATATGTTGGAAAATGATTTTTTTGTATTTGGAATGACTGGCGTTGTAGTTTTTATAGTAAAATCATTGTTAATGCATTTTTTTATAATACAATATCGATAAGTGTGGGCCATGCCTTGTTTTGAGTTTGTAGGGATCTCAGTGGCTTATTATTGGAAGAAAAGAAATATTTCTTTTTCAAAGAAAAACACCATTCCTACTCACTTCTTTCTAGTTTTATTTATTTTTTGTAGTAAAAATCACTTGTAATGCATTTTTATAATAAAATATTAATAAGCTTGTGTTCATGCATTTTTGAGTTATATTGCTCTCGGTGGCTTAAATTTGATACGCCACTAGCATTTGTTTTGCAAAAAGGAAAACACCATTCTACTTTTGCTTTCTGGGTTTTAATTATGTTTGTAATAAAAATCACTTGTAATACATTTTTATAATCCAGAATATCAATAAGTGGTGTGTCCCATGCATTTTTGAGTTATGGGGCTCAGTGGTTTAATTTGGTACCAACCCATTTGCTTTTCAAAAGACTCACACACTTTTCTTTCTGTTTTTTTGG
>CM042152.1:93711984-93774484 GCA_023376005.1 Doryteuthis pealeii
TTAATTTCATTTTATTTGATTCAGTCAACACTTTAATTAGTCCTGTGCTATAATTGCTTTTGCATATTTTTTATCCTTTTAATGGAGCTAGAGAGAATGGGGATTTGGACTGGGAAAAGCATGAAATGCTCTATCGCGAGATGTTTATAGTCGACTGAATTCGGCAGGTATGATTTTGAAATTGAAGTATGTTGAGTATAAATATAAGAATTCCTTAGGCTAACCTTTGTACACGTTGTGTGACAATACTCCTATTTTTTCCACCTTATACGGCTCAGATGGCTCCTATAATAAGTATCCTCTATGGAAAGGTAATAGCATCCAAAAACTAAACTCCTCCCTCCAGCTATGAAGTAATAGTAGGGCAGAGGTGTGGCTCTTTCAACAGTATGGCTAGGTAACCAGTCTAAGGGGAAAAAGGTGACTCTGAATTTCAACCTGTTAAATATCTAGCAGGCTGTTAAGGCAGTATGAATATATAATATAGCATGTCATCCTATGTACCAAGTATACAGGGTGGGCTGGGGTGGATTTCTATGTGTGGGTGCAGGGAAATGTCTGCATAAGCCTAGGTGGACCAGTTCATGCCCACTCGCGGTGCCTTTTTTTTGTAGGTAATGTTGTTTGTTGAATTGGGAAATGTGGTTGTGTTTAGTTAATTGCAAGTTGGTGTTTTGGGCATATTATTCTTTGATATGGTTGGGGCTTGTCAGGTTTACATAGACAAAATCCCAACCCTGCTGAAATATACTTAGAAAACACTCCTAGGTGCAGCCATACTGGCACATGAATGTAACACATTACTGCATCCCAATTATTCCACACGATGAAAGCGGTTCAGCCTTCAGGGATTTCCTTATAGTGAGACAGCATCCCCCACGAGCCAGATAAACGCGCATAAGAACAAATACACGAGTGCGGCAAGCAAAGAAGAGAAAGGAGGTACCACTAACGCGCACGGCCACACCACCACCTAACGAGTCACAACAGACGATACAAACTGTAGCTTATAACAAAGAGGATAATAAAAGACGACAAGACGCCAAACCAGTCAAGTCGTAAGAGTTTCTGAGAGAGGCGCAAACGGCCTCCGGAAATTTTAACGAAAGATAAGAAACGAAACTTAACAATTAAAAAAAGTTGTTTCTATATTTAAACCTGTAGATGGCGTTCATTTCATAAAACCCAAACACTCAGTATAATATTATAGTTATATATAGTAATATCTAGTATATATATTATAATATATATAGTCAGATGAGAAATCAGAAAAACAAATAAAATTTAGTTTTTGCTTTTATTCATTAATTACGAACGGTATTACAACCAGCGGTTTTATGCTGCACAGCAGGCCATTCGCATCAGGTAGACGAAATCCCGTAATGGTAAATATATAAATAGCAAACTTCTTATTGGTTTTGAGTTTTCTCATATTGGAACTATGCAACGCTGCTATCCACAGATATTGAGACACTCTGTCTAATAACACTGTACGTTGGGACTACATTACTTTTCTCCTAGAATACTAGTACCACCATACACATTAATATACTAATACATGATATAATATATTATATATTATTATATTAGTATCATGTCACATATTCAACTAACTTGACTCTGGACGGCAATATAGGAGCCATCGTGTCCAGGATTTGGAACTCTGGGTCTCCGTTTCCATATTCCTTTAATACAATTGAGGGTATAGATAATAAAATAGTTTGAGTTGTGTGAAGGTGGAAAAGAGAAACTTTTAGAAAGAAATAAAGAAAGAAAGAAGAATAAACTTCAGATTGGTGGGAAAACTGGGAATTAAAGAAACAAACTAGCAAGATAAAACATAGTCCACTGTTCCTAGGACGAAGAACCCGAGGGCGTGATGTAATAGTTACCGGTCGTTCGATATGGGTTCACGATAGACTTCTCATCTGGACATAGTGCTATTTTCATTTCAAACCATAGTTTCTAATAGATAGATTGGGAAAGGTATGATTCCAACGGGTTGTCTCTTGCCGTTCCAGCTATGGTCAGACTGTCGGTCAGGCTGAGATGCTTTATGATATTGATATCATTTGATATGTTTTAGCCTTTAATTTGCCTTTGGCAAGCGGTCTAGGAGGAGGAAAACTCTGAATTCAAAACGTTGTTTAAATCTGCTTAACAGACTAGCCTTGCGTCATCCTCCTTGCGTGGAGATTCAATAATATATATATTATATATAATATATTATAATATATTTAGTGAAGAGAAGTTATAAGATATAATTTTCCAGGCCGTTGTTGTGCTGTAATGGCGGCACACCTGGACCTAATAAAGCGATCTAGAGAATATACCTAGGATGGGAAGCTGCACAATAAATGCCTGCGTGTGATCGCTGACAGACGTGGAAAAAACACCTGCCAGCGAGAAAAGCTGTAGGCGGCCAGCCTACAACATATCACCCAAACACGCCAGTAAAGACGGACAAGACACACAGGACACTGGCTGGAGAAGCAAGGACGAACTCATAAATCACTTCTTGTGGAAGCAGCACATGGGTACTGGGGGGGGGGGGGGGGGGAGCGCCAGTGTGGGCCGGACCCCGCAAATGCGTATCATCGACTGCAAGCTCTGTGTGGATACAGGAATGTTTGCATAGAGGGATTCCTCCCCGAGAATGATGAGAGCGATAGGGACGGGATGGAGAGAGAATCGTCATGGGTATCCGTGCTGAACAGCGGCGAGACATGATGATGATGATATATAATATATATTATATATTTACCCATACCTCTCCGCACGAGCAGGTCAGTTTCTTAAGCGGAGTTCAAACGGTTTGACTTCGAAAATTTCTTCTCTAGACGCGGATTGCCTAACCTTAAAAAGGTTAAAGAGCCCAGTCTGCCCTACTATTTTTTGTCCATAGCTGGGGAGAGTAAGGATTCATACTTTCCCAGGTCCAGTGAAATGCATTATCACGCCAGATTTTGAACTCGGGGTGGACGTGTCCATTTCCGATGACTTTAACCATTAGCAACCACGCGCTTCCATAATGATGAAATGAATATATAAAGAAGCATAGGTATGAAAGTGGCAACCATTGTCTTCTTTTCACGCGTTGAGGACAGATCCTTAAAGAGATTAATCGTTCCGAACATTAGATACTTGAGTCCCAGAGTGATTATTTATCAATTTCGGACATCCGTATGACTATCGCGGTACATTTACGTCTTTTCATCCACTGGGAATAATTGGAGGCATTCACAGCTACACACTTGAAATCCCTTAGATAGTCAGGTGCGTTCGCCATTGATTCAACACGAGTTCAAACCTCAACTTGTAAAACCACTTGACGCGAATGGGACAATCAGGACGAAAAGAAGGGTCGCTCCGAAAAAGGAAGAAACAAGAGGACTTGGGGCAACGTTTTTCGATAGAAATCCTTCGTTTTTATCTATTGGGTAAGAATTATCTATTTAGGCTTGATGACAGTCATTTACTAACGTTGCTAGTTTGGCATGGACAGAAAAGTAGTGGAAGCAATTCGTTTTCAATTTATCAAGTTTAGGTTATCTGACTATCGTCTCACAGTTATTCCATATATCTGGTTTGGTTTGGTTTGGGTTTGGTTTACGTGCTATCCGCGCTGATGGTCATTTAACCAAACGGAATTTTGACCTAAAAGAGAAAATTACTATTGACTTTTTTGCCTGAATCTCTCATTCTAAGTGTTCGTCCTTTGTCTCTCGAGTCGGAAATATACATCAGATAATTCATAAACCGACACAATTTCTTGGTTTGTTTTTGAGTTTTTTGTTTTAACGGCATATCAACCTCGGGGGTGCAATTTAATGCCAAACGGGAATTGTTGAAATCAAATTCAGTTCTTTATAGATAACTCAATTTTTTTGTAACACATTTTACTATCTAAACGCCATAGATGGGGGAACATAACAGTAACTTACCTAACTCCGGCCAGAAGTGGACACTGGAGAGGAATAAGTGATGAACGAGGTGTCTCCACCTCCAAGCCTTAACCATCTAGACAGTGTGGGCGACGAGTAAGACTCAAGTTACCGCCTTCTAGCACATATATGATGAATAATTTTGAAGGTTGCCATGATGAGCAATAAATTGACAATCATATATGATCGCTAGTGGCTTAACGTGACCAGCCGATTGATTGGAGGGCCCTCTCGGACTTCCCGAGCGTTGCATTGTTCCGAGTGTTGCACTGTCGATGGAAGACTGCATCATGGATCGTCTTGCAAGCCAGTTCACGGGTTGCACCCACAATATCAACAGGTAAACCCCATTGGGGGGGGGCTCTGACTACCTTGCGAAAGAATTACAGGTCTGGTATAGATCTAAGCACCACCAGACAGCGTGCTGTCTGGTTTAGTCGTAGGGGCCGCTGTGTAGGAGTGTGACATATAACACGGGTAATACAGAGAATACATTTGTGAAAAGGGTTTTGCATTGCTCCTGGCACATCAACAAGAATTGTACTGGCACTGGCTGCCTTGATGAGTTTCAAGGTATGCTCGAGTTCAAGAGATGGGCTTACGAGTAGACAAAGGACCGGAATCCAGATTAAACCGCACAATTCCAATACACACGATTGATACAATGTTGTATCACGACACAGTCTACCACGCAGGGATGGCTGAAACTGTTCACAGTCTATGCAGGTTTTCTTCATGAGAGTTTTACATCTAAGGGCATAGATAACCATCAACGTAATGAAGTTTGGTTACGGTGCTGTATTTAGCTGTCTCTATTACTTACTTCTGGTACTTATTGGGGCTTCTTAGTCTCTTTCTAACTCTGTGACTGCATCTTTGGGGGACTTGTCGTGTGATCTCGGTCTTCCATGGGATGCCATTTACTTCAATTACTCTAACGAAGTAGAGCTCACTGTGTCCTAAATTGTCATTTGATTAAGAGTAATAACACTTAATGACTACGATAATATTCACATGATTTGCACATTAATGTTGATATATATTATCACACGAATCGCCCACCTAACTAGACAACTTCTTGCTTGTGAGTTATATGAGTACTGTGGAGCGTGCAATAACACGATCGTCACATCCTACTCAACTCATAGATGGGGACCGCTCAGCATGGGGTACTTTCTACCGACGCGCGACAGAGGTAGGATCCAGAAGGAGACATCATTAGGTGAATCTGAATTGCGGTTGCTACACCGAGGGAAGCGGACAAGACCACTCTCTAACTAAGATACACTCACAGCGAGATATGAGTCATCAATGGCACACGTCTATAGTATCGTCAGGAGGGACAAGGTACGAACTTGCTCCCGACACACCGCCTCCAATAGCATCCGTCTCAGGGACCGAGTTAGTGAGCATTCGAACTTAGTGAGGATGGGCGATTTTTCGCGATATGCGAGAGCAATAGGGTTGGAGCATAAGAAAATTCAATAAAGGCTGACTTAGCTATTGACGATAGGAACACTGGGTCCGTTCAGCCACTGATAGCGGACACGAGGACTCATAAACGTGCATAACTATTGCAAGTCAATGTATACTTTTGTTCTTACACACTACTCTTAGGTATTCATTTGAAAAAATAGACACATCACAGTCAGGCACACCTAAACTGAGATTCAATCATAGATTTAGACTAGTGCCCAATTCCAGAAGTTGGCTGAAACAGCCTAACCTGTCACAGTGGAGTACAATTTTTTTTAGTTTCATCAGAATGTGGTTGATTTACTAAACGCCCAGACACTTCCGACCAGGACGGAATGGACTGTTTAGAGTAGTAAGTTATTACTATTAATTTTGTATGTGATTTGATATAATCTTCCGCATTTATTCTCAGTTATGGTGTATTCCTCATTATGTCCACGACTAGCCTGTACTACTAAAGGGAATTATATAGCCAGTTTAGTCAGACGTAATGCGAGACTACCTTGGTAAAAAAATAACAAATTTTCCATCGGAGATGAATGCACACAATCGCCTACTAGTCTAACTTCACTACACTCCAATCGCATGGAGCATTATAGAGTCGTGCGTCTGCTCAGCTAGTATAGAAATTACAGAGTTTAGTCACACTGCTTAAAAATAGCAGTCTACCTCAAGTAAACAAATCTTCTTCCAATATGCTAATGAAACTTATCCTGTACAGATGAACCATAGGGACGAAAACCAAATAGCACAGATAGCACACAATCATATATACAATAAAAAAGAATAGGTCACATGTCTATGGAATTTGCTCTTATAATAAGCAGTATGGTTTTTTCACTTATATGATTGATAATTTCATAAATTGAGAAAAAATACATTTACTCAGCCAGTGAAGACACTAACTTATTACCATTTAGGTCTTAGACCAAATACAGTCTATATTAACTAATTTTTGATAAGACTGCTATAGACAAATAAATTTATTCCTCCAAATCAGAGATATTGTCTCTCTCCTGGAATGCAGGAGAACGATGATTTAAGCGTTCTGCAACATCCTTAGGTGGAGTAAGAGTATGAGAGATCCACACAAGAGAAGGAATTCATGTGTGCCATGTTTCGACACCCTGTATTCACATATATCTCATCGCTTCACTAGACTTTATTTGCACGCGGATGCGGATAGACAACAAAGTGAAGGAGAATAGAGAATTCTATGTCTTGTACCTCCCTACGTGAAGAGAGCCACCGGCCACACATTGCTACTAGACCCAGCTTAGTACCATGGCTCTACCATGACTAAACATATCTTCTATCTCACTACTGACTCTTCAAATACCCTAAGCTAACATAATTCAAAATATGAAGAAGTGATTAGTGCCACACCTACATCACTTAAGTTCCGATATAAGTTTAATATTATTGCACACGGTACAAGATGATTCGACATACATTCTCAGGTTGTCTTTTATTAAGGAGCACATCTTAGTATTTAAAGGTATATAATCGAAACGAGCTAAACAGATCTAGAGCAAGTTTAAGGTTAGTCATCCATGCACCAGTTCATCATTATCACCTTCCATCGAGCAACACCACAATGAGGGGAAACTCTGTTATTCACACACCGATATCACTGCGTCATATAATTCAATTCATTATTTAACTTAAACTCATAATTCAGCTTTTATATTCTTCTTAAATACTTACACCTTAGTTAAAATTACTGCCAAATATAATGTAACGATTTCATGGGCTAAACTGCGAATCTGCTTCGCAATGCAAATGATATGATCCAGTCAGTGAGTAAATATACCTGATATAATACGAGAATCACTTATTGATATGTCTTGTGGCTCCTTCAGATATGAGCAATATTAGAACGTTCTCATCTCAAGACTCAGTGATTATAAGAAGTTAATATATACAACCAGACATCTGGGATAAACAATGCAAATTAGCGAAGTATCTTTACCTCACTCATTGCTGAATCAACCTGCACTACGATTTGTTTACAGTGTCGTTGCTTGTGCTATGCAAAGCACGCCTCCTCTCATCAATACAACAATAGCCCATAGATGAACCGTGTTGCCAGCACGTTAGGTGTTTGTTTTGATCGCATGTCTTTTAATCACGGAGTTTGACCCTCTCCGGGACATAGGTATATGGCTTGGTTTACATATACCTAGTGGGTTTTGTGTAGTGAATTTTCCGTTTCAGATTGTTTATAAAATATAGTCTGAACACTGTTAGCGAAGTAAATGAATCGAAATCTAGTATATAATAAGTATGAAGTGAAACAATCTATTATTATTATTATTATATATATTCATTATATTATTGTTGTTGTTAGTTGTTGTTGTTAATCATCATATTTATCGTGATAGAGTTATTACTTTATCGATATTATATATATATCATATATAGTAATATATATATAACTATAAAGTAGTATATAAGGGTAATCAAATGACTGAGTGTAAGAGATGATGATGATTTGCGGATTGTCAAAATTTCTCACTGAACAGTACTGTATGTCTTGTAGGATGGCAAACAGTATATTTCATACAGACGATTTTGTTTCCTTAGGAGAGCTCATGTATAATAATCAATAAATTAGATGTATCATACAGCAGCAATATTTAATTTTTTCGTTTCTTTGAAAGTTTTTTCTTTGAAAGTTAATATATATACGTATATATATACTATAACTATATAGAGATATATAGTATATTATATATATATATATAGATGAGTATGAAATTGTTGTTTTCTGGGTTCCAACGGGGAAAATTCAATTATTTTATAAAAAGAATAAGGTCCGCAAAATGTAGTTGTTTCCAGAAAACAAGTGTTAAATTCTTTATTGTTTTTACATATGCAACAACAGCGTTGATCGAGCAGTATACGTGGGGTCGGCTCATGTGCAAGAAAAGACTTAGCGTATAGATAAGCTATGCGGCTCCATGGACTCCAGAATTCAGAGGTTTTGAATGGACCAATGAAGGGCATTAGACTTGTACTACCAAGAACGACGATCCCTTGCAGGACACGGTGTATGTCACGTATGTAAGAAATACGGGTGGGAAGAAGAACCTCTTCCGTTGAACTAAAGAAAATAGATTAATTAAAATTAGTCAGTTTCTGAAGAAACAACCACGACATCATTGTTTTGACACCTGGGGATTCTTACTTTATTATTTCGATCACATACGATAGTACGCATATTCTGACATAAACAGGTAGATATGGTGGTGGTAGGATGATTTATCAGAGAATTAGTATTAATGATTCAATAAGACGTAGGATGCGAGAGTTAGGACTTAGCGGCTGTTGTGATGTATACTAAAAACTTAACACATCTTCACTCACAGAGGCTCATAATAACAAGAGGAGAGAGAAGAATGCTGCACAAAGAGAAAGAAGCAGCAGACCAGAAGTCCCAAAGAAACGTCACACCAACGATTAAGAGAGATTCCATACCAAGAACAAGATGTTATAAGATTCCAAAAGACGGACAGAAGAGTAGAGTAGAAAAAAGAATTAAAGTAAAGCACAGAAAGGGATCACAACACATACTATACACTCATCAAGGCATTAGACGCGAAGTAAAGGTAAACCTAACGCGCCTCGTTTTCACGTTTCATTAGATTTACAGAAGAATTCTCTGAGAGGACAGTTAAATATTAGTCCTAGAATATTTTAATATCTTGCATTATAAAATTTAACTTACGCAAAACAGAGAAAAGAATAATATACCGCGAGACATATATACTTGAAGTTTGTTTACTCATAGACTATAATATGGGTTATAGATATTAATTATCAGTCACACTCTTAGGACTTTTTTTCTATTCGTCTGATCAAACACTAGTTTATGTTGTATATACTAAACCTGGATTATTTAGCTGAGAAGTATTTTCATGCCTGAATGCTACATGAATACTAGACTGATAAGTATCTCCTCAAAACATCAGACAATTCACAGTATCATTGAGAAGAAGAACTGTATGTTGGCGAAGTGTGCCATGCATCATCATACAACGTAAGAACTTTACTTAGTCATCTGAAGATCCATTTCTTCCGCATTTTTCTTCTTTTCTCGATGCTATCAAAAAATAAATAAAATATATAATAATGAAGGTATAATGAACCACGATACGAGTTGCCTGGTCTTAGTCTGACAAAGAAGTTGAAAATGATAAAAAGCGATATGCATGTATAGAACACGAATCTGAGGGGATGATGAAAAGAACCAGGAAAACGTGTTACCATGTAGACTAAACGCAGTACCTTATTCCTTTGCAGTGGTATCTCTGACAAGAGAGGGTTATTGAAAAAAAAAAAAGATATAGAAGCGAGAAAATTGTATAAAACAGAAGAAGAATGAATAAGCCTTGAAGAACCAGACACACAGAAGCATTCTAAAGAACATCTGAGAATATCCGAATGCCCGGATGACATGGCTGCAAACGTTCCAGTAAAGACACAAAATATGCTACTCTGGCGAGAAATCAAATTGCAAGTAAGTGAAAAAAAAAATAAACAAATAAAGAAAAAATGTAACATTTAATATATTATTAGAAAATTAATCAATATAGAGGAAGAAAGAGAAGAGAAAGAAGAAGCAAGAAACGAAGAAAAGTTAATTAGAGTAGAGGCACCGATGAGCACAGGCAATTTGAGATACAAGCATTGATCATTTATATCCTAGCCAGAAAAACATGACCTACGATTTGATATACATTGAATAAATAAAAAAGACATTTTGTAATACATCGCTAGCACCCGTTAGTGGAACTGACAGCAACATATGCTTACTATAATAGGATTCACATAGGTTAAAGAGTTGAAAGAAACGAAAATAGCGAAAATGATACTTAAAAGAAATTGAAGAGAATGTAGGTATAATGAGGGGTGGAGAGGGATGATAAATTATAATATTGTAAATGGTAGCACATTGTAAACTAGAAATTACGAAGAAGAAGAGGAACTTTGTACGAGCTAGAAACTCTACGAGTGAAAGATAATACCAAGTTCGCATATCTAGTGCAAAAAACTTGCTCAAAGAGAGAGAATACTTATCAAGACAGGAAACAGAGATTAGAGAGATCATTAGCAGACAACGCATGTATAGATAAACGTAAATCACTATGATAGGAGCATTCACTATGATCAGTGACAGAGGGAATTCAGATTGACGCAGCACTCCAACCGAAAGAGTGAATCAGGCGAATCACTTAGTGAGCAAAATCGTTAATGCCTAACAGAACTGAGTAGGATAGTGTTGAGCAACTCATATGCAAGATAGCATACACAGAGTAAATGGTTAAATAAAAGTTAGCATATATTGTAAATGTCCCCAAGAACTACTAGAGAGCTCTACATTATACGAAAGAACAATACTTGTAGTTAACATGAAGGTAAAGGTCATATGAGACAATTTATTATTAGTGTCCATTTGAACGGTCCCTAAAGTAGACTTGAAAATAGAATTTTCGGTGAGAATTGTAACATCTACATAATATGATATATAATAATGAATAAATAGTAATATATGACTATGAAGATCATGATAGGTAAGAAACGCAGACCCAAAACCCAGCATAAATATATAAGTTATATTTATTAATAATAATATAAATTGTCTATACTTCTACTTAATATTTAGCTGAAATTTCGAATTCTTCTGGCAACAGTATGTTTCAGTAAATACATAGTAGTGTATATAACATCTTGAAAACTGAAAATTTCACTATACAAGCAAAACCCACTAAGGTATATTTGTGTAAACTATCAGCCAGTATACTCGATGTCACGGAGAGTGGTCGAACTCCCGTGCTAAAAACAACTACTGGCGTTTCCATATTATCTAAACACTTGCTAAGACTATGTGTGGGGCACTCTGATAAGAGGCTACGAGAGGAGAGTCAGAAGTTGCTGAGGTTTAGACGTGTATTGTCATCCAGAGTTCAGTGAACCACTGGAGTGGGAAAACCTCGATAATAATAATATAACTTAATAATAAGTAATAATAAATAATAATAATAAATAAAATAATAATAATAATAGAGAAGAAGAAGAAGAAGAAAAAAAGAAGAAGAATACTGGGAGTTGAGAAGAGACTAGTGTGAAAGAATGGAGGAAGAAAAGAGATTTGTTCGATGTTGTTCTAGTATAGGTTACTCTGTACGGACTGGATAGCGAGATAAAAACTGCATTTGACATTTAACGTACACCACGCCACAATACTGCATCCTACGACACAGGTGTAAGTTATAATTGAACACAAAAATGCGATGATGTGCAATTGTGGCTTGTGACTCAGTTCGTATATCTGTGTATAGGATATAACACGGTGCTTAATAACAGCGATTAATTTTCCTATATAAAAATAATTTTCCATTAATTCAGTAATAAAAAATAATATATAAGTAAGAAAATAAAGATCAGGTGAAATACTTGAGGAGAAAATATCTAAACTATATAAATTAGAGGACGGTTTATAGTTCAGCCCTTACGAAAAATTCGCTGTAAACAAACCCTATCACGTATTTTATTAAACAGAGTTTCTAATTCTAGCGGAGATAAAAGCGGACGCCCGTGAAAGAAATTCAGTAGAAAAAAACACGAAGAAAAATAAATGAAGAATATGAGAAAAAATCGCACATATAGTCAGTATAGTTATATATATGATTATGAATATATAGTATTATAGGTGCGAGGGAGAGCGTGTGAAAGTTCTCTTATTACCGTGGTTGCCGATTGGGGCGTTCAGCTGTATTTTTGAAGTTGGTTGGGGTCAATTTTTAGCTTTAATATTATGCAAGAGACTGAAGGATAGCGACTCGTAACCTTGCAAATTTTATCAGTATTGTTTGAGGTGGATGTCACTGCTGGTTCATAGTTTGAATTTGTGAGCTGGTTTTGGCTGCTTTGGGGAGTGCTCAGGCATTTCGTCTCCCCTGGGGACAGAGTGTGTTCTTTTTCCTGTTTTGTTTTCAGATTAATAATATGAAACAAAAAGTGATAAGACAACGGAATATTCTTTTATGTTCATTTATTTTTTCATCAACTATTTCGACCTATAAGGTCATGAATCAGGAGAATTACTTCTTGTTTACCAGACACACTTCGCTTTCATAGAGAGCCTTTTTAAAAATATTAAAGATGACTGGTTTTTAAACGTGTTTGACAGGTCCACTATAACATCCCCGCCGCCGTTTTTGTTAGTCCATGGATTAATAATAGAACAAAAAGATGTAAGACCAACAGGAATATTATCTTCTGTTATTGTATTTTTTCTCAATCTAGTTATATCGACCTTGAGATCATCGTCAGGAAGAAGAATTTCCTTGTTAGAAGGAATATTGTTTTTAGAGAGTTTTTTAAAATTTTAAAATGATTTTTCTACAAGTGGTTTACAGGCCACTATATCCAGGCTGAGAAAGTGTGTTAGAAGAGCGATGGCATCTCTCCGAGGAAATTTTTATTTTTTTAAAATTAGCATCGTGGTATAATCGTAACAGCAGTCGAAATAAATAACCATCTGGAAAAACGAATATTTCAATTACTATAATTATAGAATACTATAACTTATGTAAGCCAATTCGTCCCTGTCGGCTGGGGCGTTGAATGCAACCGAACTGTACCACTGACAGAGGGGTAAAGACTCCCAATAGGGCCACTGTTGACCGTGGGGCGACGCCGCTGAATGCTTAAGGTAGAACCTAGGTGGTTATAGGCAGTACAGACTGCAATACTCACTTGGCCCTTCTGGCTAGACGGGCGGTCACGTCAAGCCCTAGCACCTATATGATTTTCCCCAACCCTATTTGCCCTTATGGCAAGCCCCACCCCTTTTTATCATATGGGGTGCTAGAAGGCGTGGCTGCGGTCTAGCAATGTCCATGGAGAATGACGTAAAACTCTATTGATGGTGAGGTTCCAGTTTTGGAGTTTGCCGAATGTGGAGCACCCCATTCTCACCATTGCTCTGGTTCCACTCTGACGCCGGGGGTGGTAAGTAACCTGTTAGGGTCCCATCTATGAGTTAAATAGACAAATTTATTTAACAACAAGAAATTATATTATCGCATTAAGATTGATTTATTTAAAAAAGCTTTTATCGGCATTAATGAGCCATCTTAGGTTGATATGCCGTAAAATACAAAATCAAACCAAACCGAAACCAAACCAAACTATTTGATTTGCCTAACTGGAACTTCGTCCTATTCCTGGTTTTTAATGCTGAACTGGATTGTTGGTAATCTTCATGACTCGATACTTGATAGCAAGTGAACTTGTGATTTAAGAGCAAATGAACCCTTTTCACAAATGTTAATTTCTCTGTATTCCGTGTTATATTCTCACCTTCCTAACAGCGCCCCACGAGCTAAAGCGCAGACAGCCCTGTCGGTGGTGCTTTTAAGATTATACAGACTGTATTCTTGGCAGAAGGAGTCAGAACCCCCCCCCAATGGGGTTTTACCTGTTGATTGGGGTGGCAACCCGTGATGCTTAAGGACGGAAATCCATGATTGAGCCTTCCATGACATGCAACACTCGAACATGCAACGCTCGGAAGTCGGAAGAGGCCTCCTCCATCAATCGGCTGGCACGTTAAGCCCTAGCATTCTATATGATTGTCCCAATTCTATTGCTCATATGGCAACCTTCAAAATTATTCATCATATATGTGCTAGAAGCGGTAACTGAGGGTCTTCATGTCTGATGGTTAATGGCTGGAGGGTGAGCACCTCTTCATTCACATTGCTTCCAGTCCTCTGGCCGGGAGTGGTAGTATCTGAGGGTCCCATCTATGGGTTAGATAGTAAATGTGTTTACAAAAAAATTGAGTATCTATTAAGAATGCATTTAATTTTCAAAATTCCGTTGGCATTAAATGACCCACCGAGGTTGATATGCCGTAAAAACAAAACAAAAACAAAAGAAATGTGTCGGTTATGAATTATCTGTGGTAATATTTCCCTCGAGAGACAAGTGAACGAAACTTAGAATGATAGAATCAGGCCAGTCAAAATAGTAATTTTCTCTCTATCTTAGGTTCAAAATTCCGTTTGGCCATTAAATGACCCATCAGGGTTGATATGCCGTAAACCAAACCAACCAAACAAACCAGATTATGGAATCTGTGAGAGATAGGTCAGAAACAAACTTGATAAATGACAAAAACGAATTGTCCATATTCTGGTCCGATGCCAAACTAGAGCAACGTTAGTAAAATGACTTTCTCAAGCCAAATAGATAATTCTTCCAATAGATAAAACGAAGGATATTCTATGAAAACGTTGCCAAGTCTCTTGTTTCTTCTTTTGGAGGACCCTTCTTTTCGTCCTGATTGTCCATTCTGCGTCAAAAGTGTTTACAAAGGTGAGCGTGTTGATCAATGGCGAACGCAACTGACTGATCTAATGATTTCAAAGTGTGTAGCTGTGAAATGTTTTGCCTCCAATATTCCCAGTGGAATGAAAATGACGTAAGTACCGCGATAGTCGATACGGATGTCCGAATGATAAAATCACTCTGGATCACAGTATCTAATGTCGGGAACGATTAATCTCTTGAAGATCATGTTCAACGGCCGCTGAAAAGAAAACAATGGGTGCACTTCAATACCTATGGCTTCTTTTATTCATCATCATGTATGGAAGCGCGTGGTGAATGGTTACGAGTCATGGGAAATGGACAACGTCACCCCGAGTTCAAAATCGTGGGCGTGATAATTGCATTCACTGACCTTGGGAAAGGTATGAATCCTACTCTCCCTTCCAGCTATGGACAATAAGTAGGGCAGACTGGCTGATTTAACCTTGTTAGGCCAACCGGTCTAGAGAAAGGAAATTTGAAGTCAAACCTGTTGAGCTCCGCTTAAGAAACTGCCTGTCGTGCGGAGAGGTTGGTAAATATAGTATATAATATATATATATCATCATCATCATGTCGCGCTGTCAGCACGGATACCCATGACAATCTCTTCTCCATCCGTCCTATCGCTCATCATTCTCGGAGGTCCTCTATGCAACATTCTGTATCCACACAGAGCTGGTCGATGTACGTCATTGCTGGTCGGCCCACACTGGCGTACCCATGTGCTGGCTTCCACAGGAGGAAGTCATTTATGAGTTCGTCCTTGCTTCTCCAGCAGTGTCCCTGTGTCTTGTCCGTCTACTGGCGTGGTTTGGGTGATATGTGGCAGGTGGCCGTACAGCTTTCTCGTGGGGTGTTGTTCCACTCTTGTGTCAGGATCACACGCAGCATTTTTGTGCAGCTCCATCTAGGTTATTCTCTAGTCGCTTAGTTAGGGTCCAGGTGGTGCAGCCATACAGCACAACAACGGCCTGGAAGAATTTATCTTTAACTTCTCTTCATAATATATATATATATATATATATATAATATATAATGAACTCCTCCACGCAAGGAGGATGTGACGCAAGGCTAGTCTGTTAAGCAGAGTTTAACAAGTTTGAATTCAGAGTTTTCCTCCTCCTAGACCGGTTGCCATATCAATATTAAAGATCTCAGCCTGACCGACTAGTTGACCATAGCTGGAAGGAGAGAAGTTGGATTCATACCTTTCCCAATATTATTAGAACTATGTGAAATGAAAATAGCCTTGTCCAGGATGTGAAGTCGTATCGTTGAACCCATATCGAACGACGGTAACTATTACATCACGCCCCTCGGGTTCTTCGTCCTAGGAACAGTGGCACTTGTTTTTATCTTGCTAGTTTGTTTCTTTAATCAGTTTTCCCACCAATTCCTGAAATTATTTCTTTCTTTCTTTCTTTATCTTCTAAAAGTTTGCTTTCCCACCTTACACAATCGAAACTATTTTATATTATACACTAATTGTATTAAAGAATATGGAAACGGAGACCAAGTTCAAATCCTGGACGAGGCTGTTTGCCGTCCAGGTCAAGCTTAGTTGATATATGTGCATATATATATATATATATATATTATATATATATATATTAATGTGTATGGTTGGTACTAGTATACTAGAAAAAGTAATAGTAATCCAACGTACAGTGTTATTAGAAAGAGTGCTCAATATCTGTATAGAGCGTTGATAGTTCAATGAGAAATCAAACAAATAAGTTTTTGCTTTTTTTATTTAATTACGGATTTCGTCTTACCTGATGAATGCTTTAGCAAGTAAACCCGCTGGTTGTAATAACGTTCCGTAATAAATGAATAAGCAAAAACTTTATTTTGTTTTGAATTCTCATTGAAACTATATATATATTATATATATTATATAATATATAATAAATATATATAGTTTTGGGTTTGGGTTTTAGTGGAAGCATTAGGTATTAAATATATGAAACAGATTTAATGTTAAGTTTCGTTTTATTTCGTTAAATTTCCGGGGCCGTTTGCGCCTCTTCTTCAGAACTCTTAGACTGACTGGTTTGGTCTCTTGTCGTCTTTATATCTCGTTTGTTATAGCAGTTGTATCGTCTGTTGTGACCTCGTTAGGTGGTGTGTGGGCGGTCGCTGTTAGTGACCTCCTTTCTTCTTGCGCCGCTACTCGTGTATTTTGTTCTGCGCGTTTATCTGCTCGTGGGGAGTTTTGTCCATTAGGAAATCCTAAGGCTTGACGCTTTCATTGTGTGGAAATGTTGGTGTGCAGTAATGTTACGTTCATTGTGGCCATATGGCTCACTCTAGGAGTGTTTCTAGTATAATTCAGCAGGGGTGCACGGAATTTGTCTATGTAACTCTGACAAGCCCGCAACCAATATAAAAGATAATATGCAAAAACACCAACTTCATTCTACACACACAACAACTTCAATCCAACAAACACATTACCTACAAAAAAAAGGCACCGCGATGGGCATGAAACTGGCCACCTAGCTATGCAGACATATTCCTGCACACACTAGAAACCACCCCTAGCCCACCTGTACTACTGTAGGTACATAGATGACATCTTATTTATATATCATACTGCCTAAACAGCCTGCTAGATTTAACAGGTATGAATTCAGAGTTCACCTTCCCCTAGACTGGTTACCTAGCCATGTTAAGAGCAACTCTGCCTACTATTTACTCATAGCTGGAGGGGAGTAGTTGGATGTATACCTTTCCAAAGGGTATTAGCGCTAAGTGAAATGTAATCACCCTCATCAAGGTGCTAGATTTCCTAAACACTGCAACAATACCATCAGTCTATAAAATTCACCATAGAGCATTCCCACCCCATCCCATTCTAGTTGTAATAATCAAAGCCAAAACAAGACTATAAATAAAACTGAAAAATGAAGTCTGTCACCTGAAAGACATTGACGTAAATTTAGTCCATTTTTCTTTCTTCTTTATCGTGCTTTAAATGTCTGCGCGTGACGAGGTGAAAGCGTTGAGATTGATTCCAATTTCCCCATTGCGAAACGTTACACGTGCAAGTTGACGTTTTTCACTTGAGCGATGCAAAAACAACCGAACGTGTTTCTTTTAAGATGGATGGGCGGCAACTCGTTTAAATCGAAACTTAGCAGTCGCCATTAACCCTACGCCTCCTCAGCATATCCGTTCCGACCAACTAATTTCGTTTTTGCTTTCGAAACTAAAAGAAATAACGAGTTTCGTGCTAATTTCTAAGACACCGACCCGCGCCAACTCAGCGTATGAGTAGCACAGGGATCCTGCGGCACTGCAGATGCCAAAACAATCTCCTTAGTCTAGCGCTAAGTGAAAAGGGGGTAGACTCTAACTTTTAACTTTGTTATATTCTCTTTTACATATCAGCGAGAGGAAGGGGAGGAGATGGGCTGATTTTCTTTCTTCTTCTTCTCTGGGATGGGTTGCCAGTGCTTATTCTTGTTCTTGGTACTAATTAAGCAAGACTTAGCTCAGTCGGTAGAGCGTTCCTAGAAACCACAAGGTTCCTAGTTCGATACCGACCCTCGCCAACTAAGCGTATGAGTAGCACAGGGATCTTGCGGTAAAGTAAGGTGCTGGATAGGTGTGGCGCTCCACCTCAAAACGCAAAAAAATCTCCTTGGTCTAGGCGCTATTGAAAAGGGGATAGACTCCCCGCTGACTAGCTGATACCCGACTTTAGGCCCGCCCCGACGACTTTACTTACTTACATTATCATTGGTATAATAAATAAATTTGATTGATAAAGTTAATTAATATTTATCATTATTCCCTTAACTAATAAGAGATTATTTGTACTAGGAATTTAGTCTCAGAAAAAAAAAATAGAACTGAATAGTATATTATATATATTATTATAAAGGTTCCTAGTGCGATACCGGCCCTCGCCAAATCAGCGTATGAGTAGCACAGGGATCTGTGCGGTAAAGTAAGGAGCTAGATGGTAGTGTGGTGCTCTACATCAGATGCTAAAAAACAATCTCCTTGGTCTAGCGCTATTGAAAAGGGGATAGACTCCCTCGCTGATTGACTGATACCGACTTTAGGCCACCTCGTCGACTTTACTTTTACTTACTTCTGTAGATCAAATAGCTAATTTTTAAATTCTTTGCCGTCGAGCAATAGTAAGCATGAAAGTTTTCGTTTGTTTTTTTCGTTTTACGGTATATCAACCACGGTGGGTCATTTAGTGCCGGCAAAATTCTGAAAGATTCGTAGCCATAGTTTGGAAGAAAAATGTCTAAACTCAATTTTTTGGTAAATAAATTTATTTTTAACAAATAGATGGGACTATAACAGGTACTGCCACTCTGGGTCAGAGTGGATCTGGGAGCAATGGTGATGAAGGGGTGCTCCACATTTCCCAGACATCCCGAGCTGGATTCTTACCATTAGTTAGAGCTTAACGTCATACCCAGGACATGAATACCCTCAGCCACCGCCTTCTAGCACCCATATGATAAAAAGGGTTGGGGCTTGCCATAAGGGGAATAGAGTTGGTGCAATCATATAGGTGCTAGGGCTTTACGGGATCAGCCGATTGATTGGTGGGGACCACTACGACCTCCGGTATAGCCTAATTAAAAGCGAAAGAGGTGTGTAGCATGTCATGGACTGCTCATTCTCCAGGATTCCGTCCTTAAGCATCACGGGTCGCCACTCAACGGGTGGCCCCATTTGAGGGGGTATTACCCCACTGCAGAAGTGCAGTGGGTGTATTCTAAAGCCCCAGCCGACCGAGCTGTAAAGTTTTAGTTGTGTATTCGATCCCCGCTGAGTAGTTTTTGCCTATGTTGCTACTGGTTCTTAATAGCTCTCCTAAAGTTTTGGCCTTGTGTCGTTCTACACTAACTTTAATAAATACTAGCAAAACCTGTGTATATACTACAGTATGAAAATGTAATTATTAGAACGACTGATACGTTTACTTAAGAGCTATTGTGAAATACTTGAATATGTAAAAAAAGATAATAATCTTAGTATTATCTGCGTTATTCGGACTATTGTCCCCATCTTCATTGTTTATTTGTACAAGGTTCGGCCGATATACCCTCCGGCTTCTTCAGGTATTTCTTGTCGGACTCGGGAACCTTCTCGGGCTCGGGAAACTTCTTTTCGACGGTTACGACAGAAAATTCCCGAGTTCGAAAAGAAGGTTCCCGCGTCCGCGAAGGTTCCCGAGTCCGACAAGAAATACCTGAAGAAGACCGGAGGGCATATCGGCCGAAACGTTGTACAAATAACAATGAAGATGGTGACAATAGTCCGAATAATGCAGATAATACTAATCATCAAGCCTCATCTCAAACATTCAGAGGGATAATAATCTTGATTTAACATTCTCTTACTCTTTCTTAAAAGAGACGTCGTAAAATATTTACATTGATTTTCCGATAACAATTTTCCGGGGAGGCGTTTAGAATATCTACATTAATTTGCCGACAAAAAAGTGACAAAAACATTACTCGGAAAATATCTAAGTTGAGCACGAAATTCGTCTGACGTTGGCTCGCTCAAACCTAGCCTAAATCAAGGCAAGAGGCCAGGATGCCATGAGATCCGAAAATTAGCGAAGTATATTCCGTAATTCGCAATTTTAATATTTCAAATAAAACAAACACGTAATTTTAAAATATTTTTTAAAATGTTTTTTTAAATTTTACGTTGGGCATTTAAGCGACGCAAGACCATTTGGAATGTTTCATTTTTAAAATTAGGTGAAATGAAATGGGACAAATAAGAAATCCACGATTAAGCGACACCAGATAATCTGGATTTACATTTTTGAATTGCATATTGAACAATTTAGACGGTCTCATTTTCAAGTAGGGGGTGTTGTAGGAAGCTAACGGACGGGAGATATAGGAACAAGCGTATTAATACATTGATTAATAACAACTTTCAGATCGCGTTTTTTTATGAGTGTGTGGAACTCAATCCTCTTCGGGTTCTATACATTTATGAACTATGCCATCCATATTAACGCTAAGCTTAATGAATATACATGTTAGGTAAGAGATGGGGCATTTTGCTAAGTATGGGAATACATGGAAGGTATTGTACTACCCTAGGCAATAATTCTAGAATCAGCACACTTAGAGGATGTTCACTTATTTTTGTCCATTTAGCAGTAATTCAACTAACTACAACACAAAAAACACCCTCCCGGCGGTGCAAAAATAAAGTTTTCAAAGATATTCCCTGAGTGGGAGGGGAAATTATATAAAATGAAACGTTTAATAATTAAATAATTACTTACTTAAAAAGCATCATATTCACTCCTCTCTACTGAGATATTGTTACATACTCATACACATATACCCATGTTGGGTACATACACAAGTGTTCTTTTACTGGAGAGAGAGGGAGAGATAGACACAGGTAGATAGAGAGATGCATAACTTACTTCTTTGGCCATTGGTGATCTCTAGTCGTTTCTATTCTTTCTCTATGACTTCTATTTCTCTGTTCTTGCTGGTTGGTCGTCCTTGATTCATTTCTTCTTCTAGATCAGTCTTGTTGCCAAGACATTCATCAACCACAAAACCATATTATTTATTTAAACTTTTATTTACTTAACTAAACATCTTCATCTAACTAAACACAGCGCGCGTGTGCGAGTGAGCCCCAGCTAAAGCAGATATGCCTTCTCTGCCTGACGTCCAAAGCTGGGACTGCGAGCCAAACAGGTCCCACGTGACTTCACGTATTTCGCGGGCTTTCTGTAATATTCCATGGAAAGTACCGACCGTGACATGAAAGAGGCCATCCCTTCAGAAATACAGGGGATTGACAATAATCTTATGCAACCGCATACATTATGCAACAATATTTGTTTTGTATTACGACAGAATGGACATCCAAAACATTTCTAATAATTTCTGATTTGATTATTCAGACAATTATCTTTATAGAAAATTTAAAAATTCGTAAAATATATTTTTGTTCGGATTTCATAAGCCTAAATAGGGAAGGGACTCATCCTAGGAGAAAAAAAACATATTTCGCCCTATATATTTTAGGAAAAATATTTTAAACATGAATTACTCTACACGTGAATAAGTATCAACATTTTTGTGAAAATTTGACTCTTAATTGATTTTTCATGAATTTGTAAAAAATAATTACTGTGATGTAAGCAGTGCCGTAGTTTTGGTTACAGACAAAAAGAAACCGAATCTCCCTTATTAATAGATACAACTATGACGTAAAACGTTTTGAATAACGCATGAAGGTTGATATGCCATTAAAGAAAGAAAGAAAGAAAGAAAGAAAGAAAGGTGTTAAAGAAAAATGTTTTACGTTATGTTGTTATTAGCTTATTTACTGCTAAATGAACAACAAATAAGTAAACATCCTCGAAGTGTGCTTATTCTATTGGATTTGCTGCTAAATAAAACAAAATTCTAAAAGCAAAAAAACAGGTGAACATTCCTTGAGTGTGCTAACACCGTAATCCTTGCCAGGGATTGGTCGAACATATCTTGCTAAATGACGGGCAATTAATTCAACGCCTCTAATCAATGTCATATTGCAATCATTCCAATCAACGGTTTCATGTTACTTCCTGGTGAATCAGTGTTAATTCAGCTCTGCATCGGAAACGAAATAATTATTAAAACATTCACAGATACCTGCAATATTTCGCTTCTTGATTAACTATCTCAACACAACAAAAATACACCCTGTCAGCTGGGACATAAGAATACACCGACTGCACCAGCTTAGTCCACAAGGTTCCGGGTTCGATACCGGCCCTCGCCAACTCAGCGTATGAGTAGCACATGTATCCATGTGTGGTAAAGTAAGGAGCTGGTGGTAGATGTGGCGCTCCACCCCAGACTCCAAAACTATCTCCTTAGTCTAGCGCTAGTGAAAAGGGGATAGACTTCCTCGCTGTCTGGCTGATACCAACTTTAGGCCACCCCGATGACTTTACTTTTTTACTTTACCTCTGCTGAGGTGTAGAATCCCCCCCCCCAATAGGACCACCTGTGACACTCCGTGTGGTCAAAGGACTCCTGGTGGCTGAGCAGTCCATGACATGAAGCTCTCCACTTCCGCCTTTATTTAGGCTGTACAGGGGTCGGAGAGGCCCCCTCTGATCAATCAGCAGCTCATGTCAAGCCCTAGAACCTATATTATTGTCCCAACCGTATTGACTTTATGGAAAGCACCCAACATATTTTACCATATATGTGCTAGGAATTTAAACTGCATCTAATAGTGAAGTGTTAATTCTGTAGATCTGGGGAGTGGGGAGATCACTTTTATCGCCATTACTGTCAGGTACACTCTTGCCCAGAGTGGTAGTGCCTATTCGGGTTCCATCTATGGGTTAAATAGAAAAAAATGTCTTCCTGGAGAGGTAGTGCGTGTTAGAGTTAAATATAATGGTTAAATAGCAAAAATGTGTTTAAAAATTGAGTTAGAAAATTGAATACCCATCAATAATGAATAAAACAAAACGTCTTTGGTATAAGATAACCCAATAAGGCTTAACATGCCGTAGAACCCAACCAAACGACAAACCAAGCATGAAAAAATGTTCGATTTAATTTAGACTTCCACTTGTATGTGCGATTTGGTGCAAATAGTTTCTAGTTTCTGCGATACATTTTCCTACTTTTGGAATAATATTATGCTGAAATCGGGATCTCCAAAGCCCGGACATATCTTTTGTTTTATTACATGTCTTGTTATACAAGTACAATATAATTGCCATCTTTGAAGATTTGATGAGTGATTGTATTCATTTTCGATTTGTGACAAACCTGACACAAGGATGATTAAATGTAGAGACTCAAACGCGAATTTAAAGGCGAGAATTTCTGAATCCCCTTGGGTCAGAATTGAAAACTTGTCAATGGATTGATGGCTCTTATTTATTTTGGTGGGGTATCCATCTACACCATCGATGGCAAACTCTAAACTCGGTAGAACAATTTAGATACTTAGGCAGTAGCATCTCCTCCACAGAAAACGACGTTAATTCACGTATAGGAAAGGCATGAGCCGCTATAAATAAATTATCGGTCATATGGAAATCCAATCTCACAGACAAGTTAAAGAGACAGTTCTTCCAGGCCGTTGTCGTGTCAGTGCTGCTGTATGGCTGCACCACCTGGAACATAACTAAGCGACTAGAGAATACACTAGATGGGAGCTGCACAAGAATTCTGCGGGAGATCCTGAACAAGACGTGGAAACAACACCCTACGAGAAAACAGCTGTACGGTAACCTACCACATATCACCCAAACCATCCGAGTAAGACGGACAAGACAAGCGGGACACTGCTGGAGAAGCAAGGACGAACTTATACGCGACGTCCTCCAGTGGAAGCCAACACATGGGCATGCCAGTGTGGGCCAACCAGCAAAGACGTACATTGATCAGCTCTGTGCGGATACAGGATGTTGCACAGAGGACCTCCCGAGAATGAGGAGCGATAGGGACGGATGGAGAGAGATTGTCATGGGTATCCGCGCTGACAGCGCGACATGATGATGATGATCGTTGGTCCTGTTCTAGTCACGGTATTTGATGAGGTGACTTAGTTCCTTGACTACCACATGGGATTCTGTCTATTTGCTCTGTTATGTGCCAATACTGTGTTTGCAAAATATCCTCAGAACTTCGAATTGGCATCGGAGTTTGTTTTTTTTATTTGTAAGCCGTTGGTCGGAGCAAGTTTTCGGTTTTTGGCAACTCAAAAGACAAGAAAAATTCTCCGCTGATAACAAAACATATTTATAAAAATACAATTCTCCAACAATGTTATATATAACAAAAAGCATATAGCTTGAGAAGAGACGATCGAGATTCGACTTGTGCTATTTTGAGTGATTACCAATGATGAGTTTTACTAAAATAGTGCTTTGAGCATATGAGTCTACTGCCTGTAGGTTGCGTTTCGAAAAACTACTTGGAAAACTACTACGTGACGATTGTCGGTGCCGCCAGGAATTGACGTGCGAATTGTACATTTTAGTTCAGTGAAGTAAATGAACCGGTAAGCCCGTTGAAATACGTCTTGTGTTCTCATTAGTTCCCTTGAGTCGACTAAACCATTATATATCAATAAACAAAAGTAAGTTCAGGAACTTTGACATGTTTTGTTCTTTGCTGGAGAGGCTTTTTAGTGTTTGATAGAATTTTTTTGTCTGTATTTTTAAATTTTTTTATTTTGCGTTTGAGGTGGAGCTTTTCTCTCTGATTTTTCACTTTCGCGTTGAACACTTTATAGAGAGCTCCTCTGGAAACAACCACTTCTGAAATCCCCAGGAGCCATATTAGTTTATTTTTATGTCACGCCACACCCGAAGACAAAACACACTTGGCTCTCTCACCAAAATGAGATTTCACTTCTTCCTTGAAGATTTCACTTCTTTCTTTGAGGACCGTTCCAAGGGTTCCACTACGACTGCTATCACAGCCACCTTTATGTTCCTCAGTTTTATCAGTTCTCTAGCAAGATCCAGGTATTTTTTCTAGCTTTCAGCTTTTAATTTCACTATGTAATCCGATGGAACAGCAAAATCCATTAGATTTCAAATTCTTTTCTTGTTAATTAAAACTAATTCTGATCTTGTGGCTTAGATTGGGAACAACATTAAGACTTCCTGAAGGGTGGATTTTTAGTGTTTCTACTCAGATATCCGTTCACGTGATTTTTTTATTACGTCCAGTTCACTAATCATTCGTGGGAGTGACAGTGTAATCATTTCCCACATTTTTACTATCTCCCTTATTTAGCTTATCGAATTCACACGGCGGTCAAATATGATTGCCATATCGACACAGATATATCAGATATAAAAAAAAACTTGCAAAGTTCGTTAATTCCTATTTCGAAAAGAAAGACATTGATATCTCATAAAACAAGACGCATTTTCTTAGTACTCTTAGTGAAATGGATGCTGTAATATTATTGTTTAGAGAGACAACCCAATTAGAAAATGTCTATTGTTGCTCTTTTGTGTCTTGCCTTGTAACAATATAAGAAACATTAATCGACATTTTAATATAGAAACACAGAATGGGATATCGCCTGTTTTGGGTGGGTATGAATCTTGCAGATATTTATCTGAACCCAAAAAGTCGGTTGAGTAAAAAATATTCTTAGCGAAATGAATGAAGAATGTTTCCGTTCACGAGATTTATGAGAGGCTACGCGTATCAAACAAAATTAGAAAAAACAGAATTGGTAAACAGATTCTGATCAAATGGACCAAAGTTAATGGATCAAAAAGATATATTATTGCCACCAAAAATCCTATCCATTTTCTCTCTCTCTCTCTCTCTCTCTCTCTATCTCTCTCTCTCTCTCTCTCTCTCTCTATATAATATAATATATATATATATATATATATATATATAATAATATATATGAGGATATGTACTTAATTGAAGTCATACCTAATTCTTGAAAATTAATTAGTTGATAATTAATGAATTTAGCGGGCATATATGTTTAAATGTAAGGCTAAACAGACCGAGAAAATGTCAATCCCTGAATGTACATGTCGACCTATTAGGTCTTATCAGCAAAAGAATTGTCGGCTAAAAGCCATATCAAATAAACACAGTGTTTATTTACGTACTTTCACACACACACACACACACACACACACATATATATATATATAATATATATATATATATATATATATGTAGTAGAGATATGAGGAACACAAGGACAAAACTCAGGTGTTTTCAATAAAATAACTGATGATGCCGAGCTCAATGTTCTAGCGAAATATATCCTACATACGTTTGTCATATAGACATGGGAGACTGCTCCGTGTGTGACTCGAAACCTGCGGAGCAGTCTCCCATGTCTATAACCTTGCTGATGAGACCTAATAGGTCGAAATGTATATACTGGGATTCACATTTTCTCGATTTGTTTAGCCTTACATTTGAACATATATGCCCGCCTAAATTCATTAATTATTAACTAATTAACTTTCAAAATTAGGTATGACTACAATTAAGGACATATCCTCCACAAATTGTCGGGCATATAAAAAATAAACACATTGTTTGTTTACTTACTTTCATATATATATATATATATATATAATATATATATATATATATATATATATATATATAAGAAAATGAATAAAGAAAAGAAAGTACAACAAAAATTCTCTTTGAACATTTAAAACAATTCTCCTTTTTCTCCCAACGAATTTTTTTTTTCATTCAAATAAAATTTCACTCTGATGAAGGTCGAATTTTCTCTGTGTACGGAATATTTTTACATTTTCTATATATATTTCATTTCATTTGTTTATTTAATAATAATAATAGTTTGAATTGTGTACACATAGATAAACTGACCGAAACACATGTGTAAGTGATATGATTAAATTCATCTTTTATTATCTATTCTGTACTTTCTTTTCTTTATTCATTCTTCCTCATATTGTCGGATTCAATTCCAATTCCATTTTTACACATGCACGCACGCACACACACACACACACACACACACACACACACACACACACACACACACATATAATATATATATTATATATAAATATATATATATATATATGAGAAACCTTGTTTTGAAAGATTTGCTTTTTACGCACCAAATATTTGTTGTTGCTTTTTGGATTTTTTCTCCTTCCATTCCAAATTCACAGAACCTAGTTGCGAATAATAATTCTTTGAAGATTTTTAGAAATCTGGTGAAAAATTTTCTTCTAATTTTCTTAGTTTTATTCTCTCTGTAAGCGTTGCCTTTGTGCTGCTACGGAGTTTGTATGCTATTGATGAAAATTGTAGACCCACATACATCCGATTGGTCATACCGCATTTCAGTGTCCAGCCAATGAGAATCTAGCTTTCATCGGAAACGAGGATTATTGAAGAGTATATTCTCCTATCTCATTGTAGGGGGGGGGGACCAAAACAATCTTGTTTGGTCGTTAACATTTCAGTATCAACCGTTTCAATTTTCCGCCTTCAGAAAAAAGGTTATTCTGGTGAATCAAACTTTCGTGCCAAGCAAGTGACACCCATAGACTTTTTACAATTTTAATAAATTTTGTAGCTGCAGTGACCTTTGATTGAATTTGTACATTCAGGCAGAAGAATTAACCTTTATCTAATATTTTGTTTTTATGTTGTTTTTTTTTTTCCTTTAAATGAATTTACTTCTTCTGACTTTCAAAATGAAAATGGCCTTTTTTTTTTCTCGTTATCAATTGTAAACACCTGCAGAAATCCCCGTGCATATTTCATCAAATGATGTCTGTTTATGAATAATAATACTGCTTTTCTCTAATTGCCTTCCATTGATTTTCTGTCTCGAATAATATCTATCTTTTTTATGTTTATATATCAATTAACTTATCAATCAATTTCATTAATCCCCCTTGAAGGGGCTATTTCGATATACAAATATGTTAACAATTCCATATTTTTACAGTATATTCAGAAATAAAAGGAAAACAAGCAACTTTACATGAACTAGCTCTTTTATCATTTATCTTTGTCAAACAGGAATTTATTAAAAACCAAAGATGATTCACCATATATTATGAAATTAGACTGGAGAGACCCCGTAGCGTAGTGGTTAACGTGTTGGACTGCGACATCATAGTAAATGCGTTCGAACCTCAACTGCGCTATTACGTTCACTTTGGAAAGGTATGAACGTCTTACGGGTTAAATAGTACTAGTATTTAAATAGTATATATATTATATATATATATATATATATATATATATATATAGTTAGAAATTAATGGTAAAATGAATGAAATAAAAATGAATGAAATGAGGGGAATTAATGAAAAATTCGTTCCAAGGGACCCTCCTCAAAAGTATTACAACACCTTTTGAGAGTGAATGTACATTTCGACCTATTAGGTCTCATCAGCAAGGTTATAGACATGGGAGACTGCTCCGTGTGTGACTCGAAACCTCGACTGTCAAGCTGACAGGCGAAGTCTCTAACCGTTACACAAGCTTGCCATTCCCACATTCTTCGTTTGTTTTGAACTTATTTATATTCCACTTTTATTGACTCGTTTACACGACAGTATGAGGTTAAGTAAATAAACAAATGTGTTTTATTTTTATATGGCTTTAAGCCGACAATTTTGGAGGATATGTGCTTAATTGAAGTCATATATATAATATAATATATATATATATATATATATATATATATATATATATATGCGAAATCTTGTTTTGAAAGATTTCTTTTACACACCAAATATTTGTTGTTATTTTTTTTTTCAAAATAAACTCCTTCCATTCTAAATTCACATAACCTAGTTGCGAATAATACTTTTTGAAGATTTTTAAAATCCTGGTGAAATGTTTCTTCTAATTCCTTTGGAGATTTGGGAAAAGTGCTTATTGAATTCATTCATTTAATTTTCACTCCTTAAAAATATGAGAGGAAGTTGAAAGTAAAGCCATTCTTCGTCGTTGTGGTTGTCCAGATACGAACAATTAGAAATAAGATATTTCCTGGTAATCCCATAAGCCACCACTAAGATAAAAACAAAAACTTCCCCTGTCGATTCCATTTGTGCTGAAATGCTATCAGTAATCTAAAAGATAATCTGTATTTTTTCTAGTTGTGATTTTCTTTTTTTTTGGGGGGGGGGTAAATTTATCTTTCATAACCAGTACCTATCTTATCTCCAAATTAATTATTTTCTGGAGAGAATAAGAACAAAAAATAAAATATTTAGGGACTTATTTTTTCAAGGTTATTCTTAAGCACATTTCCTAGCATAAACCATAAAATCCATGATTAAAATTCAAAAGTGAATTGAAAACATTTACTTAGAATGCAAAGAGCTCTCTAAGGGAGATAATTTATTTTTTATTTTATTTTTTCTTCATTAAATGTTATTATGATTTCATCTTAATTTTGAAATGCTCAATTTGAATAGAATGTATTGAAAACATTTACTTAGAGTGCTCTTGTTAAAAGAATTATTCATCATGTGAGATCTAAGGGAGATAATTTTTTATTTTTAAATTTTTTTCTTTATTAAATGTTACTAGCATTTCCTCTGAATTTTGAAATGCTCAATTTGAGTGGAATGTATTGAAAACATTTACTTAGAGTGCTCCTGTTAAAAGAATTATTCATCATGTGAGATCTAAGGGAGATAATTTAGTTTTTTGCTTCTTTTTTGTAAACTTTACAAGGATTTCATTTTAATTTTAAAATGCTCCATTTGAATAGAATGTATTGAAAACATTACTAAAAGTGCTCTTGTTAAAATATCATTCATCATATCAGATCTAAGGGAGATAATTAATTTTTTTTTGAACGTCACTAGGCTTTCCTCTGAATTTTGAAATGCTCAATTTGAATAGAATGTATCGAAAAAATTTACTTAAAGTGCTCGTGTTAAAACAATCATTCATCATGTGAGATCTAAGGGAGATAATTTAGTTTTTTGCTTCTTTTTTAAACGTCACTAGGATTTCATCTTAATTTTGAAATGCTCAATTAAATGAGAAGAGAACAACATTAAAAGGGTAATGTATATCATTGTAGGAAATCGATTCATCGACAAATCTTGGACGTGGCTGGTTGCATTTCCCTTTGCGCTAATGCCCATGAGAAAGGTATGCATCAAAGTATTCCCCTCTAGCAATGGATAAATAGAAAGGCAGTCTGTAAAGTTTGATGACCGTAAATTTGTCGGTCAAAATGTCCCAGTACTTGTGAAAGCTTTGTAATTATGTAAACAACCGCAAGTGATTTGTACAGACACTCACACAGACTCACATACGCATGCGCACACGAATACACAAACACATACATACACGCATAAAACCTGTGAATGTACAGAAACAAACACACACACACACATAAACATACACTTACAGACAGAAAAATGGTTAGATGGACAGGTACTTGTACAATTTGATGGATAGATAGATAAATATGAATAGAATTCCAAATATAAATAGGTTTTTACAGAACTCTATCTATCTATCCGTCTCAGTCTGTTCATAACAAGCTATCTATTTCCCTCTCTCTATCTCTCTCTCTCTCTCTCTCTCTCCTCTCTTATATATATATATATATATATATATATATATATATATATATATATATATATATATATGTCTCTGTTTCTCTCTGTCTCTGCTCATCCAGACAACCGATCTGGATAAGGAAAACTTTGAATTCAAATCTGTTGAAATGAAATTGACCATGAGCCACTTCCTAATCGTGTGGAGCGTTTGTATATATTATATATATATATATATATATATATATATATAATATATATATATATATATATATATATATAATATATGTTTTGTGTGTGTGGTGTGTGTGTGTGTGAATGTCCAGATAACTTAGTGGTAGACGTGCTTATATTCAGGACCATTTTAATATAGCTATATCGTTGTCGAGGGTGCAATGTATAATGATTGAGAATTATATACAGTTGTAACATTATAGGAGTGGTAAAGAAATTTTATATATATATATATATATATATATATATATATAATATATATATATATATATATATACAACAGGTGGCCCCATTGGGGACTCTTACCCCTCTGCAGAGGTGCAGTCGGTGCATTCTAACTCCCCCAGCGACAGAGTGGTATATTGAACTGAATCTTAGAATTTGTAATGAATAATAGATACTAATGCGAATGTCTTTAAAAATGCTGGAACCGTGAAATGCGATGGAGGCATTCCATATTACATATATATTGTTCGCACATATACTACCCAGGAGAAATATGGATTTAGTGAGTTTATGATGATTGGTTGATTTTAACGGACTGTCAATTCGTCTAGGCTTATGTTATGCCTAGATGTTAGGTAATCTCGTTATTTTTAAGTATATAATTACATTTTTGTGTAATTGTTTCTTAGGATTTTTTATTACAAATATCGAATAGGATAAATTCTAAACAGATCTCATTGGCCCATAGATGGAATCCTGACTACAAGTCGGATCAGAGTGGATCTATATGTAATCAGGGGTACTTCACAATCCTCAGATCTCGTTTCATTTTATTTTCATTATCAGCATAAACCTTAGGGGTCTTATTTATTGTGCAAGCAATACAGTATGTATATTCGAAGTTTTTTTGTTTGTTTGTTTGTTTGTTTGCTTTGTTTTACGGCATATCAATCAGGGTGGGTCATCTTATGTCGGCAAAGTTTTGAAAGATTCGTAGCGATATTTTGGAAGAAAATTTCTTAAACTTAATTTTTTTGGTAAAAAAATGTTCTATTTAACCCATAGATAAGACCCTAATAGGTACTACAACCCCGGCTCAGGGTGGACTAGGGAGCAGTAGTGATTAAGGGGTGTTCCACATTCCCCAGACATCCAGAAATGTATCCTCTCTATCAGTTACAGTTTAACTTTATTCACAGGACATGAAGACCCTCAAGCACCGCCTTCTAGCACCTATATGATATAAAAGGTTGGGGCTTTTCATAAGATCAATAGGGTCGGGACTATCATATAAGTTCCAGGACTTGAAGTGACGAGCCGATTAATCAGTGGGTGGGGGCTCTCCGAGTGTCCGTCTAGCCTAAGGGCCAAAGTGGAATGTTGCATGTCATGGACTGCTCATCGACCAGGATTCCGTCCTTAAGAATCACGGGTCACTATCCCCGGCCAACAGGTGGCCCCATTTGTGGGTCTTACCCCTCAGCAGAGGAACAGCCGACCAGACTGCATATTCTAAGTCCTGCCGATGAAGTTGACGAATATATCTGTCGAAACGACAATTTAATATAAAGCACCACCTACAACAGCAACAAACATGAAGACAGTAGTTCGTATGATATTCGAAACAATGAAAACCAGCATTTTGAAACGTTTTAGAAAACGTTAAACGATAAAATATTTATATTGCGATTTGTATGCATAAGATTTACTTCCAGAACAATCACACCCAATTCTGACGTGGTTCGTTTTTAGATAAATCAAATTAAACAGAAACAAACACGCGCGCTCGTCTAATTCATAAAACTGCACACTCAAAATAAAAATGTCGTTTATAAAAGCGTCTTTAATTGTTCAAGTAGCGAGCACTCTCCAGTTTCCGAGTGAAATCAATTTGTCTCAATTGATAACATTTCAATAAATTGACCGCATTTTTGTCTTGAACCATCTTCAACTTTTGCTCCGGTCCGACCGAAATAGAAACAGACATAAAAAAAGAAATCTCTCACTTCATCTTGAACTCTAAAAGCCCTTTTACTGATAAGAAAATCAATTAGAATGATTTTATAATTAAAAGAAGAAAAAAGAAAAAGGAAATAAAGGCGAAGGAAAAGTCGTTCGTTTAATGAGACAATCAAACAGCTTGTTCCTCACGACCACAAATTGTAAATGATTTTAATAAAAGAAACAAAAATGTTTTAAGGAAATAAATTTTTTTTTTGTTTTTTGTTTTTTGTTAAAAACCCTTACCAGCTTAATTCTTTCAGGAAAACTGATTCTATTCTTTCAGACATTTAATAAATGGAGACCTGAAGCATCGTTGACTTAAATTGGCCCAACATATAAATATTTTGTTTATTTTTGTCAATGTGAAGCAAAAGACGTTCTGAAGTCAAGTTATCGCCCTTTTCATGGACACACACACACAAACACACACACACACACACACACACACACACACACACATAGTTGGTTATTCTGGTAGTAATGCCTCATTCCAAGAGATTATTGACAAAAATTTAAAATTTAAAAAAATATTTTAATTCCTTCGTTTAGATTATCATCTTTATTGAATTTAATTTTTATATCTTAATCTTTTGAATCGTTCTATTATATATAAATGTTTATTAATTCAATGTACTTATTTTATTTAATCTATTTATGGTAATTAACCTAAGGCTGGTTCATCAAGTATTGTATTTACTTATTGTCTGTGTTTTGATTATTTGTATTTTATTTTCTCGTATTTTGCAATTGTTATTCGGACTAAATCATTTAAAACGGAAAAAAGATTAAAATACAAAGTTAAAGAAGAAATCAAAGTCTGAAACTGAAATACACGAATATATTTCAATAGTTTTGTTCCAAAAACTTTAATTCAGTAAACATAAAAAACGTAATATTCAGAGAGGCATTCCCTAATTTATGTATGTTTTATGACATATGAGACCTGCCAGCGCATTAGTGGAGGGCCAACCGAAATATTAGGATGAATAAATAAGATTAAAATAACAGAATATTCATCACTTTTAATTTTGGTAACTATTCCTTAACTTAAATTTTTCCATGCTTCCAATACAAACACAAAGGTTTCCCAAAATCCATCGCATACAAACACGCACGCACACCCATGCACACATGCATATATATATATATATATTATATATATATATATATATGGTAAAATATGTTCTCAGTAATATGATGAAAATAAAATGAACAAAGACAAAGCCAGCTTAATCATATACATCGGTCGTCATACAAAGACATATTTGCTAACATATGTCCACACATACACACACATATACACACATACACACTTATTTATATATATATATATATATATATATATATATATATATATATAGGGGTGTATATATATATATGTGTGTGTGTGTGTGTGTGTGTGTGTGCACATATATGTATATTTGAAGTTGGGTAGAAGAGGTTCCAATCTAATTCCAATGTTCAAATTGGGGAAGTGCGCTCCATCATCAAACCTCTGTTGAATTGTAGGCAGCCTTCGAGGGAACATCAAGTCTGCAGTTGGCATAGTCACCAATTATCATGTCATTGGTCTGTAGTTATGTATACCCAGAGAATGGTATCAGCGTCGTAGAAGCGTGTGTCACTATAATCCAATGATGCATATATATCAACACATACACACATAAACACACACACACATACACATATATATATACATATGTGTGTGTGTATGTGTGTGTGTGTGTGTGTTTGTGTACACATATATGTATATTTGAACTTGGGTAGAAGAGGCTCCAAACTACTTCCAACGTTATCATGTCATTGGTCTGAAGTTATGTATACCCAGAGAGTGGCATCAGCCTCGTACAAGCGTAGGTCACTATAAATCAATGACCCATATATATCAATACACACACACACACACACACACACATACATACACACACACACACACACACATATATATATATATATATATATATATATATATATAGGGATATCTACTGAGTCAGACGAACCTACTATTAGTTTCGCATAAAGCTCTTCAGGGCTAAAATCTGACAATCTGAATTGTTTTTTCTTTTGGCCAAATACTATACCAATAGATTATTTTTTGTTGGTACGAATATCTTGGTCTTTTCTTTTTTTCAAAAATTTTTTTCTTCCTGGTTGATGTTTGGTAGTATATTTTTACAATCAAACTCTCTGCCGGGTTTTTTTTCTCTCCGCAAGGATCTACCAACACGCTTGGTATATTATATATATATATATATATATATATATATATATATATATATATATATATGTGTGTGTTTATGTGTGTAAACGTATATGCATATTTGAACTTGGGTAGAAGAGGCTCCAAACTATTTCCAAAGTTATCATGTCATTGGTCTGTAGTTATGTACACCGAGAGAGTGACATCAGTGTCGTACAAGCGTATGTCACTATAATCCAGTGACGTACAGATGTCTTACTACTTTATCATCTCACGCAATTTGTATATCTTTCACAAGTTGACTTAGTTAATGATCAGGATGTTTGAATTAGAATGTTGGTATTAAAGACGTCTATCATCTCTCAATATCTGGTAGTCATCATATCCGAGTTTTCTTAAAAGATTTCGAGTAAACGTCCGGAAGTAACGTCCGGAAGTAAACATTGAAGAGGTTAATACTTTCGGAGTGGGATTCTATGTTAATACACAAATATATATATATATATATATTTAATATACCAAGCGTGTTGGTAGATCCTTGCGGAGAGAAAAAACCCAGCAGAGAGTTTGATTGTAAAAATATACTACCAAACATCAACCAGGATTTTAGCGCTGAAGAGCTTTATGCGAAACTACTAGTAGGTTCGTCTGACTCAGTAGATTATCTTTATATATATATATATATATATATATATTTACCAATTACTCCGCACGAGCAGGATACGACACAAAGTCAATTTCTTAAGCGGAGTTCAACAGTTTTGAATTCAGAGTTTTCCTTCTCATAGACTGGTTACCTAGCCATGGTTAAAGAACCCAGTCTGCCCTGCTATTTACCCATAGCTGGAGGGAGAGTAGGATTCATAACTTTCCGAAGGGTATTAGCGCTAAGTGAAATGCAATTAAGACGTCCAGGATTTGAACTCGGGGCGACGAGTCCATTTCCCCTGACTTTAACCATTACACCACGCGCTTACTTTATAATACACAAATATAAGGTAGAAGTAAATAGGGAAAGACTGCTTTTAACAATAACAGGCATTTTATAAAGCTATAAGTAAAGTCGTCGGGGCGGCCTAATGTCGCTACGAGCCATACAGCGATGGAGTCTATCCCCTTTTCACTAGTGCTAGACCGAGGAGATTGCTCGTTGCGTCTGAGGTGGAGCACCATACCTACCATCAGCTATTTACTTTACCGCACAGATCCCTGTGGTACTCATACGCTGAGTTGGCGAGGGCCGGTCTCCAACTAGGAACCTTGTGGTTTCTAGCCGAATGCTCTACCGACTGAGCCAAATATACAATATCTATGAGATGTTTCTGAAGAGAAAGATATTATCAACTCCTTCTCTTCCCTCGTTCTCAGAATGTCCGTTACTGACCAGGTTTTTTAATTTTGTCGTTTGGCATCGGTCAGTCTGGGTTGGTCTATTTTTAGAATATGACACTTTTCATTATTGCTCAAAACTGCCCAATCAAAGATATACTGCTTAGGAACCATTAAAAAATGTTTCAAGGGAAGTGGAAAGTAATATACATTTGTATTTAAGAGTCTGTTTGATGTGTACGACGCTGGGGTTGGTGTGGTATGAGGTGAGAGGTCGGTAAGGTGTTAGATGACAGGAGGTGTGAATTTGGTATCGTGATAGCCTGCTAAGAGGTGAAGACTAGCGTTGTTGATTCAGACCAGCCTGTCCTGTGGTATGGGGTTCCTCTTCTTTTGAATTGAAAAACGTATCTTATCTATAGAAAACCGCTAGATCAAAATGGTTTGGTTTGGTTTGGTTTTACGGCATATCAACCTCAGTGGGTCATTTAATGCCGATAAAGTTTTGAAATAATTTGTTTTGTTTTATTTTATTTCTCTGAATGTTTGAGATGAGGCTTGAAGATTAGTATTATTAGCGTTATTCGACAAGAAATACCTGAAGAAGGGCGGAGGGTATATCGGCCGAAACGTTGTACAAATAACAATGAAGATGGGGACAATAGTCCGAATAACGCTAATAATACTAATTGTTTTATTTTGTTTTACGGCATATCAACCTCAGTGGGTTATTTAATGCCGATAAAGTTTTGAAATAAATCAATTCTTAATGGATAATACAATTTTTTTATAAATACATTTTTTCTATTTAACCCATAGATGGGACCCTAACAGGTACTACCACTCCGGGCCAGAGTAAACCAGGGAGCAATGGTGATGAAGGGGTGCTCCACATTCTTCAAACCTCCAAAACTGGAACCTCACCATCAGATAGAGTTTAACGTCATTCCCAGGACATGTAGACCCGCAGCCACCACATTCTAGCACCCATATGATAAAGAGAGGCTGGGGCTTGCCATAAGGGTAATAGGGTAGGGGCAATCATATAGGTGCTAGGGCTTGACATGACCAGCCGATTGATCGGAGGGGTCCTCTCCGACCGCCCGTCTAGCCCAAGATAGGGCCAAAGTGGGATCAAAATGGATGAGCCGTAATGACTGTATTTGGGCGCGAATACTTTTCATTGGATTTAAAGGATCTTATTTTGTGTCTATTTATTTTAACAGACAGACCATTTTACGACACAATATTCTTGAACGTCACAGGTGAATATCCGCTTCTCTCCATTGTCTATTCATTATCGCTACAACATATCAAATGAGGAATCTAATTGCCATTCTCGGTTATGGTAACTCGAAGAAGAAAGAAAATATTGCAGAAAACAAAAATAGACAATTTGAAAAAAAGGAAGATGATAACTAAACAAATGACATTGTGACATAGCGAGAAAATAATGTTACGCTTTTTATTAGCGGGAACACTCACAAACATATACACACACATACACACACACGCACATGAGCGAGCATACACATACACACACATACGCACATGAGCGAGCATACACATACATATCATAAATTATATAATAGTTGGTTGGTTGGTTGGTTATTTGGTTCGTTGGATTTCTTAAATTCCGTTTCATTTATCTGTATATCTATTTCTCTCTTTCCTTAACCTTCCTTCCTTTCTTTCTTTCTTTTTCTTTCTTCTTTCTTCTTTTTTCTTTCTTTCTTTCTTTCTTTTTCTTTTCTTTTCTTTCTTTCTTTCTTTCTTTCTTTATTTCTGTTTTATCTCTCTCTATTTTCCCTATTTATTTAATCTTTCTTTCTTTCTTTCTTCTTTCTTCTTTTTTCTTTCTTTCTTTCTTTCTGTTTTATCTCTCTATTTTCCCTATTTATTTAATCTTTCTTTCTTTCTTTCTTTCTTTCTTTCTTTTTCTTTCTTTCTTTCTTCTGTTTATCTCTCTATTTCCCTATTTTTTTCTTTCTTTCTTTCTTTCTTTCTTTTTTCTTTCTTTCTTTTTTTCTTTTTTTTTTTTTTCTTTCTTTCTGTTTTATCTCTATTTTCCCTATTTATTTAATCTTTCTTTCTTTCTTTCTTCTTTCTTTCTTTCTTTCTTCTTTCGTTCTTCTTTCTTCTTTCTTTCTGTTTTATCTCTCTATTTTCCCTATTTATTTAATCTTTCTTTCTTTCTTTCTTTCTTTTCTTTCTTTCTTTCTTTCTGTTTTATCTCTCTATTTCCCTATTTATTTAAATTTCTTTTCTTCTTTCTTTCTTCTTTCTTTCTTTCTTTTCTTTCGTTCTTCCTTTCTTTTTCTTTCTGTTTTATCTCTCTATTTTCCCTATTTATTTAATCTTTCTTTCTTTCTTCTTTCTTTCTTTCTTTCTTTCTTTTCTTTCGTTCCTTTCTTTCTTCTTTCTGTTTATCTCTCTATTTTCCCTATTTCTTCTTTTTCTTCTTTCTTTCTTTCTTTTCTTTCGTTCTTCCTTTCTTTCTCTTTCTGTTTTATCTCTCTATTCCCTATTTTTTAATCTTTCTTTCTTTCTTTCTTCTTTTTTTCTTTCTTTCTTTCTTTCTGTTTTATCTCTCTATTTCCCTATTTATTTAATCTTTCTTCTTTCTTTCTTTTCTTTCTTTCTTTTTCTTTCGTTCTTCTTTCTTTCTTACTTTCTGTTTTATCCATGTATTTTCCCTATTTATTTAGTCTTTCTTTCTTTCTTTTGAATCTATACATTATATGTTAATACATTATATTAGAGCTGGTTGATTGGTTATTTGTTCGTTGGATTTCTTACTTTCCGTTTCATTTATCTGTATATCTATTTCTCTCTATTTTTCCTTAACCTTCCTTTCTTTCTTCTTTCTTCTTCTTTTTTTCTTTCTTTCTTTCTGTTTCATCTATCTATTTATCTATCTTCTCTGTTTGTTTTATCTTTCCTTCTTTCTTTTTTCTTTCTTTCTTTTCTGTTTCCTTATTCTTTCTTACTTTCTCTCTGTTTTATCTCTCTCTCTCCAATAATAGAGAAGGGCTTGTTTGTCTCTCCTTTGATGATGAACACATGTTTTGAGGTAGATTAGGGGTGCCCAATATGTCGACCGTTATCCAGATTCACTTTTTTTACGCTTAGCGATTCTTCCAAATAGATACATGGGTTTACCTTATTTATCTCTTTGATCGATTCTAAAGAAAGTAAAGATTCGTAAGAAAGTTACCTATTGTTTACAAAAGCGTAATATTTGTTTAAGATCAATGGGAGAGGGAGGAAAATTATGCGACAAGAACCCAACCCAGTAGAGAAAGCAAAACATGAACTTGAATTAAGAGAAACCTGCTGACCAAAATTAAATGACGGAGGACACACATTTAACAATCGATTAAAAACACATCCAAACAGAAAAATCAGTAAGTTCTGGCTGAATCTACTGAAACGTAGAAATAGTAACAATAAATAATACATAAAAATAGTGCAAACAGTGGTCAATAATAGATATATAATATAGCTGGTTTATAACAATCACTTAACTTGTAAGGAAAGGTCAGAAAATTAGGTTTGGTTGGCAAAATTGTTTAGTGAATAAATTTGAAATAAGTGAAATATTTGTATAAAAACGTTCTCGTGAATCTAAAAATTGAGGGAAAGGGGCATGTATCTTCCATCCAGGTGAAATCCACTTGCAATTCCGATAGAACAGATGAAGTCCTGTAAGTTATTGGTAACCTGAAAGTAACTTACCTTCTATTAGGATATGGTAATTGGGGAACTTAATAACACAAACACAAGTCAATACATGAAGAAACTTTATTTGCAAATCATTTTCCCCAATGATCTTACCTTCCTTTATATATATAATATATATATATATATATATATATATATATATATATATATATATACACGTGTATGTGTGTGCGTGGGGGCGTGTCTAATGCAAGCTGATGCAGGCTAGCATGATAATTATCGTTAGGGAAAATTGAAAAGATAAACGTTGATGTAGACCTGCTTGTCTTCACGCTTACTTACCTCATCATTAGGAAAGATACAATTCTGTATCATCCCCGTTTTGTTCCATTGCCAAAAATGTTAATAAAATTTCTCATCACGATGGTTGATCGAGAAAAGAGAGGGAGAGTTATTTCAACAAATCACCCACCAATAATATTCGACGAACTACACAGTAGAAGCATTTTACATCCATTAGTAAACTTTTCAGAAGCCAATAATTTCATATCTAGTATTTTTACAGTAAAACTCTCTGACAACGCGTTTCTATTGTAAAAAAAAAACATTGGCCAATGCATTTTTTTTAGAAAAAAATCATTGGCAATGCATTCTATAGTAAAAAGAATTCTAATGAATTTTTTGAGTAAAAATGATTGGAAAATGATTTTTGTATTTGGAATGACTGGCGTGGGTAGTTTTATAGTAAAAATCATTGGTAATGCATTTTTATAATACACTATCAATAAATGTGTTCCCATGCCTTTTTTTAGTTGTAGGGATATCAGTGGTTTATTTTGGTAGAAAGATAATTTCTTTTCAAAGAAAACACCATTCCTACTCTTCTTTCTGGTTTTATTTATTTTTTTAGTAAAAATCACTTGTAATGCATTTTTATAATAAAATATCAATAAGTGGGTGCCCATGCCTTTTTTTAGTTAAAGGGCTCTTAGTGGCTTAATTTGGTACAAACACATTTGGTTTTCAAGGAAAACACCATTCTTACTTTTATTTCTGGTTTTATTTATTTTTTATAGTAAAAATCATTGGTAATGCATTTTTATAATAAAAAATCAATAAGTGGGTGCCAATGCCTTTTTTTGAGTTTTAGGGATCTCAGTGGTTTATTTTGGAAGAAAGATATTTTCTTTTCAAAGAAAACACCATTCCTACTCTTCTTTCTAGTTTTATTTATTTTTTGTAGTAAAAATCACTTGTAATGCATTTTTATAATAAAATATCAATAAGCTTGTGTTCATGCTTTTTTTAGTTATAGGGCTCTCAGTGGCTTAATATGGTACCGACACATTTGGTTTTCAAAGACTCACACTTTTCTTTCTGGTTTTCTTTCACCATACCTACTTTCTTTCTGGTTTTATTTAAAAAATCATTTTCGTATTAAATCTAAATCTACCAAATGGAAGTCTGTAAACCATTCCTTCTTTGAAGAATTCTCTTATTTCTAATCCATTTCTCTCTTGTCACTATTTCATCTTGACTAAATTAAGTTCGAAAATAGTTGATAAAAGTTGAAAATAAAAACAAACGAAAAAGTTCTAAATCATATTCAATATGATCAGATGAATGTTTAGATTTTGTTTTATTTAAATTTCATTCTAAAAGTTTCATCTCATCTTTTCTGATTATGACAAGTTGTGTGCAACACTTCAAATTAAAATTAGTTCGGTTTGGGAAAAATAATTCATCAATATGTTATTAGTTTGCCTTTTAATTATTATTGTTGCTTTTTTATTATTTATTATTTTATTCTTACATTTTGCATGTCAATAAAACAGCTTCAATAGAAAATTAGATGAATCATTCGATGTAATTTGAACATCACGTATCTTTAGGATATTACTTGGCAGAAATATAATGATGGGTGTCCGAGGATAATCTAATGGTTGGTTAGTTGATTGATTGTAACGGCATATAAGCCTGTATAGGGTTATGTCATGCCTAGCAGTATGGAAATAATATATGTTGTGTATCTATATTTACACTTTTGTAGTAATTGGTTTTAACAGTGTGTTATCTTCATTGTGGATCATGTTGTATGGTATTGATTAGTTTTATGTCTATATTCTATGGTATAATTTTACTTCCCATCATGATGACTATATGACCTTTAGGCACCCCCTTTTCAGATCTCGATTCATGAGGACATGTTTTTTATTTACACCATCAAAATCCGTTTGTTAAAAAGACGATTTTAGCGGTTTTTTGTTTAATTATTATAAAACTAACCCCTAACCTCTAACCCTAACCACTAACAAACAACCAGATTTTGACAGTGTAAATGAAAAACATGTCCTCATGAATCGAGATCTGAAAAGGGGTGCGTAAAGGTCTCTTTTATTTACAAAGCAAATACAAGGGAGATAATCAACAGTGTCCATGTGGATAAATAGTGTATATTGTCTCCATTCAAACTCTGAAACCATGGAAGTAAGTGGAAATGGAAAACAGACAATATGTTTCCTCATTCTAGTAAGCACTGGCTCTTTTCATATCTTTGAATCTTTCTCCATTTTGTTTATGAAAATGCTTGTCTCCTTGTGTCTCAAAAAGGACAGCATGTCTTTTATTTTGACTTTTTCAAATAGATCTTTCATATTATTTGTATTAAAATAACAGTTTCTGATGTGAGCAAAAACCCCGCATTCTATGAATAAGTGTTTCACAGTCAAATGTGTCTGGCATGTTTCACACTATGGTTGTTGTACTTGTTTTAGTATATAGGCGTGTTTAAGTTTATTTCCTTAAAAAACGACAGGGTGTCTTAATCTAATGGTCATGACAGGCCGTGAAAAACAATTATGGTTGAAAGAAATGAAATAGGAGAACCGATTTCAAATCCCACTGAAGCTGTTTGCGTATAACCTAGTACTAATTCCTACCAGCTATGAGTAAATAGCACGGTAGACTGGACGCTTTAGCCTAGGTATGGCAACCAGTGTAGTAGAAGGAAGTCTATAACTAAGGGAACTAACCTCTAGACTCAATTCGCACACATTGGATGAAAGGAAGGTGCACTGAAACAACACTTGGGATTTCTAGCCACATCTATACAAGAATGTTCGAGAACTCCCAACCCAGTGACCTGACTAAAAACTGACCTTGATAGGAGGAAACGCCTTATAGTCTGAGTAATAATTTGATGGACGAATTAGCAATGGACACGTCACATTATGAGCTTTGAAGATTGTAGAACTTAAGCAAAAAGACACTTAAAGACCACTTAATCCTTTTTGGACAAAATCGTATGAGTAATCTAGTACTTATTTTTAGTCGATGCTGATTCTATACATTTCATTAACTAATAGAATATTATTAGGCATTATTTATTACAAAACTTGACAACGGTTTTGATTTTATAATGTTCGACGCGAAATTATCAAATCCTGGTATCTTTGGTTTAAAAGAAAATTAACCTTTTATTAAAAAATACTGGTGAGATATACTTATTTTTGGCCACTATTGATTAATAATCAGTATCGTCCCAAATAAATACATCTTACCAGTATTTTTTTAAATATACATTTTGTTATTTCTCTGAATGTTTGAGATGAGAATTGATGATTAGTATTATCTGCGTTATTCGGACTATTGTCACCATCTTCATAGTTATTTGTACAACGTTTCGGCCGATATGCCCTCCGGCCTTCTTCAAATGGACACATGGCCTAGTGGATAAGGTAGTTAGGTTAAGAGAGTTCTAAGTGACAGTTATCTCTGGATTCCAGGTTCAATCCTGAGCAGCGGCAGTACCATAGAAAAATAATTAACACAACTCCTACCCCAGCTATTGTTAGCAGAATGAGAACAGGATACCCCCGTGGGCTAAAGAAAGGGTTAGGTTCAAAGTTCCGTGATGGCTCCCGATTACGAAAAGAAGGTTCCTGTCTACGACAAGAAAGTTCCCGAGTTCGAAAAGAAGGTTCCCGAGTCCGAGAAGGTTCACGAGTCCGACAAAAAAATACCCGGAGAAAGCTGGAGGGCATATCGGCCGAAATGTTGTACAGATAACAATGAAGATGAGGACAATAGTCCGAATAACGCAGATCTTATTATAATGGAGATTGTGTGTTTGTCTGTCTGTAACCGAAACTAAATCACTACTCAAGTCACAATTCCCTTAGTTATTTACGTCACATTTTTCATGATTTTATTTTTATTTAAACCTCAATTATTAGTAAAATTGTTTTACATAATTAATACTGTTAACCATATCTATATACTAACAACATGCAATTGTATTTATATATACAACAAAATAGCGGTTTACAGTGTAAACAGTAAAGCTAATTTGCATATTGATATTAAAAACTTGATTTTAATAAATATGGGCTTGGTATTATTGATTTCTAATTATTTGGTTTTATCTTAATGAATATGAGTAAAAATCTCGTGGATAAATCTTAAAAGAAATTCATTAACAAAAAGAAATAACAGTAATTTTATTCTTTACTTCCTATATTAACTCAATAGTTAAATTAGCAAAATTTAGCATTTAAAAACGGAAGTGATGGAAGGGTAAGTTTCGGTTGTTCTATTTTCCGATTATAACCCCCCCCCCCGTTTCAAATCTTTTATCTGTATTCTTAATTAGTTTCAATAGCATTTGTGATTTAATATAATATTTTATTACATTTAAACTTAAATACTTGCACCCAGAGGGTGCATATATTTGCTAGTAATACTAATACATTTTGTTGCTCAAAATAGTCATGTTTATAAATTAGCTTCATTAAAATAAAAAATTAAACAAGTTTGACTAGTTTATGTAAGAGAATTTCACGTTATCCTCGCATAAAAATATAGACTATGGTCTCTTACTCTGGTGAAACGGCAAACAATGAAGAAGTCAGGGGGCTGGGGGCATGATATAAGGATAAGGTGTGACAACACGTGGACGAAAACAACAGAAACCCAATTGAATACGGATTTGTTAAAAAACTAAAGACGATTCGGTTGAAAACTTCTCTTTCTCATCTTCAAAGAACCTGACGATGTGTAAAGTTGACATCGAAAAGAAATTTCTGTTCTTCGTTTCATTTCCCCATTGAGGGGAGAAAAACTTATCGACAAACGAAAACAAATAGTTGTTAACAATGCTAAGGCACATGTACCGTGATGTTCTCACACCCGTTCCCGATTAGAAGTTGTGGTTAGCCAATAATTTGATTGAGCGTCCCCGAAGGAGAGAAAGTTTTGTTTTGAATAAAAAAAATAACACGGGTGTTGGCGGTGGTACTGCTGCTGCTGATTCCATTCATCGTTAAAAGGTAATGTTGATTTTTAAAGACAACACGTTACAAACGTGTACATATTTATAAAGATCCCTTAATTGTTAACGACAAATTCTTGATACATATTTAAAACCTCCAAATATGTTTATGATATTAAAAAATAGTTTATTATAGTTTGATCCATTATCTTACAATGTTGATTATTGATTTGATACATTTTTCTCTAAGTTGTATTGCCTTTTAAAATCTGTTTTGTTTATGTACTAATTCTAAAGTAAGCCCATGTTGTTGAAAAACTTTATCAATAAATCACAGTGATAGTTTAAATTTGCTGGCACATGACCATAAAGAAGCTAATTTTTCTAAACATATATTTCTCTAAATGAGATGAGGCTTGATGATTAGTATTATCTGCGTTATTCGAACTATTGTCCTCATCTTCATTGTTATCTGTACAACGTTTAGGCCGAAATGCCCTCCGGCCTTCTTCAGGTATTTCTTGTCGGACTCGGAACCTTCTCGGACTCGGGAACCTTCTTTTCGGACTTGGGAAACTTCTTTTCGAACTCGGGAACTTTCTTGTCGTATTCGGGAACCTTCTTGTCGTAATCGGGAACCTTCTTGTCGGACTCAGGAGAAGATTCCCGAGTCCGACAAGAAATACCTTTAAAGGAAAGACACGTTTTTATATTAAAATAGTTTTTATTTAATCAGAAGAGAAATGCAGATATGTTTATTTAAATGAAAATAGTTTTTATTTACAAAAGGGTTTTATGTTTATTCAAATGAAAGGATGTTGGGACCAAGTAACCAATAAATAACTAATTTGTTTTTATTAAAATCGAAAACTATTTTAGTATACAAACGTGCCTTTGGGTTGTAAATATACATGAACAAACTTTAAAAAAAAATCTGACAGTGGAATTCCAATGCATATTAATTGCCTGACGTTTGTAAACAAACAACTGGGAGTTTGCGGTGAAAAGCAAAAGGGGTTCCTTTCAAAACAGCTCTCACCTGGGGTGCTTATTGATTAATTGGTCCGACGCATTGGATACATGATGATTGACAAGTAGTTAATTATTTTAGTCATATATTCTTGCTTACACTCAGGAGAATTTATATATGAATGCAATAAAAGTAGATGGAGACTAAGCGCTTATGAATTAGGGACCCCGATGTGTTTTGAAGGGTCCTCCTATTTTTATGAGGATTATAACTTTGTTTGGTTTGCTTTACGGCATATCAATCACGGCAAGTCATTTAATGTCGGAAAATGTTTGAAAGATTCGTAGCGATAGTTTTGAGGAAATGTTTTTAACTCATTTTTTTGTAAATTAATTTTCTATTTAACACATAGATAGGCCATAATAGGTGCTAACCTTAGGGTCAGAGTGGACCAGGGAGCAATGGTGATGAAGGGTTGTTCCACATTCCCCAGACCTCCAGAAATAGAACCTCATCATCAGTTAGAGTTTAACTTCATTCCCAGGATATGAAGATCCTCAGCCACGGCCCGCTAGCACCCATATGATGAAGATTATAAGGCATTTTATTTAAATCACACGTGCATATATATATATATATTACCAACTCCGAGGCACGAGCAGGATACGACACAAGGTCAATTTCTTATGCGGAGTTTAACAGGTTTGATATTCAGGGTGTTCCTTCTCCTAGACTGGTTACCTAGCCATGGTTAAAGAACCCAGTCTGCCCTGCTATTGACCCATAGCTGGAGGGAGAGTAGGATTCATACCTTTCCCAAGGGTATTAGCGCTACGTGAAATGCAATTACCACGTCCAGGATTTGAACACGGGGCGACGAGTCCATTTCCCATGACTTTAACCATTACACCACGCGCTTTCATATCACACGTGCATATAAGATGTAATTTAAAGAAAATAATTTTATCATAATTTCCATTCAGGGATTATGAAAATATTCTTTTTTTTTTCATCGATACACAGATCATAGAATAATAGATTTTACAAGCATTCGTTTTTTTAAATTATACCATAATGTATCACGACAGCACATTGATAAAAATGATAATATTACATCAAGTCTTCATTAGTTTTGTATTATTTGGATTATTCGGACTATTGTCCTTATCTTTATTGTTATATTCACTATTAATTCAAATCTTTTAGAAGAGGCCTGATAGATAGTATTATTTGGATTATTCGGACTATTGCCTTCATCTTTATTGTTATCAATACAACTTTTCAGCCGAAATGACCGCCGGCCTTCTTCAGTTATTTCTTGTCGGACTCGGGAACCTTCTTGACCTCGTGAACCTTCTCTTCGAACTCGGGAATCTTTTTTTCGTAATCGGGAGCCTTTATGAATCTCTGAACCCAACCCTTTATTCAATCCACAGGGGTATACGGTTCACATCCCGCTAAACATACAAGTGTTTTGTGTTAATTATTATTTTATTTAACTGCCAGCCTTGGCCGGGATTGAACCTATAGCCTAGGGATAACTGACACTTAGAACCGTCTTAACTCAACGACTATATGCACTACGCCAGTGATCTTAAACCAAAAATCAAGCAAATAATGACAATCAAATGGCAGCAATTATAGGATGAAAATCATCACAACAAACTCTACAAACTACATCCCAACTTAAATGAAAGGACACCTGATCCTAGTAATACCAGAAGATAAGAAACCACTATCACCCGGCTACGCATTGGCTACACTAGATTAACACACTCCTTTATTTTAAAAGAAGAACCTCCACCTAAATGTTCATGTGGAAACCGATACACAATAAAACATATTCTGATTGAATGCACACACCTCTCCCACACTCGAAGAAAGTTCTACAATGTTAACAGCATGGACAAACTATTTGGAAAAATAGATCCCAAGAGGATATTAAACCTTTTGAAAAGAACCGGCCTCTTATCAAGGATGTAATTTCACAGACCTACAAAAATCACCCACTCACTCTCTTGGTGTTAAAATTCTCAACAGAAAACTTGATTACAGCAAATAAACCCCTATACATTTTTGAATACCTAATTACCAATAGAAGTATTCGGCATAAAATAACCAGGAGTTGACATGCCGTTTAAACCCAACCAACCAAACCAAACTACGCCATGTGTCCAACTGGTTTTATATATTTACCAACCCCTCCGCACGAGCAGGATGCGACACAAGGTCAATTTCTTAATATTCTTAGTACCAGAAAAACATGAGATTAGGATATATATATATATATATATATATATATAATATATATATATATATATATTATACCAACCCTTCACACGAGCTGGATGTGACACAAGGTCAATTTCTTAAGCGGAGTTCAACAGGTTTGAATTCAGAGTTTTCCTTCTCCTAGACCGGTTGCCTAACCAAGGTTAAAGAGCCCAGTCTGCCCTACTATTTACCCATAGCTGGAGGGAGAGTAGGATTCATACCTTTCCCAAGGATATTAGCGCTAAGTGAAATGCAATTACCACGTCCAGGATTTGAACTCGGGGCGACGAGTCCATTTCCCATGACTTTAACCATTAAACCACGCGCTTCTGGTTTTATAGAAAAGATCTTTGGCGTAATGTTTGATTTGTACAACTTCTATTAAAGATTGGTTGAAGTGCATTTTAGTCACAAGAGACAATGTGCCATACATTGCCAAGCTTAGTAAACATCTACTGAAAGATGAAAAAGCAATGGTAGGAAAACTGTTTTGCCTCGCAGTGCTCAAGTGCAGTTTCTTCGTGTATTGACTTCTTTAACATATCAAATGACAAATTAGGAAAGTGTAATGTCTGTCACTTTCAGCAAAGACAATGACAATTTTAGCCACAAGTTAAAAAAGCAGACAATTGAACAATGTGGCAAAACAAAGAACAAAAAAAAAAAGTACAAGAAAATAGAAATTTATTCTGTGTATGTTTTTTATCAACTGGCAGGATATAATAGAACCAAAATGGTGTTTCTTTTCTCTCTGAGATGTGAAAACAGATGGTCACTTATTACCCCAAGTTACCTCTGGATATATGAATAATTTCCATCGAACCAATTATTAATGAAAATCAGTCTATAGGCGTGTTTCAAGCATCAACGCAGTCTATTTTTTTTCCTTACGTTACTCGATAAATATATTTCAAAATAATTTAAAGTTTATGGACCATATGACCTTTAGGCACCTCTTTTTGATCTCGATTAAGAAAGGACATGTTTTCATTTACACCGTCAATATCCGGTTGTTTTAACAGACAATTTTTAGATTTTTTTAATTATAAAACTAACCCCTAATCCTAACCCTAACCCCTAACAAACAATCGGATATTGGCAGTGTAAATTAAGAACATGTCCGAACTTAATCGAGATCAGAAAGGGGTGCCTAAAGGTAATATGGTCCAAGTATATAGCAGACATTGTCCCTAGTTTGTGATAAGCTAATACAATAGCAGTCTATTAATTAATGTGACTGGATGTGTAAAACATTTTATTATCAATTTAATTACTAATTAACTTTATTCAGTATCTTTTGGATTATTCGGACTATTGTCCTCATCTTTATTGTTATCTTTACAACGTTTCGGTCGATGTGCTCTCCGGCATTCTTCAGGTATTAAATAAAGGGTTGGGCTCAAAGTTTCGTGAAGGCTCCTGATTACGATGTGAAGGTTCCCGAGTTCGAAAAGAAATATGGTTCCCTTAGAAGTAAGTCTTCAACTGACACTGGCTTGTCATAGTCTAATGCAGGTGAATCCCCAACAGTTAATAGTGAAAAGAATGAAGATCAGAAGGATAAGGGAAGTCAGGTACCAAAGGAGTACTCTGTTGTGACAGGAATATTCTTTGGGGTGTAGCGTTTGTTTGTATTCGCCTGGTGGAGTTGTCTGCCCCTTTTAGTTTGATGATGCCCGCTAGGGCACCATAATTTAAGCGCCGGTTTCAAACACTTTCGCTCTCTTTATAGTTTCAGCAACTACGAGCCACATGGGGTAGATTCTATCTAAACCCTCTCGTGGGGCTCCGCCCCCTTACATTACTGTAAGTCCTCACAGCATGGACTATTCCTAGTCTCATGTCTGTGCCTTTATTGTATATCTGTATCATTCATGAATGTGTCTTATCTTTATTTGTGTACCCCTTTTTATATGTACTCTTTATAATGAACGTTGTATCAACTGTTATCCATGTGCTGTATGTATTAAATGTTTTGTCTATTAACCTTCGTCGGAGTTATTTGTATCCAAAGTATGTATAACTTTGCACCTACGTTATAGGGGGAAAGAGTATTTTTCTAGAATAAAAACTTGTTCCTGTCTAGAAATTAATGAGAATTCATTTTTGTCTAGAAAATAATGAGATTTATTTTCTTTAACTGCCAGTTCTGGCAAGTCTGATTGAAAATAAACACATCAATGTTACGTCACCAAGTATTCTTCTGTGAACCATGGATTCAGATCTGCTGTAGCGAGATGGTTAAGGTCCTGAGTTTTGGGAGGACTACTATTAGAAAAGGAGGAAGAAGAAATGGGACAAGGTGGAGGCTTTGAAAAAGCGTGGAGTGAAGAACGATGATTTGACCGGGGCATGACCCCCGAATGTGGAAGTGAAACCTAACTGGTAGTTCGGGTGTTGACCGGAACCGGAAGTCACGTGGTGACGTAGAACGACGAAGAAAAATACCGGCCTCTTTTTGCTTTCCGAGACCTAGGGTACGGACGGGCCTCTGGTCCCTAGTGGGATGACAGTAATTTATCAGTGTCCTCTTTCTCTTTCTCTCTGCTTTCCTCCTCTAATCCAATCACATCCAAGTTCTCAAATACACTGAAAGGCCATAGCTTGTCAATTAAATCTACAAGCAAATATATGCACCATTTTATATAATAATTTAATAAAATATCATATTAAATTAGAAACACTAATGAAACTAAATAAGAATACAAATAAAAAGATTTGAAACAGAGGGGCGGTATAATCGAAAAATAGAACAACTGAAACTTACTCTTCCATCATTCCCGTCTTTCATTGTAAGTTTTCCTAATTTAACTATTTAGTTAAAATTGGTAAGTTTAGAATAAAATTACAGTTATTGCTTATTATCTCAATCAGGTAACCGAGGGATTTTTAGAAATATTGTTTGAAAGTTAATCTGTTAGCCAAGAATTGCTGTAGATAGCGGATATCCATTTCAATCTATGGCCCGAAGGCTAATTCCCGGTTGTCGTAGGAAGCGGTTACGTTATCGAAAATGAATAATGAACGTGTACTCAGAAAATGTATTTTCATTATTCATCCTTAGAAAGAAGATCGAATAGTGTGAGACCACATTTAGTCACTGGTTTCGAGACAAGATAAGAGCAAAGTGAAACCAGCAAGTGATTGTCTACATTGAAGATTCTGCAGTATGATTTACTCCTTCGACTAAATCACCCTGTTTATTTATGTTATATACCCACATGTTGCGAGTATATAAACCATGAGTTCTCTAATAGAGAGAGGGGAGAGAGGCAGACAGGTAGATAGAGAGATGCATAACTTGCATTACTTACTTCTTTGGCCATTTGGTGATCTCTAGTCGTTTCTATTCTTTCTCTGCATGTTGACTTCTATTCCTAGTTTCCTGTTGGTTGTTCATCTTTGATTCATTTTCTTCTTCTTCGTCAGTCTTTTTGCCAATACATGCATCAACCAACAACACCATGTTATTTCTTTAAGACTTTTATTCTTAACTAAATTTCTTTCTCTAACTAAACACAGCGCGCGTGTGCAAATGAGCCCTAGCTAAGGCAAGACATGCCCCCTGCCTGACGTCCAAGCTGGTACTGATGATTTCACTCGCTCTCACGTGATTCTCGGCTTTCCCGCGTCTCAGTTCAAAGGTCTCCAACGGTCTGTATCTTTCCATGGAAAACCACCGCAGGTGACATGAAAAGACCATCCCTGCAGAACTGCAGGGGCGGGGGGGGGACAATAATCTACAACATTTAGATCCTGTGCCAAATTTGGCTAAACTAGTATACATCTTTAAAAAAAGTCGAGTTATAGCATTAAGAAGCATGTCTATTTGCGCTGACGGGAAAACGTGGAAAGTTACACGGTCTTCACAAATATTTTTTTTTTTTCTGTTTTTTTATATCATAAGAGAATTTGCTTAAAACACACCATAACATACGCACGGAGAGAGACAGAGACAGAGACAGAGACAGAGAGATTATGACAACGACACCATAATGACAAATCAAGAAGACAGCAACTCGATGAAAACTAGTTTGTGGCGCTGTCAACAGCAGACAGTTGTGTAAGATAATTAAAAATTGCCTCGTCACGACAAACGAAAATTTAATTTCTAGACTTTTACAAAAGTCCAATCAGAAATATTTGTCATTCGCACTTTTCCCTTTTTTTAACATCATCATCATCATCATCATTATCCTCATCATCATCATCATCATCATCATCAGCAGCAGCAGCAGCAGCAGCAGAAGCAGCAGAAGCAAGAAGCAACGACAGCAACAACAATAGCAACAGCAGTAGCAGTAGCATAAAACATGTTCAAATTTATAACTTTTTTCGTGAATTTTACATTAAGTTAATGTGGAGAAAAGTAGACAAACACGGGATGTTATGGAAACTGGATGTTTATTGTCAAACATAGAATAACATCCTGGATGTTTATTGTCAAACATAACATCCCGTGTTTGTCTACTTTTCTCCACATATTGTCGTATTAACCTCCTCACATTTCTCCCATTAAGCTAAATGTATTAATGTTTTGCTGATTTTCACACACCAGTTCTAAGTAGTGGTTTCCTTTGACGTTTAACGGACAGCAAGTCTCCTCAGATCTCACAGACTTTTCTATATGTCTGTTGTGTTAATATAGCATTTATTCTAAGACTAACAACAAATAAATGAATTAACATTTACTTCAATTCTAACAGTTTATTTAACAACAAAACAATGGCTAAAACAGTGGCATCAATGCTATAATAATAGTGGTGTAGGGGATTATCTTCCCTTTGCCGGAAGAGTTATCTTCTCGCTGCGTTGCTGTTTGTTCCCACTAGGGGACCTCTGGTATTTAAGCGTCTGGTTTGAACTTGTCTTCCTCTTTTTAGCTGGATCTTCTCAATAACTGCTATGGGCTAGAGTCTATCTACCCCCTTCTCGGTGGGGCTTTTGCACCCCACTTACATTACTGTAAGTCCTTTATACAGCATGGACTATCCTTTAGTTCCATGTCTGTAACATTTATATGTTAGGTACATTTGGGTATCTTGTTTATACCTAAATCTTGTATTTGTATTTACATGTTCTATTCTACTGTATATTATGTATATTATCGTTTCCATGTGCTGTTATATATATATTAAATGTTTTGTCTCACAACTTGTCGGAATTGTATGTTCATTAATTAACTTTGAATCTTACAACGGCAATGAGTCCCTGTGAGATGCCTCTTTGGACTTTTTCCCACTCTTTTGCCCACCATCTGCAATTTCTGTTTTCTAGTTTAAGTTTCTGACCACCATCCTTGGCCAGTTAAAAAGGATTAAAGTAAGTAAGTCCTGAGCTATAGAATCCTTTGGTATGTGAATAAGTCATGAGTTATGGAATACTACATAGTGTCCAAGGTCCAGTGATATAATCTTATGTTCTGTCGTCCACGAAGTTTCAAAGCAGTGTGTGTAGGTATGACCAGAATAGCCGGTATAAATACCAATATCAGCAGCAGAGCACTGCCAGTGATTGGCCAATAGGTTGGTCACATGGTTCTCGACGAGTCTATATGTAGGAGCTGGCGTCCAGCACACACCTTATAAAAGAAAAATCTCAATAGCATGGTCCTTGTGAAAAAGTTGACAACGTTCTCTGTTATTCTCAGTATCATTGGAATTTTATTATACATATTTGTGGGATCATATCATATGCCCTTTTGTACTATAACACTATAACTGTTATGGCTAGATTTTCCACCTTATTTTAGGACATTTAGATCCTATTAGTCTATATATAGTACATCATTTGTACATATTGCTTCTGTGTGGCATATTTCATCGATTTTGGGATCGATTTTTGTTATTTAAGAGAATACTAAACAGCAACCTTTAGTAGTAAGAATATTTGTAGGGGTGGTAGTTATATTAGTAATATTAATAAACCTGGACCCCAAAAAGATAGCTTTTGTTTATAGAAGAATATTTGTAGGGATTGTAGTTATATTAAATACTATTAATAAACCTTGACCCAAAAAGATAGCTTTTGTTTAGAAGAATATTTGTAGGGATTGTAGTTATATTAGTAATATTAATAAACCTGGACCCCCCCAAAAATAGCTTTTGTTTATAGAATAATATTTGTAGGGACGGTAGTTATATTAGTAATATTAATAAACCTGGACCCTAAAAAGATAGCTTTTGTTTATAGAAGAATATTTGTGGGGATTGTAGTTATATTAGTAATATTAATAAACCTGGACCCAAAAAATATAGCTTTTGTTTATAGAAGAATATTTGTAGGGACGGTAGTTATATTAGTAATATTAATAAACCTGGACCCCAAAAAGATAGCTTTTGTTTATAGAGAATATTTGTAGGGAGTAGTTATATTAGTAATATTAATAAACCTGGACCCAAAAAAATATAGCTTTTGTTTATAGAAGAATATTTGTAGGGACGGTAGTTATATTAGTAATATTATAAACCTGGACCCCCAAAAAGATAGCTTTTGTTTACAGAAGTAAACATGAAATGTAATTGTCTGTGTGGTAGACCTGAACACAATTCCCCATATATATTTTGGCCTACACATAGTAAGTCATTGGCGGGTCTTATTCCCGCGTGCCATCTTTTATATCATTCAAGAAATACCCCAATGATTTTTTCGTCAGTAACGACTAGTCTTGGGATCGATCTTTATTAGCAACAGAACAATAAACAGTAACCTTTAGTAGTAGTCGCAACAACAGCAGCGGTAGTAGTAGTAGTAGTAGTAGTAGTAGTAGTAGTAGTAGTAAAGGGACAGTACCCGAGGTGTAGTGGCTAAGGTGCTGGAGTAGTAAGCGAGTTCGAATTCCAGTCGTACTATTACGTTCACCTTCGGACTTACCCTTTAATGAAAGGTATAAACTCCAACACCCTCCCATTTATGTGTAAAATATTACCACTACTGTTGTTGTGCAAGGATGTCTTTGGCATTAAATAAGCCACGAAGGTTGATATGCCAATAAACAAAGAAACCTAAAAAAAAGTAGTAAACTTTGGCTGAAAAATGCAGGTTTTGTTTATAGATGAAGTAAAAATGGAATTTAATTCTTTGTGTGTCAAATATTACCACTGCTGGTGGATGACTTTGGCATTAAATAACCCACGAAGGTTCATATGCCATTAAACAAAGACACCTAACAAAAGTATTAAACTTTGGCTCAAAAAAGGCAGGTTTTATTTATAGAAGTAAAAATGGAATGTAATTCTTTGTGTGTCAAATATCATCACTACCCTTGGATGACTTTGGCATTAAATAACCCATGAAGGTTAATATGCCATTAAACAAAGACACCTAACAAAAGTATTAAACTTTGGCTCAAAAAGGCAGGTTTTGTTTATAGAAGTAAAAATGGAATGTAATTCTTTGTGTGGCAGACCTACTCCAGACAATTCCCCATACGCCAAAAGTTGGAAGACTAAAATAACTTTCCTTATAACACGATTTCACCATCTCCTGGGCGTAGTCAACTTTTAATGTTTATGTAAGGTTGTTCTCTACTATCGTTGAAATATCATCATTAGTTGTATGACAGCTTCCATACACATACTCAGACGCATAAGCTCACACACATATACACATGCTCAGACACTAACACACCCATACACTCTCCCCCCCCCCGCCACACGCTACACGGTTATTTATTAAGTAGAGATTATTTTAGGCAAAATGCCAAAAGTATGGGGCAGCTTTCAGGATCGAATTCATTTGACAATATTTATGGTCATCTCGTCAATCATCCCTAAGCAATGTCACACAGAAAACTGTAGCCATCTAGCTAGATGTCTGTGTGTCTCTTCATCTTTTCCTGATTATCCAAAGTTTTAATGTTACGGACATTATCGATATATCTTATTATCTGTGCACATCTACCACTGTTCTCTGCCTTTCTATTTTCTTCTTTTGAGTTATATATATATATATATATATATATATATATATATATATATATATATATATATATATATAATGATAGAGAATGAATGAGAAAATGAGAAAAGTATTAGCATGAAAAGTGCTCAATGCTAATAAAGCAGAGCAGTTTTATAATCAATTGTATATTATGGATTTTGGACTCATAACTTAAAGTTTTGTGGTTATGCAATCTTAAAAACCAGTAGTCAAATGGTTGAGATTTTTTTTAAAATGGTTGAGATTTTAAAAGTACAGTACAGCTGTTTCAACTTTACTGTACGATGTCCTACGTAGGGCTCGATATTTGCCGAGTTCGCTTGTCATGATTATTTTCATTAATTATCGAATTTTATACGATATACGCATTGTAACTGCCTTCAAGCAAAAAAAAAATATAAATTAATTATACTTTACTCAACAATGCTTCTAAAGCAAATTATCTTAATCTCATATATATATATATATATATATATATATATATATATTATATATATATAATATATATAATAGTAATTCGTAATTTTCTTGAAGCATTGTTAAGTATGATATTATATTAATGATTTGAAGGGAATTACAATGCATATAAAAATAAAAACAAAAAGATGGTTTTTTTTTGTCTTATCAATTTCAAAGTAAACCTTTATCTTCAGAGACAATTTTCAGAAATGGGCACGCTTCTGTTTTTTATGTCATTTATATATACTTTTTTCTTTTTTTCTTTCTTTTTTCTCCTCTAAAAAAAATATAATGACACAAAAAAGAGAAACGCGCCCATCTCTGAAAACTCTCTATGAAGATAAAGGTTTACTTTGAAATCGATAAGACAAAAAAAATATTTTTTGTTTTTATTTTTATATGCATTGTAATTGCTTCAATCATTAATATATATATATATATATATATATATATATTATATATATATATATATATATATTCTTTATCAAATATTTCGTTATTTCGTTCTTTGTTTAGTTTATATCATTCCTTAGTTATTTTTTCTTGTTTTGTGTTCTTTTGTTATTTCTTACATTATTTTATTTCGTTCGTTCCTTATTTCTTTCCTGTTGCATTTTCGTTCTTTCTTTCTTTCTTTCTTTCTTCATTTATTTATTTATTTATTCTTTTATCATCCGAAAGAGACCTGCACTATCAATGACTTCGGTGACAAAGAGAAATGTCGGGGATTCCGAAAATTCCGACCCAGACATTCGAATGCCGTCCATCCTCACATAAAAGAACGCGAAATTGACCCCAACTCAAAAGAGGGTCGGATCAATTTAATGGAGGAATTACTATTAGTTGGCCTAAAAGATACAGAAGTAATCACCCCCCCCAAATTATCTTAATCTCATATATATATATATATATATATATATATAATATATATATATATATATATAGGAATTGGTAATTTTCTTGAAGCATTGTTAAGTATGATATTATATTAATGATTTGAAGGGAATTACAATGCATATAAAAATAAAAACAAAAAGATGTTTTTTTTTGTCTTATCGATTTCAAAGTAAACATTTATCTTCAGAGAGTTTTCAGAAATGGGCTCGATTCTCTTTTTTGTGTCATTTTTTTTCTTTCTTTTTTTCTCCTCTAAAAAAAAATATAATGATACAAAAAGAGAAGCGCGTCCATTTCTGAAAACTGTCTCTGAAGATAAATGTTTACTTTGAAATCGATTAGACAAAAAACCTGTTTTTGTTTTTATTTTTATATACATTGTAATTGCTTCAAATCAATAATATATATATATATATTATATATATATATATATATATATATATTATATATATATATATATATATATTCTTTATCAAATATTTGGTTATTTCGTTCTTTGTATAGTGTATATCATTCCTTAGTTATTTTTTCTTGTTTTGTGTTCTTTTGTTATTTCTTAGATTATTTAATTTCGTTCGTTCTTTATTTCTTTCCTGGTGCAATTTCTTTCTTTCTTTCTTTCTTTCTTTATTCATTCATTTATTTATCATCCGAAAGAGACCTGCACTATCAATGACTTCGGTGACAAAAGAGAAATGTCGGGGATTCCGAAAATTCCGACCCAGACATTCAGAATGCCGTCCATCGTCACATAAAAGAACGCGAAATTGACCCCAACTCAAAAGAGGGTCGTATCAATTTAATGGAGGAATTACTATTAGTTGGATTATAAGACACAGAAGTAATTGAAACCAAGAAAAAGTGACCAATTAGTCCTATTTTACATATCTACACACACTCACAAACACACAAACACACACACACACACATATATATATATATATTTGTGTGTTTTGTGTGTGTGTGTGTGTGTGTGTGTGTGTGTGTGTGTGTGTGTAAATATAACAAACATGAAAAAACAAGGTATTTCCTTATAGTTAGAAGTATTAGTCAACGTTAAACGTTAAAGATACGCACATCCACATCCACATAAACACTCATACACACATACACACACACACACAAACACGTGTGTGAGTGTGTGTGTGTGTGTGTGTGTGTGTGTGTGTGTGTGTGTGTGCTGATTCTTATCTCAGTAAAGAGTTTCTGATGAAAAAACCCACCCAATTTGTTTAATTGATATTTAACAATTTTCAATTCACCATATGTTTATTTAAAATAGATAACCCTTGTTCTTTAAGTAATTAGTTATATCTGTTAAAATATTTCAAACCTATTTAAACTTAAAACAAACCTATGAAATAGCAGAGGTGGTCACTACTAGAATAGGCTCAGACCTAATTAGTGATCATCCTTCACACATTAATCATTTAGCAATGTTTTTTGTTAAAAAAATGTAATGTGTGAAATAAAACATATTTCTTTATATCTTTCTTTTTCCTTTCTTTCTTTCTTTCTTTCTTTCTTTCTTTCTATCTTTCTATCTTTCTCTCCTACTTTCTTTCCTTTTTCTATCTTTCTTTCTTTCTGTCGTTCTTTCTATTTTTCTTTCTTTCCTTTTTTCTGTCTTACTTTCTTTCTTTTTTACTTTTTTCTATTTTTCTTTCTTTCTTTCTCTTTCCTTTTTTAAACGTTTTTCTTTCTTTCTTTCTTTCTTTCTTTCCTTTTTAAAACTTTTTTCTTTCTTTCTTTCTATCTTTCCTTTTTTAAAAACTTTTTATATCCTTCTTTCTTTCTTTCTTTCTTTCTTTCTTTCTTTCTTTTCTTTTTTAAACTTTTTTCTTTCTTTCTTTCCTTTTTTTAAAAACTTTTTCTATTAATCTTTCTTTCTTTCTTTCTTTTTCCTTCTTTCTTTTCTTTTTAAAACTTTTTTCTTTCTTTCTTTCCTTTTTTTAAAAACTTTTCCCCTTTCCTATCCTTCCTTTTTTTTTTCTTTCTTTCTTTATTTCTTTCCATCTATTCTAATCTTTTCTTTCTATCTTCTTTATTTATTTCTTTCTTTCTTTCCTTTTTAAACACTTTTTTCTTTCTTTTCTTTCTATCTTTTCCTTTTTAAAAACTTTTCTATCCTCTTTTTTCTTTCTTTCTTTTCTTTTTTTTCTTTCTCCCTTTTTTTTTAAAAAACTTTTTTTCTTTCTTCTTTCTTTCTATCTTTCCTTTTTTTTAAACTTTTTATATCCTTCTTTCTTTCTTTCTTTCTTTCTTTCTTTTCTTTTTTAACTTTTTTTCTTTCTTTCCTTTTTTTAAAACTTTTCTATCCTTTCTTTCTTCTTTCTTTCTTTCTTTCTTTCTTTCTTTATTTCTTTCCTTTCCTTTTCTATAATCGTAAAATTCTGTTCTTTTATTCTAAGTGCATCTTTTTCTATATATCGATTATTTCTTGGGATTTATATTATTTCTTCTTCGTACACTTTTTTGTTTTTCTTATCTTTTCTTTTCGAAATCGTTCTTTCCGTGTCTCCCTTCTTTCCCTTTCTTCTTTCTTTAGTTAGTCATTTCTTTCGTTTCGATATTTCTCTACAGGGACGGATGCTTATTTTTACATTTCATTCCTGAATAATTGAAAGATGTTATGATTTTTATTTTTTCGCCGGTTTGCTCAGTCGGTAGGTACAAATTAGGAATTTCGGTAAAATTTCCCTTAACTATATTTTCCTTGTAAATTCCTACCATGAATAAACTGAACCCGTCATTTCTGTCCGTGTTTTTGGCAATAAATGTTTTATTTTTCCTCTTGCACCTGCTTTATTTTACAATCTAAATATATTTTCTTTAAAAAAATTTATCTTACACTTCCATGTGGTATATTCTAAACAGTTTTTATTTTGTAATAGAATTGGTTATTAATTTTAAAGTGGTTAGCTTTTAAACACGGAACACAAAAAGGGTTCAGTTTAATTTTTAATGGTAGAATTTACGAGGAAATAGTTAAGGATTAGCCTTGGGAAATTCAAGGTTCCTGGTTCGATACTCGTTGCCCGCCAACTCAAGTGCATGAGTAGTACATATTGAGTATGTTGAGTAAGCGTGATGTCTGAGGGTAACGTGGGTAACTGATGGTTTGGTGTGGCGAACTTTACCCTCAACGAAAAACAATCTACCCTGTCTAAACTGCAAGTAAAGGGGCATTATTATACCTACTGCCCTCAGATATCAGGCTGTGATAGCCTCCATAGCTACGCTCACTCCCGCTAAACAAAATTTTTTAAAGTGTATGTGTTATGTTAGTGAACTAATAGGAGGGTTGAAAGAATACAAACGAATAAAGAGCTCTGCATAAAAAGATAAAAACCATGCCTCAACTAACAAACACAAGATTTTCTTGAGGAAGATACAAGCGAAATTGGTCGAAAGCCGCTTGCTGTAATAAATATAAGGGCTTTTTCTTCGTAACGATTATAATACGTAAAATAACTGGAGACCTTGAAAACGTCTACACCTGAAAATCATGAAAAAGAAATTTTCCGTAATCTTGAACACAACCTGCTTACATAATACTTGCTGTCAAATACAACACACACACACACACACACACACACACACACTATATATATATATATTATATATATAATATATATATATATATTATATATCATCTCATCATCATGTGCACAGCAGCACAGATATCCATGACAATCTCTCGCCAACCTTCCCTATCATTTATTGCCCCGGTGAGTTCTTACTCGCCTGCAACCAACACCCTCGCATAGCTGGTCAATGTAGGTCCTTGCTGGGCGGCCCACACTGGCATGTCCATGTATTGGCTTCCACAGGAGAACATTGCTTATGAGTTCGTCCTTGTTTCTCCACCAGTGCCCTGCATATCTAGTCCGTCTCACTCGGATGGTCTGTGAGATAGGGGGCAGGTGACCATACAGCTGCTCCCTTGTGGGATGCTGTTTCCACGACTTATTCAAAACTGCTCGCAGCATTCTTGTGCAGCTCCCATCTAGCTTATTCTCGAGGCGCCTCGTTAGGGTCCAGGTAGTGCAGCCATACAGCAGTACTGATATGACTACAGCCTGGAAGAGGTTGTCGCTTTAGCTTGTCAGTGAGATCAGATTTCCATATGACAGACAATTTGTTTGTGGCTATCCATGCCTTTCCTATTCGTGCATTAATATCGTTATCTGTGGATGAGATATTACTCCCTAGGTATGTGAATTGTTCTACTGGCTCAAGGGGCTTACCGTCTAATGTGGAGATGTCTCCTTTCTTTTTGAAGCTCATGAACTCAGTTTTATCAGAGTTCACATATATTTGTGGTCATTTTTGTCTACATATGCTGTTTGCAATCCTTTCAATCAACGAATAGCCGGAATTGGCTGATATTTTTTTTATACTTCTCTACTTCCTTTTCTTC